>LPNX011106291.1:4053-80351 GCA_001517045.1 Pseudotsuga menziesii
ATACCACGCCAACACAAAATTTTCAACTTTGCTGCTGTCTGGTATACCGCGCCAGGTATGGGTTGGACCTATGACTTTCTGCTTAGGAAACAGACACTCTATCCACTGAGCTACAGGCGCCTCTGTTGGAAACAATTTCTAAATGCTATTATAATATTTTCTTTAGTATTTAACATCCTTGCCTTTTCTGATTCAGTACTTCAATAATCGTCAATATTGCAGCAGTTTTAAACTATTAAAATTTATTTTATTACAGTTTCATTGATTAATAAAATTATGTATTACAGCGCGGAGACGGTGCAGCGAAAAATGATTTTGATTTTGCATAAACAAAGAAAAATTTAACATGAAATCACAGAAAACTGAAAAATGAATAAATCTCGGAATCTAAGTAAATGTATAGTTGAAAGTGGAAAATTCACACTGTGCTGAGGAATTAATTTATCTCGGAAATGTTTAGTTTTTTTTTCCAACAGAAACAATTGAAAACACGTTCTAATCAGAATAAAAGAATTATCTGTAGAAGATGTCTTCCCTACATATTATATCATGTCATACGACAGGATTTTCTTCCATTTTAATTGCAGTTTATTTACCAACAGGCAATTTGTACCCAAAGGAATCTACAGTTCAACTCATGCTCTAGCCAGGGCTTTAAAAGTTGGGGTTTAGGGTTGCTGCACACGTTAGGTTATAGGGTTTTGGGTTGCAGCATACATTACTGTAGTCATGTTAATCAACAAGTTACAGTATTGCTATCAAAACAAAACAAAAAGGAAACGAAACCCTACAGGGGCGCAGCCCGCAGGGAGCTGGGCGCAGCAACCATAAATTTATCCACCGTAAAATCTAGATTAGAAAATGTCATAAAATCTACATTAGAAAATGCAATAAAATCTAGAAGACAGAAGAAAAGAGAAGCTACGTTATTTGCTAACAATAAATTTATTCACCGTAATAAAGAATAGAAAATAAAAGAAGCTTTATGTATCTGTATGTAAGGATGGGTGGATGAACTCCTGAGGGTAATTCTTTTACCAGCACGGAATAATGAGATATATGTGTAAAAGCATTAGTACCTAAACGCTGCGGGGACAAACAAACTCAGAAATCTATTCATGTTTAAGGAGTAAGACAAGGGCTTGAAGATAACTCCATGTACCTTTTCTGTAAAGTTTTAATGAGCCTGAAAAAGTCAACTCATGGATTCCTTATTGTTTTTAACAAGCTCGAATGAGTGGTGGAAGAATGCTCTAAATGTGAGGAAACGAGTGCTAGAGCCTTGCAGAACTAGTTCCAAGTGCAAGGAACATACCTAAGCATAGTGCAAGGAATATGAGAAAGATAAGGACACTCGGGGAGTGTCTCCTCCAGGTAAAGGGTGTCAAGTTGTAACAACAAAAAGATACAAGTTTGAGCGATAATGAGAGCAGAGATGAGGGCTTATATAATGAGTTGAAAGCGTGGAAGTCAACATCAGGCTCATAAGAGCGAGCAGGGTATACGAAAATGCAGTTACAACTCGAACAAAAGGGTGAGACCAGTAAGAATTCATGAATCCAACTAATAATCTTGTCTTTAAGAAACGATAATATCAAGAGCATATTCAGAAGAAGAGATCTGATGCAGGTCACTTGGGTAAAAACACTTGCAACTTTGATATTTTGTACAAAAGGGGTAGTCAAGGCATAATCGATCGAAGAATACTATGAAATGCCAAGGCCCGAGGATTTATAATCAATAAGATAAACCTCAAGAGGAAAGATAAAGTTGACAAGGGTGATAGATTCTACAGAAACAAACTCAGTATCACAGGAGTAAAAATCCTACAAGCATAATCAAAATCATCGGGATCACTAACTTGATGTTCAATGGGAGAGTCCAAAGACTCAACAATGCAAACATCGAAGGATCGATCGTCAGACATATCAGACTCAATAAGCAATTCAAGGTTGTATTTAACTATAAATGAGTCAACATCCATAAGAATGTTAGAATGTATTAAAGACTCTAGGAATACTTCATCGGAAGGAAGTAAACCATTCCAAATTGGACACATGTCTAAACATTCAATTGGATCAATAGGGTGGAGAGCAAGATCCAAATTCCCCATTGGATAGATCACCCAGTCAACTGTTGGGACCAAGTCCCAAGAAGATAATCATGAATGGAGAGGCTTGTTCTCAATAGAAATTGGACACGAGGTCACATAATTTACCTTTGGTGGGGAAATGTCTACCAAAACACTGGGAATTAACAAAGGGAATACCTGGTATGTAGTTGGGTAAGAAGAGGGATCAACAACAAATTCCAGTTGATCGATAGTCACAATGCTTTCATTATGAGGAAAGTACATCACACGAAAGAGCGTTGATACTACAACTTGCATAACATAAACATAATCGCACCTGAGGAGCATATTGAAGTCCAATCGATCCTCTATAACCATGAAATCAACTAAGACGATATTCCCACCCAAAGTAACAAAATTTTGACTAAGAATTCCCAAATCTTGGCTAGTTCTTCTATCAAAAGGAAGTAACAGACTATCAGTCAACAAAAGGCTGGGAGATCCCATGCCTCTCCAAGCACATGCGGATAAAATACTAATAAAGGATCCTTCATCAACAATAGAACGAGAAATTGTATACTCTCCAATTTGGACCTTTATTTGAAAAGGTGCATCCGAAGGAAGGCATGGCTCAACTAGGCTATCCCAGTTAAAAGAAGCAATCTGAGGATTTGGAAGGGGTTCATTCTAAGTGAATTTACTACCCCCTTTTCGAGAAGGTTCTAAATTGACAGTGAAGAAAACATGGTTAGCAAACATTTCACTCTCTGAAGGAAGAGTGGGATTGGTCGAATATGGAATCGATTCAACCACTTGATGAAGGTAACTGTCTGAAGGGAGAGTGGGATTGACCAAATATTGCATCAGTTCAATCACTTGGTAAAGGTCACTCTCTGAAGGAAGAGTGGGGTGAACCAAAGATCGCATTGTTTCAAAAACTTGGTCAACCGAAGGTTGATCAGGTTGTTCAAAATCAGGATATCCTTGTGACTCAAACCACACTCTTCATACCTTTGCAATAGCAGGGCACTGATGAGTAAGATGATATCCATCGCAAAGTTTACTAGGGAACTTAGGCTTGCATTTTGAACAGTTGGTTTTCTCAAAGGTGTCAACATGACTTGCATTAGATGATTGTTTTCCACCAACAAGGCATGCATAAGTTGGGTGACTAGGTCCAAATTGACTAGAAGAAGCTGGTTGTTTCCCCCTGGCATGACTTCCAGAGGCTAGGTGATTAGGATTAACATGACTTGTAGAGGTTAAGGGTGTTCCCCCATCATGACCTACATAGGCTAGGTGACTAGGTCCAACATGACTTTCAGAGGTTGGATAGGTGCCCCCAGCATGAATTCCAAAGGTTGGCCCCAAGCATGAATTCCAAAGGTTGGCCCCAAGCATGAATTCCAGAGGCTGGGTGGTTTCCCCCTTACTTTTAAGTCTTCTTCTTATTCTTCCTTCTTCTATTCCTTTTAGACTACAAGTTACTAGAATCAGAACTTTCACCGCATGAGGTAGAAGGAGGAGGAGAGGTTTCTACCAATGAAGGGGAGACATTGATTTGATTCCCTCGAAATAAGGTGCTTTCTTATGAAGCATCGGGAGCATTCAAGACAGTCGAAGTGGAAAACAACCAAAATAGTATCCCAAGGGTGAATCCGGGCATACTCAAAGTGGCCATCAAGGGAACACCAACATTCCTAGTGAAAGTAAGAACCCAATAATCCTCTTACATGGGGGTCTCCTATTTGGTGTCCATAGGGGTACTAGCCATAGTTTATGACTTAAAAATAAATAAAAGTCCGAGGTCAACTAGAAACCAACAACACAAAGAGCACACCACTAGAAAAAATACTAAGTATCAAACCAAACAAACAAAGGTACCTTCCAAAGGAAATTTTGGGATGATAAGGGCCCAGAACTAACCAGTGAAGGGCCAAGAACAGTTACCCGGGGTCCAAAATACACCGCCTTGGGTCCAAACGCTTGAATCACCAAACCACTTTCCCAAATTGTATGTAAGGGATTTCCTCTCGATCCTGCCCTAGGTATAGTGAAAATATCCTTCCACCATAACATGTGTAGAGTCCTAGAATTAAATATACTAAGGCCACCAAAATCACAAAGAAAGTCCGGTGGAACAGTCGTCAGTCCAGTCGATGTGAATGGGTAGGGTAATTAAGCCTGAAACTAAAATAGTACCAGGCACCATACGGGGCTGGAAGGAGGTATTGAGTAAGTCCCCAAACGCGCAACAGCTCTGGTGTATGCTCAACCGATTATAGTAGGGGTATCTCCACAACTCAGTATTGCATGTACTCGTGCTTGACTCCTGTGCTAGAGGAGCTTTCCAGTGTCTTTCTTTATGAGATTGGGTATCCTTAATGAAAGGCCACTATGTTTGAGTTTACTATTTTGGGAAGTTAAATATGTCCCTAACCTAAAACACTAGCCTAGACTAGTGTTTGTTTTCCTTAGAAAGAAAATGTTACTAATATATTTTAAATATTAAGGTTCCTTTTAAGGGTTGTTGATAAGTCAAAGGTAGAGGAAATGAAACCAATGGTGTTTTGATTTGAAAGCAGAAACAAGATGACTAAACTGAAAGAGATTCAAAATACAAACTTTTACTTCTCTTTTTCTTTTCAAAACTTAAAATGAAATCCACAAAAGAAAGATTTATTTTTGTATTTTCAAGAAATAGAGACATGCAATGCACCTAATACTAAACCCTAGCCTAAATGCACATGAATAAAATACCTTTTCATTTTTACTTTTTCGTTATAAATGACAAAGAAAAGAACCTACAAACTAATGCGTGTAGATAATATAAACAAAGCAAAAGGACTTCTTCTCTATAACCACCAAACAGACCCTAGGCTGCCGTAAAGTCAAATTAGACCTTTCTTGGAATGGAGACTTGCATAAGGGAACAAGACAACTAATTGGGCATGAATAAATTAACCAACAAGGCTAAAGGAAACAAATATTAGAAATATCCTAAGTTCGGACTATAACAAATAATAGAGGTTGATCAGAACCATGCACCAAAAGGTCATGCCAAGCAAAGAGGTGGGGGAAAGAGAAAAAGGAAAACCCAAATTCTTCATAAAGAGGTCACAAACCAAGTCAAGGGTACATTCAAGGGATCACACCAATCCATAGGGGTCTTACACATGAAAAGGACCTAACAGGACCCAACAGATAGCACCAAACCACCCCAAACAGGCCCAAAAGGAGTGAAAACCCACTAAAAAAGTGCACTCATGAGTTTTATTAAGCAAAGGTACGAGTGACATGCAGGTTTCCCAAAGGGAAGTTGTGTGTACATCAAGAAAACACGATTGTGCAGTGTAACAGTCGTGTGTGGGTGGTGGAAGTCCTAAAAAAGGTTAAAAACAACCTTAGAAAGTCAAGGAAGGTGTTCACACAGACTTGAGAGTAACTCCTAACCTAGAAGAAGGAATTAGAACCTCAATTACACTGGAAAAACAAGACAAGGAGACCCCAAAACAGACAAGCCTTCCCCAGCGGAGTCGTCAGTTCTGTTGTTAGGGAAAGTGTTCCTATGGCTGAGTGTTAAGAGGCCACCAACATACTAGGGGTATAAATACTTATGTATAAAGTTCTGCAAGCAAATATAAACAAGATTCAAAGGTTATAAGGGTTCATACCTTATTTACTGAAGGTTGATCCAAGCTTTCTCTATTCCTCCTCTTGCTCTCCAATCCAAGAGACCTGCAAAACAAAATTCAACCTTCCTCAAACCAGTTTGACTACATGAAAGGATATTATATTCAATATAACATGAAACACTTATTTGATAAACATCGACATGTAATCATAAACATAGATATAACACATATCATACATTGATTTGGAAAGGGAAGATCATTAAATATTTATTAATAATGGAAGAAGTACAATATATACCTTCTCCTCATAAAAGGAACCTCGTGAAACCTTCGATATGGATCTACATCTTCTATTCTCCAATAATCTCAGCCTCCAAGATTTGCAACAAAGGGAGATGAAAAATATGGTAAAGGTAGGGGGGATGAGAGTCCCAATTTCACCAGTGTAACAATAACAAAGGCTAAGTCCTCTTTCATGGAACTCTCTCCCTCACTTATATACTTTTATGAAGAGTTAGGGTTGAATAGGGACCAGTTACAACCGAAGGAGCGGTTCCAAAACCACCCAAACCACCTCAACTTCGATATTTTTCATGTTTTTAATTTTTTTTACCATTATGGGACATACTCGTGGGTTTCCTTAGGAAAAGGGGCGAGTTACATGTAGGTTTCCTTCGGAAAACTCGCGAGTGGGTCAAAAAAACCATTTTTTAGGGTATTTCAAAGCATTTTCAAAGGTTGGTGTCTGGAGAAATTTTCCTTTGTATGATACCTTTCCAAAGGTCCAGAGAAGAGGTTAAACTGAGTCACGAAACTATAGATATGGATCCTCCATTCATGGTGTCTTTTGAGTGAATGACAGGAGTTTTCATGAAATGTCGTCATTCGACGAAAACATGTAAAAGTCGTCATGAACGGAGAAGTGTTATTTTCGGCTATAACAATCATTCATATGAATTTATGCATTTATGCAAATAACTTGATAAAGATCTATGATTTTCTAACATTGTAAGTATAGAACATGAAGATAATGATATGTGAACGACAAGATCTTATAATCACTTTTCATCTCACTAACCCCCATGGACGACTTTATCTAACAACTTTGGATCGTTTAAGAGCCTTGTAAAACACTCAAGTGACTGAAATTGACAATATGAGACAAGTATGTTGACATAATTGTATACTTTCCATAGAAATTCTCCAATGTATTCTTAAAGCATCTACTTGTCTGCAAAGGATCAAGTAGCCACATATCTTACTTTGAGTAATAGAAAAGCAAGCTAAGTGGTTAAAAATTCCATGCTTTGAATGGGAACATTCGAACAAATTGCATAGAGCCTATAGGAAATTGGCATGCAAACTAAATTTTCTTAACCTTTATTAGCACTCCAAAACATGCCAACTTAGGAGCAAATGGTTCCAATCTAATAATATAATTTAGGGAAATACATTCTTATCCGTTGCATAGTCCCCACTTTCTGGCTACAATTCACCTTCATGTAACCTTTAAATTAGCAATATGACTATGTCATTGGCATGAGTAATATAAACAATGGAATGAGACAAGCTAATCAAAACATTAACTTGTTGTATCTTTGACAAAGATATGATGAGGTGATATTCCTTATGATGATATTGAATGATGTGATTGCATGTGGTTCTTCTATATTATATGTTTTTTATGATCTCATGCATGAGCATATGGTTCATTACTATTCGGAATGGTGTGATGATAATGATGTTATGTTCTCATGATGGTATTTGGCAATTAGCACGTTGATTGTTTTCTATGAGATGGTGATGTTATGCTCATAAGTAATGCATCATTCCATGTTGTGGGGTGTTGATTGATAGGAAATAAACCAAATGGTTGAGAGGGTTGATTCATTTAATGATCTCATGGGATCCCATACCTAAAAAGGAGAATAACTACATAGCAACACCTTATAAACTAGGGATAAATTCAATAAATAACCTATGAAAATGGATCTTTCGTCTTATATGATGCTCAATGGGACATGGGACCATCTTGAGAAGGTCAAAGTTTCTGATATTGTAGTTGTGATGCCAAATTATGGAAGAAGGGATGGGGTTGTACTTACCAGTGGGGTTGTGGGGTTGGATTTTGATGTATAGGGTTAAGTACCTAGTAGAAATTGGAGAGGAAGTTTAGGTCATCCTTTGAGATGCTTTGGGTACTTGAGTTAGTGTATCATACCAGATACCTACTAGGTAAAATGAGGCCTTGGGTCTTATGGCCATAATCAATCTGGTAGGATTTAAGCCTAATATTGAAAATCAGTAAGATAACTAAAATTATGATTACACTTCTTCGAAGTTGTGATGTGGAAGTTTGATGCATATTATGGTCACTTGGGTGGCTCTTATACTAGTTGCACCAAAGAATGATGTGGAAGATATGGGAATAAAGTAAAACCTATAAGTGACATAATTAAAATTTGTGTTGGGACGAAGGAGTATGTAATGTCCCATATTTATTTCAATTAGCATTATACTTTGGTAATGAAAATAAATAAGTAAAAAACTAAATTATTATAAATATAAAAGGGTGAAAGAGAGAAATTACTAAAATGGAAATTAAGGGAAAAGAAAAAGTAAAGAAAATCTAACTAAAAGTTGTAGGATTAAGAAAATATAAGAGTTATTTGCTTAATGACAGGTGGCATCTATGCATGGAGTTTTGTGCATGGATGGATGCGATGAATAAATATTTAATAGATATTAAAAAGATCCAAGTTGCATTTAAAATGGGTTTTCCTTGATTGGTTTCAATCCCCAAGCTGGGATCATCTTTAGAAGGCGTGAAGCTCAAATTAAAACTAATTTCTCAATTTAGATAAATATTCAATGGGAGTGAAAAATAAATGTTAAACCAACAAAGTCAGTGGGAATATTATTTTAATTTTTTAATGATAGGTTTCAAAGCATCTTCAATTTTAAGGATGTCGTTTCTATTGATGTTGTTTACATTGATATCTATGGACATGTTACAGTAGAGTGCTCGTGCCATGGCGAGCAGCACCATTCAAAGTGTTGGCATGGAGAGTTATGGAGGTTGCAAATGGTATGAATTCTCATGGTGTTACAATAAAAATTGTAACAATAACTTCATGATGAAGTTCCTTGAAGGTGGCAGGGTGGGGGGGGGGTGTATGTAACACCTCTTTGTCATCACATATTTGCAATAGTTTTAGGGGGACATACCTAGGTTATAATGTAGGTACAGGATACACTCGTCATTACCACATGAGTGAGCCCTACCCCTACACAATAGTATTAGATTATGTAGGTTCATATACCTATAATAAAGACATCGAGATTCATGAAAACCTAAAGTTTCATAACTTCATAAATTTTAAGCTAAATTAATATTTAATTAAATACAAGAGGGCGTATTGGGTAAATGTAAGAAAATAATACAATTTGCATATTTATCTATAAGAAAATAATACAATTTGCATATTTATCTAACTAAGGGGATTTTTTCAAAGGGGGGAATATTGCATGGAGTACATGTGTGCAGAGGAGAAAAGCTTGGGGAAAACTTTAAAAAGGGAAAATGAGAGGGGGAAGGTGTTCTCACCTCCTTCCTCTCCTCAATTTGATTGGTGAGGATATGGTGGTTATGGGGGGAGGGGGGGCTAAGGGTAGGAATATATTGATGAGGATGTTGTTGGATCGACATTTTTGGATGAGTGATTAGAGTCTCCTAGTCTATGACTAGGAGGTTGGTTGGGAGGAGAGTGGTTCCTCATATGTGGTTTTTCCATTTGAATATTCCAGGGGTGGTACGTCTATGAATATATGCATTCTTAGCCACATTGCCCCATCATCATCCAAGATGTCAATCCTTGAACACCAATTCCAATGGTGTCATTGCACCTCCACTCACCACACAAAGGTTGAGAGTTTGAATCCTCCAACAATTTGTCATCTCCGATGCTTTTATGGGCACTAAGATCCAAAAGGGGGAAAAAGCCCATGAGCTTGAGTATCCATTGCTGGAGAAAGTCAATGGTAATCTTAAATAAGGATATCTAAACTACTTGTAAAGTTTCAATCCCATTTCTACCAAGCCTAAGCCCTTCATCCTTAATTTCAAGAGGCCAATTGCCAATATCGAGAAAAAAATAGCTAAGGATTTGCAGTGCTAGGAAGCAATTTGCATATGCTTTAATCTTGGAAACAAGCATCATACTCCCCCCTTGATTTTGGAAGGAACGGGGACATGCATATCCATTTGTTTGTTGGCGACCACCAAGGTCAACAGTTCAAATTGCACTTCATATCGAATTCATGTTAGACAAGAGAAGGACGATTTCACATTCTCTAGCATGGGAAATGATGCATCTATGATAAATTCAAAGGTACATTTAGTCGTCGCTAAATTTGTGGGGAGGCTTGTTGTTGTTGTTGTTAGTATTAGACTTCAGTTTAGAAACTATGTTTGCAACTACTTTCATCTATTGACAATAGAGGTTAAGTGAGATAATTGTTTGGTGTAGCTAGTTATGGGGAGATGACTCTTTTAGTAATATTTGCTATAGAGGAGTTTTTGTTTCTCAAGCATAACAGGTCAATGGATTATTTGGATTCTTATTGTTTAATTGTGAGATCAAGGTCCATTATTCTCTTCAGGAACTTGGCATACATGTAATGAACTGCAAAGGATTGGCATTGCTTTAATTATTTATAAAATAGGTTTCTAAGGACTACCAAATCAAATGTGATGATTTCATGATTTTTGTCAAAGGATGGAGAGGGGAATAGTAAATAACATAATAGGGCAATATATTGTCCATAATGTTATAAGATAATAATAGAATATGGAAAAATGATATTTGAGATAAAATATCATCATGGTATTTAAAGAAGAAGAAAAAAAGTAAAAATAAATGGAAACCATAAAAGTGTGCACAATTGCTTTGCGTATGTCTTTTCCAGGAGTTTTTGCTTGATCATTTTTTCCTTTTCCATATGAGTTTTTCTTGCATGCAATGTTTTGTTTGGAAATGATAGTTTTTCTTGAATGCAATGTTTTGTTTGGAAATGATAGTTTTTCTTGCATGCAGTCTTTACTTTTCATTTTGTTTGATAGATTTCAGGTCATGTTCAATAGGAACCCCCAAACCTAGCTTGTAACATGAGAAATTATATTGCTCTTCTTCCACGTAATTTTTTAATAGTTTCCCAGGATTGTAACAATAAATTTTCTTTAGTTCTTAAGCTTTGTTGATGCCATCACTAGGCAGTGGGAAATGAACAGATAGCGTTACTCTTTTAATTTTTCATTGTATTATACAATATTATTGATGGGGAAGGCCAATGGAAGGACTTTTGAAGGAATGCTCAATGTCCTTCTAAACCAAGATTGTCACAACCAACATAAGTTTGGGATTTTTTCTATTCTATGACAATAATTTTGATCACAAATTACAATAGAAATAGGTACAAGTGATAGCAACACTACAAGAATTGTAAATTATTCTTTTTGGAACTAAGTTTCCTCTTTTAAAGTGAACATAATATGCCTAGACTTATCAATACAAGGAATCCATTAGCGACACCCCACCCACTGTTAAAATATGATCTACTAGGCACTTTACCAAACTCTTTTCATTTGTTAGATTTTTTATGTAAACTTGTCTTTGATTTGTCGATGCCTCCAAAGCATAGAGCTCATTGTGAACAAAAGCTACCGGAGTGGAGCCTAAGTAGAAACATATCTAGCCCCTAATAGTTTAACGTTTTCAACTATTTCCTAGGTTCTCTTATCATAATCATATACTTCACCACAAGTGAGAACCCTCCATTATCTCATGTCCCTCCAATAACATAAAATTTCCATCAGTGTAGCATCTTGAGTAGAGTTTTCTCTTCTTATACATATCAGGAATCCTTCCCCGTCTATGATTATTGGGATCTTACATCTTTGCACTATTTAAAAGATCACCTATTTTATTGATTCCCGTGCATATATCCCTAGTAATAACATTGTAAGGTGTAAAGGCGGATGGGACAAAAACACTATGCCCATATTATATCTCATAAGGAATAAAGAAGTAGTTTTCAAGCTATATATTAGTGGTTAGAACAAATATTGTTTTCAAGCTACGTGTTATTGTTTAGTAGACGGAAACATGCAGAGAGCCCTAGTTTTAATGCTAGAAGGTGTAAAGGAGGTTGGTATAGGAACATTATGCCCAAGTAAAATATCATTAGGTATAAATCCCCCTTGTGTATGAGAGAGAGAAGAACGAGACTCCAACATGCAAAGAGCCCAAGTTTGTTTTCAAACTATAACTTAGTAGCTGAAAAAGGAACCTATATGCAAAGGGCCCAAGATTGTTTTCAAATTGCATCTTAGTAGTTTGAACTAAGCAACAAGGTGCAAAGAACCCAAGTTCATTTTCAAACTACGACTTAAGAGTTGGAACATAACACCAACAAGCAAAGATCCCAAGTATGTTTTCAAATTGTACTTAGAAGTTGGAACATAGAAACAACCTGCAAATATACCAAACTAAAACCCCTGACAAATGTAAATTCCTTGTGTGTATGTGAAGTATGTAATGAAGGTGATTAACCTCAATATCATAGGGTAATTATTCTTTGTATAAAATGTATGTCAAAAGACACCTAAGATTATGAAAGACAAATTATAAAATAACCATAAATAGATGCAGTATTGACAACATATACTAGGGAATCACATGCAAATACAAAATTTGATACTACTACCAACAATCTAGAACACAATATTTCATGAAATTTCTAGATCTAAGTGAAGGAGCCACTAATTTCAATATCTTATATGTTAATAGTCCAAGATTTATATTAGATCAAATTGTCAACAAATAAGTGACCAAAGGTTAAGAACAATTCTAAGATGGACCTGATTTAATTCCTTATATAACCTTTAAGAATGCAAATATGTGACAGATAAGTATTACATACTCCCCCCCTTTCAATTCGTAACTTCATATCGAACTTATTGTTACAAGTTTCAAAATCCTAGTACTTGTACTTCCTCCCTTACACAACCACACCATGAGAATCCATACCATCTGCAACCTCCATAAACCTATGGACAATACTCTGGATAGTCGCCCTCACCATGGCATAGTCCCTCTATTAAAACATGTATGCAATCATACAATAGGTATCATAAGTTCCTTAGGAAGTTTATGTGGCTTAGCCACCCTCCCAACTTTCAATCTATGGCCTCATTAGAATTAACTAGAATTATAGGCCTCATTGGGAATCATTTGCATTTAGTTACCAATACCCCAACCCTGGCATTGGGGTTATTATGTCCTAGAAAATTTGAAAGGTTGGCCTCTACTTCCTCTTATGCACCCTTAAGACATTAGCCTTGTGCATTGGAATTCCTTCTCCATATACATGTCCCTTGGTGAAAATACCTCAAGTCATGGAATTCCAATTATTGTATAAGGGAAAAGAATCATTGGCTTAGTAATGTTGAGTGAGTTGGTCCCCAACCCATAAGTTGTTACTCAAAACCATTATCCCTTGTTATTATGGCCCCCACAATATTCTACAATGAACTGGACTTGATGTCCCTAGAGTGGAATACTTGTAACAAAACTTCCACTCACAACATTTAGCCAGTCAATGATATTTGTTGGCTTCCTATTTTGAATATTCAGCATTATATTTTCTAGTTTCGAGTCTCATGAACTAAGTAATAATCAGCTTCATTTAGTGTTGTTTTGTGCATGGTTATACCTTTTGAAGATCAACCTTGCTAGGTGCTTTGGTAAGTGACTTTTTAATTGTTTATTTGTTATTTTGCTTTGTTTTTATGTATATAATGGAACTTTTAGTTTTCATTTAATAATGGGTCAATTAATGAGTCTTTATTTCTTTCATGCAGGAGTCTTTTGGCTATCTAATTCAACACTTGTCCCGACACTTGAGGAGTGTATGTCGACTGTTACAGAGATTTGGGGGATTTTATTGCTCGAGATAACATCTTGTTTGATTTCCAATCGCTTCCCGGACGCAGGTGCAGTTATCCAGTGCTGTTCTGAGGATGTCATTTGCTCAAAGTGGCATTCCCGTCATTGATCAGGAACCTGATTTTGGGCTCAATTTATGAGCAATCGGTTGGGAATTGTTCAAAACGGTTCGAAACCCACTTCAAAAATGGCCCCATTTACCCCTAAGTGTGGGAAATTTTCAGAATTTCTGAATGAATGTGGAGAAATCCTTTCCGGAACAGACGTGGTTTTTCCAGATTTTAATGTTGGTTCGTTTTCTGGGTAGTTGCACAAATCTCTGCATTTTGGGATGGATCTTGTCCATATATCCATGTATAAATAAATCCTGAGAAGGATACACACAAAAAAAGACACTGTAACTCTGTTTTATTAATTGATCAAGTGTTTATCCTCTCAAGGTTTTGATTTTAGACTTTCAGGCGTTGAAGGCATGGCCCACCTTCAACCCCAATCATTTGTGTATAAATGTTGCTGGTACTGTTGTAAGTAGAGTGATGTTGCATATTTGACACTGTTTTTATGATGAAATATTAATGACTTTGTTTGCTTGTGATTTGGAATGGGATTTATGTTTGCAAAAGACTAGTTGATATTATATGTATTTGGTTGAGCCTGTAGAATCGATTCAGCAAAGTAGTAAGAGTGGATTTGGATTTTAAACCTCTTTGACTCCCAGCATGATACTGCTCGTTTGATGGTTACAGCCCTTGATTAAAGAATCCGTTCAGAGTTATAGAATTTATAAAAACTGTCTGATGAATTCGATTGTATTCAGTTTGCTGTAGAATCGACTTAATAGAGGATTGAAAATAGAATGGTATTTCATATTTCTTTTACTGCCAGCGTGATATTGATTAGTGGATAACTCCAATACTTGTTTAGAATCCTTTTGGCTATCGAGTAACTTACAAGAATGTGGGATATTCTAGGATTGTATTGTGTGGATGTTAAAAAGAATTTGCAGTATTTGTTGAATTAGCAGAGGATTTAAAGATTTCAGTTTACAGAGTATCTGGGATTGGCTATATAAGAATTTAAGTTATGCTTTTGTTTATTTCATGAGCTGGAACAAAGTTAAAACGAAGAGTTACAGTCCATTAAGTATTTGACAACGTTTTTTCTATGGTGTGAAAACAAGTTTAGCAGGATAGGCAAATGAGCGTGAGTGTGTAGTTCTGAATAGTTCCAATATTCTTGTGTGTATATTTGACATTAGCAGCAAGTTAAATTTCCTTTTGTTAACTGTTGTGAATGATTTAGGGTTAAGGAGAGATAGGTTTCATTTCAGTAGTTGTTTGAGAGTGATAAGAGTTTATATAAATTATGGCATTAGGTTCTTTAGGGTTAATGGTTGGAGTCTTAGATACAATAGAAGGTCACTAGGCTTGGCTCAGCATATTCATTTTGTAGGTCAGATTGGAACTACGGTTTTCCTTTACTAAGTTATTTACTTGTTTGGTTGTTTAACTTGAAGAATAGAGTGATAACTAGCATAAGGTTGTTGTAGCTTAAGGTTGTTGTAGGTTACATTAAATTTGACAGTGTTGTAGATTGTAAGATAGGGATTAGAAAGTTGATTTTGTTTCTTTAGGACAGACCTAGTAACTCTTAGCATTGATCATTTAATAAAGTAGTAGCTTCATCAATTATATTTTGTTTCTTTGTCTATGAGTTACCCTAAGCATGAGCATTGAAACCACTTTGCCCGCACATATGGTGTAGTAGCTCAAAGTATACGTATCTTGGTTGACAATTAAATGGAAGGTAAATTAAACAACAATAATTTTACCCAACAATATTCACCATAACATCATCAATATCTTGAAATCTCAAGAATCAGTAGGTCTTTATCACATACCATCACGGTCATACCATAATATTTATGCAACAAAAATCCATATGTAATACCATGAAACATGACCATGTGCAATACCACATGTCATCAATTCATACAGTGCAGCATCATGGAATAAGACCACATGCAGTACTACATGCCATTAGATCATATCATGAAACCATTATGAAACAAAATATGTGTTGCATGTCATTAAGTCACATCATGATTATATCGTAAAATTACCATGAACATCAAGAAACACATGATACCACAAGATGCCATGAGAAAATGACATCATCATAATGACTAGAATCTCATAGCATCGCTTAACATCATTTAATTCATCATGAAGACTAATAATTTACATGTGAAAACCATATGTTGCATGGAATAGATTTATACAAACACCAACCACTATATTAATCACATCCTATGTTGGGAAACCTCTAAGCCTAGACTATAGAACATAACGAAAAGAAAAGAAGGGAACAATTTTCCAAGAAGAAAGGTGGTGTCTAAAGACCTCGTTGAAGCACTTAAGCACAACACTTCATGATCATAACATCACAATGCATAATGAGCATGATAAAACATCTCAAAGCAATATGTTAGGAAACCCATAGGCCACATATTTATAGTTTCCAAATCTAACCAACTCCCTGAAAGTGAGGAAGATCCGGTCCACAAGTACGGTATTTGATCCAAACTATTTCCCTAGAATCTGCAATGTCCCAAAGTTTAGTCATTTGTTGCAGTCACATAGACCATGGTCGTGCTAACCATATAGTCATCTATCCAACCGACTATTTAGTCGCTCTGTCGACTACTCTACTAGCCTCCTATCGTCTATCGACTAATTTCCTCCATAAGATCCATAGGTGTGACGAGCTATCAACACTCACTAGTACAAAATGGATGATAAGTGACTAAAAATGACTAAAACTAGGTGATAAATGACTAAATTTGATCACATGATTGTTGGCCATAAATTAGCAGTCACTTATCACCTAACCAAATTAGTCATTTATCATTTTGTCATAAATTGCTTGAATTGCTTCATGTGTTGGACATATATTTAGTCATTTAATTGGTCATTAATTGTTATTATTTAGTCATTAATTGTTGTTATTTCGTCATTAATTATGGTTGTTTGATAATACATTTAATCTTTTTTTAGTCAATAATTGTTGTTAACTGGACATTTATTTAGTCATTGATTGTTGTTAATGTGTCATTTATTTAGTCATTGTTTGTAGTTATTTGGTCATTTAATTAGTCATTGATTTATGTAGATAGGGCATGAAGAAATTAAGCCACCAACCTCCTACCTGTAAGGCAACTTCTCTTCCATTGAGCTAGCACCCGTTAATTATGTTATAAGTTATAGTATGCCATGTAATTATTGCCTTGAAAATGAAAAGTAAACTTTAAAGATCCCATCCTAGGAAGTAGTATGTGAAATAATTTATAATCATCGTCTCAAACTCAAAAGCATCATTCACCAAACAAAAGAATAAAAGAGAAATATCCTCTCTTTCTTTTTCATTTCCTACAAGATTATCCCAAGGTGTTCTATAGTAGAGGCCACCAAAAATTACTAAAACAATGACTAAAAATCAGCGAAGTAGTATCTTAGAGCCAAAACCAAAGGTCAAACAAGGACAAAATGGCCAAATTCAATGTAAAAATGCATGGACTAAGTATGATAGAGATAGGGAGGAGTGTATTCATGTCAAATAGCCTTCATTGGAAAAAGAAAGCATTACCCCTTATTACAATTATACAAATTCATATGAAGATATATGTTGATCCTCAACATAGACATATTCCGAAGTGTTGGAACATGATGCGAAAGGTGAACAAATTAAAATTTTTTGCAAGATCATTATGTCATTACTGTCATGACCAGCTCAATCTGTTTTTCACGTACATATCTTATATCACCAATTTCATTGTTATATGACCCCTTCGACATGCCCGCCAAGTTACATTCTCATTGTCGCCGCGTCATGGTCAAGTCAAGTTATAAGGATTTGTTGTATTTTCATTTGGGCATCATCATGTACTAGGTATTCTGCATCATCGCATTTGGATCATCATACCAATCATTCTTATATTTTATTTTCAAAATTATGAGTTAGTTTTCCCCTTTCGATAGTTTGTCAAAGTTTCGATAAGTACACTTTTTTGCATCATGATAGCTATAGATTGTGAAGTTCACATCCTCCATTAACTCACCAAATGCATCCATTGGTTGTGCTTCTCCTTGTATATAAGATCAAAAAAACAATATCTCCCCCTCTTAACCCTCTATGAAAGCGCCAAAATCCCCTATTTTGAAAATAAAATAACCTCCTTTCTTTTTGATAAGAAAATCCTTCATTACCTCTATGCCATTTATTTTTCAAAAGAAAATAATTTTACTAACCCTTTTCCATTTATTTTCCCATTCCTTAATGCCCCCTTCTAATAATAATAATAAGTAATTCCCTTTGTCATTTATTATTACACTTTTACTCCTTAAATTTCATCAACCTCTTTCCCTACTTTACAAAATTAACTCCCCCTAACGTTACAAAATTCTCTAGGCGGCAGAGGGTGGATCGATCAGCCAACACGCTTACACCATGGTAGCTCTAGTCTGCGTTGGCAGGTGGCCGTTGTGCTTGCACAACATGCTTGGAGGAAGATTAAGGTATCAAATTGTAGAGAAACGACTATGATTTGTAGACCGCTGCCAATGAGAATGCAAGTCAGAGGTTAATGAAACTCTAGAAAATTATGTTGGCACATTACCAAAACACCATGACGCCAACGAGAACACAGAACAATATTACTAGCACAGACAATGTTACTTTTCTTATAACCCTCCTTCCTCTCTTCATCTTCCTTCTTATATATATGTTTTCCATCCTCCATTTTAAATCCCTCTTATCAATACAATCTTTCATGGAAACAAAGTGTGTAATGTTTTACATTTAAAACCTACATAAAACTTAACTTAAACCTACGAAGGGATTTGCATTTAAAATAAAATATGTATTGTTTTACATATAAAACATACATAAAAATTAAATTAAAAATCTGCACATATTTGCATTTTAAATCAAATCTGTGATGTTTTACACTTAAAACATACATATACGTTAAATTAAAAATATCCAGAATTTGCATTTAAAATATAAACAAGTGGAATAAGCAACATAGTTGTTTAGTACCTGCCACTTATGTAAGAAACAATGTAAAGTAAATTAGCATTAAACATCATTCATGGTCATTTACAACTCCATGAGTGATTTAGGCGTTAGTATCCCTTCATAGTCTTATGAGAAATTTTTGGTAGACATGAAACACCTAACACTAGACACTACCATCCATAGCCTCATAAGCGATTTAAGGCATACATAGCCCTTCATAGTCACGAGAACTATTTTTTATAAGCATTATGCACCCAACAATAAAGTAGTATGTGATATATTGATTCAGATGTATATAATTTACGCAATGTAGTGGACCATTCATAACTCAAGAGTCATTTAAGGCTTACACCGACCTTTATAATCTCAGGAGTGACTCAAGGTCTACATAGTTTGGTAAATATTATGCACTAGTAGAAGAATAATAAATGTTGCATAATTTGAAATATACATTATGGATGTGGTGAAGTATGTTACTTCATGAAATGTAAAAATTAATAAATAAGCATTATAATACTAAAAACCATAATGCAAAACTATTATTGAATCTTTAACTTTTAAAATTATTTTTCGTATTTAATATTATATTATGTAAAACAACAAAAAAAATTAATTACTCAAAAATATAAACTAATGATTTTCTCAAAATTTATAATTTTTTTTTTTATAATATTCAATTTAGTATTTAAATTTTAAATGACTTTTATAAAAAAACTTTAAAATAAAAACACTTGCCTAATTAATGAGGAGGTGAATTAATTGACCCATACTAAATGCTGATGTCATCATTGCCATGTGTCAAGTGAAAACCAGATACCAAACTCCAAGAATGACATCATTTCTGATTGGCCAATTAGAGGTTTACAAAATAGCAAATACAAATATTTTTATTAAAATTTAAAATATTTTTTTGCAAGCTCTAAAGTTTAACTTTAGAAAACAGATTTTAATTTTTTGGTGGCGGCAACTAATAGAAGGTCAAAAGTTCGGTTGACTAGCAACCGATTACTATATACCTTCGGAGGCAGGTATAATAACATAAATATGGAAAATATTTTGAATCTATAGTTAAAACATTTCAAAAAAATAACTAAAAAGTCTTTACCTAATTTATCATATATTAAATTATAACTAACTTATATAAATATATAAATATAGATATATATATATATATATATATATGATGATGATGACAAAGTGATTTTCATCCTCAACTCTCAAGCCTCATACATATGACAAACCCTTTCCGCACATAGAGTTTTACTAATAAAGCAAAGTCTTGTTTAACTATGGAGTTCATGAGAATTTGTTTTTCATCCCTTTCAGTCCATGGAGTTTTACTAATAGACCAAAGTCTTGTTTAGCTATAAAGTTTATGAGAGTTCATTTTAATCTTGGCTATATTAATTTTCTTCAGTAACCTACTTACTACCAAAAGATACTTCTCACTTAGAAGTAATAATATTTTTGATATTATCAATGTTTTGCAAAGTGTGGTTTTCTTCAATGCTCTAATGGTTTATCCAAGACATGGTATCTTTACACCAGCATTATAGCTGCTTTTAACTTGAGTTTAAAGCAATTTTAGGAAGTCTCTCATTTCCCATGTTATATATCTTATGCTTTTACCTCAGGTATTTAGTCATAGCCATATCTTTATGGGGAAAAGACTTACTTTTTTAAGGAGAATAGGATAAAGCTTTTGTATTTGATGCCCTGGCTCTCTAGTAGTTAATTTAGGACGGTGGCAATAATAGAAAACCATTTAAAAAAAATGAAGGCGATGTTTATGAAATGAATAGAGTTGAAAGATAGGTGGATATACTGAAAAGTAAAAGTATGAGAGACGGTAGATGCTTCAACAAAACGAGCTGGTAAAATTAAAATAGAGCAATTTTATACCATATATGTCATCCTTGTCTTATTAAATATAAAAAACAACCCATCCATTATCATTAATGCCTAGCACAAAGATTCATCTAGGTGTCAATGTGACAGCCATGAAGAATGAGTCCTTCCCATCACCGATTGTGCGACTTTACAACTTCGCAAAATACCATATGAATATGTTAATATGAATATATGAATATGATTGCCAGCTAATGTTGTTGCTGCAGTTTAATAAGACCAAAATATGCCCCGCCTTCGCCTTTGGCCATGAGATGGGCGTGATTTCCCTGCTCAACGATGCTCCCTTTCTCAATAACGATTATGCTGTCCGAATTCTGAACTGAGGTCAATCGATGAGCTACAGCAACAGTCGTTCTTCCCACCGTTACTCGATCTATTGCTTCTTGAACCACCCTCTCGGAATGAGCATCCAATGCACTGGTTGCCTCGTCCAATAGCAAGATGCTTGGATTCTTTATAATTGCCCTTGCTATCGCTATTCTTTGCTTCTGTCCCCCGGACAACTGCGTTCCGCTGCTCCCTGCGTTGGTTTCGTATCCATCCTTCAAGCACCTGAAACATATATTCACAATGCGTACCATTCATTAATAACAATTACTTAATAGACAAGCTTACAGAATGATTGTAGTTAATGATTTATTTCAGTAAACTTACAAAATGAATTCATGGGAATTTGCAGCCTTGGCAGCTTCTATTATCTCCGCCTCAGTTGCGTTCTCTTTACCATACGAAATGTTGTCCTGGATGCTCCCAGCAAAAAGAGTTGGCTCCTGCCCTACAAGAGCTATGTGTTCTCGCAGAGATCGCAAATTGAAACTCCTTATGTCTTTGCCATCTATGAGTACCTTTCCTTTCAGCGGATCGTAGAATCTTTCTATCAGTCCAATGATGGTGGACTTACCACACCCGCTCTTTCCCACCAGTGCCACGCTGCTCCCTGCAATGATTTTAAGAGAGAAATTTCTCAAGATCATGGCATCTGGACGAGCTGGATAAGCAAAGTCCACACTCTTCAGCGTTACAGTGCCTTAAACTTTCTCAGGGTTAACCCCATTAGGGTCCTCTGGGTTTATAAGGCTATTTCTGTCCAAAATTTCAAACACAGCCGCTACAGCATCAAACCCTTTGGCCAGGTCCAAAGTCATACTTCCAGCATCGGCTATCATTCGGCCCAATCGACCAAAAATAAAATGGTTCAATAAAAAAGCATGGAACTTGATAAGGCCATGCGCTATAAGCCTCCCTCTGTACCAAAACTCAAAAGGCCATCTAAATATTAAATATCTAAAAACTTTGGTTAAAATGAATTTACTACTTTATCTCTTTATACTATAAAATGTTTTGAATTTGGTTAAAATGAATTTACTACTTTATCTTTTTATATTATAAAATGTTTTGAATTTTTTTTAGCATAAAAATATATTTATTTTTTTATTATATAAAATTACATTCTACATATGTTTAGTAATATTTCATAAATCTTTGCCCATGTAGGCTAGGATATGAAGGGATAGGCCCCATCAAGAAGGGTCATGACAAGATGAAATACGTCACCCATGTACATCTTAATCCAATGCCATATGTCCCAAGCGAAACACGCGGAGGATAACAACCATGCAGAGCACATGGTGCCAAGCAAGTTGGATTAATGTGTGGGAGCCCAAATCTTTGTAAATCGGTGCAAGAGTACAAGGAAAGTCGCTGATCCCAACGAATTCAATATAGGAAAGGTACAATTCCATGATGAACTTCAAGCTCATTTGTGTGACGCCGCAAATTGCATGTTAGATGCAATAGAATTGAAAAAAAAGACATCCTTCAACTTACATGGGTATTTTGGCATACCTACAAAATGAATCTTGCTTCTAGTAAAAAACATGAAACATATCACCTTTCCAAATTTATACATTGTATTTACTGAAAATGTTCACGACTAACTCAATTTTGAATTTTTCTAACATTGACATTTTATTTTTTCAGCAAATGATAAGGTATATGTCCATGTTACTGCATCCTTTGAATGCCTAAATGATGAGATCAATATACAAAAATTGGCAAATATGTAGATAACAAATAGTACTATTGCGACACTATACTTTTTAGTATTTTTTGAAATTATCTAAGTGAGTAAACCTCAAAATTAGTACGCCAAGTGTTAGTGCAGCTTTTCAAGGTCGTAATGTAATGATTATGGATTGGATTTTTTTATGCATGTAGAGGTCAATGTCTAGTAGTGCGACACATATTTTTTTATGAAATAGTTAATAAAAGAAAAAGTTATGGCATAAACATGATCGGTTTTCTAAAATCTAGTAGCATCTAAAAGTTCTCCCAACTTCAAGTACTCTTCCCTAAATGCAATGGAAGGAAATGTTCGCATAATTGGGGGCTCATGCACCGTAGGGAGGCTCAAAGCAAGCACCCATCATTATCGATGATAACCCATAGCAAGCACCATGGCACTATAGTTCGACACAACATAATTTCTAAGTTTTTATGTTACCGATCCCTATTGGTATTTTTTGTTATAATCTTTGCTAGTTCCATAGTTCTAGGACCATCTAGCTCTAGTTCGTGTTATAGTGCAGAAAGACTATTTAAAAAAAATTGTAAGTGGCTTCAAGACCATCATGATTATCCTCTTAAGTCAGACTCTGTTCTATAACCTGATCTCTCCCAAAGGTCAGATAGAAGGCATTTCGTACTCTTAAACTATACTTTGTTTTATGGTTGATTATTAATAGAAGGACTCCCGTCTTATTTAAAAATAAATAAAAAATTATTTTGTAAATCTTTGTAGGTCCTCCTAAAGAATTTCAATCTTTAATATCGATACATATTGTAAATTTAATTCCATATGATTCACATAAAAAGAAAATACATGTAAACTATCTAAACTAAAAACCTAAGTAAAAAATACCTTTGAATAAGGTCCCTTAGTATGGATTGTCCAAAAAAAAAGATTAAAAACTATCATAAAAAAACAACACAATAAATGATCATATTCCAGAAAAATGTCCTTATGGATATTCTTGAATAGTCTAAGATACTTTGCCCATGGTAACACCTTCTTTGAACTGCCCATTAACGCCTTCATTCATCAGCTTCTATACATGGTGATAACAAATGCATTGAATCATAAAAGAAAGACACATCCCAAATCTCATTTAAAACATGTTATAATAGGAATTTCTCAAAGAGTATGAACATTCTTCACCTAACTTATAATCTCAAGTGAATCATGAAACATTTCTAATGTTGGAGCACATTTTTCAATATGCAATATAGTAACTAAGCTGCACCATCAAAGAAATTCCATACATCTTTTATCCATTCTTTGATAATGTATTTTTTTCTTTTTTTTATTTGTCAGGTTTTTTCACATTAAACAAAATGCTGAGACATTGAGTAACACACTAAAGTGAGGAATAAACCTATTCTCAAAAATACTTTATCCCAACGCCTTATGATCTATTATCATAGAAAAAGTCATTATCTACTTGGTGAGTCCCCTTTCACACCAATTTATTAAAGCTTCTTCAATAGGTTTTTTCACATTAAACAAAATGCTGAGACATTGAGTAACACACTAAAGTGAGGAATAAACCTATTCTCAAAAATACTTTATCCCAACGCCTTATGATCTATTATCATAGAAAAAGTCATTATCTCCATGGTGAGTCCCCTTTCACACCAATTTATTAAAGCTTCTTCAATAGTGGAACTTGACCAACTATTCATTATCCTAATCAAAAGCTAAATCTTTCTCCACACATGATGTAAAATCATTTCAAGCCATCTATTCTTCAACACACTTGCAACGAGAAAATTTCCTTGGACCAATTTTGTACCTTTTATGTAATAGGTCTCATGTTAAGGTCTCTGTAAAAAGAAGTAGTCACATTTGAATCTCCAAACTTCCTTCTACCTGCTATCCCTTGAAATTAAAGGTTTTTTTTAAATAATTTGCACAAATTTTATAGGATAAAAAAATCATATTTAAAAAAAAACAATATTAAATATTTATAAATTTAATTTTTGTTTACAAAATTATAACTAAACATTTTATGGTTACATTTTAAATAAAAACAAGATTTACCAAAAATTTTGTCAAACAATATTAAATATTTATAAATTTGATTTTGTTTACAAAACTATCCCTAAGCATTTTATAAATTTCATTTTGTTTACAAAACTATCCCTAAACATTTTATAATTGCATTTTAAGTAAAAACAAGATTTACCAGTTTTTTTTCCAACGTGTCTAGTTAGTTCATGCTCTATGCATGCATAAAGAATATTTTGAACCTTAATATCTAAGTTTTGGGAAATATTTTTTAAAGTGGTATTTAAAAAAAAAAATTAATAATATTAATAATAAATGATATAAAAATATATATTTTACACATAATTTAGAAATAAAATAGTAAAATTAAATATTAAAATATAATTTTAAAATTTGTATAATATTTTTTTGACATAATTTATTTAGAAATAAAAATAGCAAAATTAAATATTAAAATATAATTTAAAATTTGTATAATATTTTTTTATATATATAAATTAATTAAACAAATTGTCTACAATGTTTATGGATTAGCTGCAACTCATATTTATCTTTTTACATCAAATTAATATATACATTAAAGTTTCTGCCGCCTATCTTGATAAATCTTACATACCAAAAATCGTACTTGAATACCCAAATCGTCCAAGTGGGAGCAATTATCTCGTGATGTTCAAAACCACGTCATCTTATTACCGTGAGAACGTTATTAGCAGCCAGTGGTAGACGGCGGGCAATGGAAAGTAAAACTCAAGTCTAATCTGTCGATCTGGATGATAGTATTCCCAGCCAGGAGGCCGGGTTGGGGTTTTGTGTATAAATAAGGCAAGCATCCCCTTCAGTTACTTCCAAATCAAAATATTCAGAGCGAGAAGCGAGTCTTAAGAAATTATTGGCAATGGGGAGTAGTACTGCTGGTGGTGAAAAATGGGTAATGGCGCTCGTGGTAGTGTTGCTACTCAAAACTGTGGCTGTGACAGCGGCGTCAGTGTTAATGCACAAAGCTGTGGCTGTGCTAGTGGGCTGTGTTGCAGCGAATCGGGATACTGCGGGACGACCTGCAAGAAACAATTTATGCACATTAACAACCTTTCGATATTCATATAAAAATAGACTTCACTTGTATGATATCATAAAGCCCCTAAATGGACAAAAGATTTGTCCAATACAAAACATCAAATAGCATTGCAATAATTAAAATAGTATGACAAAGATTTGTCCAATAACTTTTGTCCAATAAAAACATCAAATAGCATGGCAATCATTAAAATAGTATGACAAAAGATTTGTCTAATAAAAACCTCAAATAGCATGGTAATAATTAAAATAGTATGATAGTATTTTAATTTTTTTAACATAGAGATGGTAGCTCTTCAACAGCCACTTCTCAAAATGGCAGTTTCCTTATTTTATTTAGTGCCATCGAACGCCTTTCAAATTCAGTAAATACTCCTTTGCCTTATTCCAATGCCACGCATTTTAATTTCAATGATTGAAGTTTTCTTTCCATTTCATCAACATCTGGATTCTCGTCTTCTTCCAACCATTCCTCTGCACTATCCAGCATCTCGTCGATATCAGCTGCCACTTTGACATTCATCTTTACCTTGCCCTCTTTGCGTCTATTTTTCATGTTGTAGATATAATTCTCCAACTTTGCTTTTACCACACGCTTCTTCTTTACCTCTTCATCATCCCTTCGGAACTTCTCTGCATCAATCAACATTCTCTCTATCTCCTGTCCCCGGATTCGGTCAGTGTCGTGATTAATGGTAATGTCATTACTGACCCCACTTCCCCCGTCCCGGGCCGACACCTTCAGAATTCCATCCTCGTCCACTTCAAACACCACTTTTATTTGTGGCACTTCAGCTCGGGCTGCCGGAATTCCTTCCAAAAGGAATTCACCCAGCAAAATGTTCTCTGAAGTTAGAGCTCTCTCACCTTCATACACTGGAAAAGCCACAGATACCTGATTGTCCTTCGTTGTAGTGAATCCTTCCTCCATCCGAGTGGGAAGCGGAGTATTTCTGGGAACCACTACAGACATCACACCCCTGAAAACTTGGGTTCCAAGGCTCAAAGGTGTGACGTCCTCCAGGACTAAGTTCACGTCTTCGTTGTTCAATGCCGCTGCAAATACCGCGGCATCATACGCGATGGCTTCATCGGGATCTATACTTTTGTGGAGCTTTCCTGGAAACAACTGCTCAAGTAAATGCTGCACCATTGGAATGCGGGTGGACCCTCCTACCAATACAACGTCGTCGATTTGTTCTGCGCTCATCTTGGCGTCTTGGAGGCATCCCTTCACGATTTGTATGGTTTGTTCGAACAATTCTCTATTCAGCTCCTCAAACTTTTCTCTTGTAATCTTCATCTCAAAATCTATTCCTTCGTAGAGGGAGTCAATAGCTATCACAGTCTCTAATGACAAAGACAGATTTCTCTTTGCCGTCTCACATTCTGAACGAAGTTTCTGAAGAGCTCTGACATCTGTGTTCAACTGCTTATTATTTATTGTGTCGAAGTGTTGAACACAGTGACCGAGCAATCTGTTGTCGAAATCTTCGCCTCCCAAATGTGTGTCCCCGCCAACTGCCTTCACCTGAGTTGACCGCCATGAACATTAAGAATGGAGACATCGAAGGTGCCTCCACCCAAGTCAAACACGAGGATTGTCTTTTCTGTATTGGAGGAATAAACATCCTAAACATTCGTATGAAATCCATACGCTATAGCTGCAGCGGTGGGTTCGTTAATGATTCTCATTACGCTGAGACCAGCTACCATACATCTTTAGTGGCCCTCCTCTGAGAATTATTAAAATAGGCAGGCACAGTGATCACAGCATTTTTCACTTCAGAACTGATGAATTCTTCAGCTACCTTTTTCATTTTCATTAAAACCATAGAAGATATCTCTTCAGCTGCAAACTGTTTTGTGTCGCCTTTGTATTCGACTTGGTTGATGGGCTGACCATTTTTTCCTTCAACAACAGTGAAGGGCCAGTGTAGCATGTCACTCTGTACACAAGGATCATCGAATCGCCTTCCGATGAGTCTCTTGGCATCGAAGACGGTGTTTTGGGGATTACTGGAAACCTGGTGTCTGGCAGCATCTCCAACGAGTCTTTCTATTTCAGTGAAAGCAACCATGGAAGAAGTGGTTTTGTTTCCCTGCTCATTAGCGATAATTTCAGTTCTGCCATTCTGCCACACTGCCATGCAAGAGTTCGTTGTTCCAGATCAATGCCGATGGTGCGTCCCATCGCCTTTGTGATTAATCACAAAGCAAATAAAAAATACTAAATGCTGATGTCATCATTGCTATGTGTCAAGTGAAAACCAATACCAAACTCCAAGAATGACATCATTTTTGATTGGCCAATTAGAAGTTTACAAAATAGCAAATAAAAATATTTTTATTAAAATTTAAAATATTTTTTTTGCAAACTCTAAAGTTTAACTTTAGAAAACAGATTTTGATTTTTTTGGTGGCAGCAACTAATAGAAGGTCAAAAGTGGTTGACTAGCAACGGATTACTATATACCTGCTGTGGCAGGTATAATAACATCAATATATTAAAAATATCCAGAATTTGCATTTAAAATATAAATAACATCAATTTACTATATACCTGCTGTGGCAGGTATAATAACATCAATATATTAAAAATATCCAGAATTTGCATTTAAAATATAAATAACATCAATATATTCTTCCTGGTACATTAATACATACATGCATGGTGCATCTGAGCTTCGCTTTCTTTACCAAGTGTTCATGCCCAATCCATAATGAGGTAATCGAAAGCCATTTCCAGCAAGGTTCCAAGAGCCTTTCTACTGTTCATGATCTCCAACAACACAACGTTGCTTTTTTGCTTTTTTCTACTAGTGTATGCGCGATAGAAAATAAATCGATTAGAGAAAACAACACTACTCATTAAAGCTTCTCTCATAGCCTGCCACAAAGAAATAATTATACTTTCAAATCGATTTTTGTTGATAGTTGAAGCTTCTCTATGCTTCTCGTCAGAATCATGAGCTGAATTGGAATGAAGATGGAAATTTAAAGCACCATGTACTGATCCTACACTTTGGATTACCCTGCTCTCTACAAAGTCACGTTCAGTTTCATGATAATAATCAGTTAGTGTTTCACAATTTTCTATGATTTGGGACTCCTTCTTATTCTCCTCCAGCTCAACTCATCCTTTAGAAAAATGATAACTTCATCAACAGGATCACAGAAAAGATATGATTCTTCATCCTTTAGCCAATGTTTTAGCATACTGAAAACACTTTCATCGCAAACTAATCCAACTAATCCACGATGATCTCCAGGAATACCTTCCCAAGCTTATCTCGATTGTTGATTCCCTCCATCCAACAGGAAAAGAGCATAGTCAACAGTTGACTCTTCTCCTTGCCCGTTGGATGGACGGAATCAACAATCAGAATAAGGATGGCCAAAATACCTATCCTTTCCTTTGTTGCAAGCCTGTCTTCCATAGATGATTCCATGGGGGACGCATCCATCACCTTCCACCCAACTGCACATCGCCTCCAAATGTTGGGTCAGTTTACAATGCTAAATCAACCGAAAGTGTCCCTTACTAATTTAAGAATCTTATCTTTTCTAGTTTTCACCTTTAGATTCAGTTGATTTTGTGTTTGGTATATTGGACCAAATCCAATACATGCAATAAAACCATGCTAGGTTCACTTGGACACAAGGACCAAGATGCAAAAACATTTGCTTCATGGGTAACTTTGTGTCAATACATTTCTTATCTTTTATATAGCTTTGTTGAAGCATGCCATCATTGTGATACTGACAAAATGGTTGGCTATTTTGTGGATGAATTTTTAGGAGATAGATTATTTGAAATATGATAACGGCATTAATGGTGGCATAAATCCTCATCAAGGTACCATCTATTTGTGCTATGTTTGATCAACGAGATTTTCATACATGTAGGGTATAGACTTATATAGTATTGAATTTGTCTGGAAAATATACAGGTATCCAAAAATTAGTGAAGCTCTTAAAAAGGAAGGCTGCTCGATATTTTATTCAGTCTGCGAATGGTAAGGCACATTTATAAAAAATAATCAGTGTGTTTAATCAAAGAGGCACGCTCACCCAAAATCGTGGTTTCTTGTTTGTTGATTCTGCAGGGGTGAGTAGAATTATGCAACTTGGGCACCCAAGATAGCCAACAGTTGGAGAACTACAAAAGACATTGAAGACAAATGGGAAAGTTGATAAAATACATAGATTCATGGGCATAATGTCTTCTTAATGTTTGAAATTGAGCAATATGCATTCCTTTGTATAATATATAAGTTATAATAATCTGACTTTAAATTGTTTCTCTCAATATCACATCTAGAGCTTACCAGAATGGCTAGTAGGAAGCTTATGCGGGGCCTAGTGGATATTCCAAATCCATCAAAGTATTTATATTCCAACCCATCAATCCATCTATCTAAGTACTTCGAATACATGTGGTGAACGATTTTAAGCATTCAAGCATTCAAAGTCTATTCTCTACGATGAATGATCTGGAGCCTGCGGTGAACAATCTCAAACATTCAACCTTTCGAGTTGTTGTTTCTTGGTAAGAAAAGATTTAACCAAGGTTTAATTGGAAATTAAGAGCCCTACCTTGGCTAATTGCTTCCACTTACATTAAAGAGCAGGAAAATTTTCACCTTGTAGTATATTTTGTAATGTTGGAGCTGAGTGTTGGAGCTAGTTCTGCTAGAAGTTTGCACTACCAGTGGAAAATGAAGCAAGTACATAGGTAGGCATGGGTGCACATCATATGTTCAAGATCCTTTTATCTGTCATTTTTCACAGGTTTATCGCCTCACCTTCAGGTATAATTCCTTAAAACAACCTATAGGTAGCATGTCTTCTCGCTTGTACGACAGGAACTTAGCACTTGGGTTGGACAGCACTTGGTTGTACACCAATTAGATGGCACACCTCACACCTCATCAAGCAGATTGGATCACAACTTGGAAATCAAATTAAATACCTATAAAAGAGACAATCAGTCAAAAAGCATCCATTAAAAGGAAAAAAAATGGGTGGGGATTAATTAAATAGAAGGGAAAAGTATGTCTATTTATACGCTGAATCGTGGGCGCTTAACCGTTTATACCGCTCTACAGCCACTAGATCGATCATATTATTGATCTTTCATGGGACTCTAACCTTGGGAAACAAGGGAGAATTGACTCTTTCAAATTGAATTCTAATAGGGGGAGCTCGACCTATTGATTCATCCTTTGGAGCTTTATAACTGCACTAGTAGCCATTTTTCTATCTCAAAACCTACACCTACCTACACTCACTATAACCTTCAAAAATTCTATACCCAATAGATACTATACCAGCATAGATATCTATCGTAGTATTCTTCATGATTATCTAACCTTATTGTTGGTAAAGAGGTAAAGTAGCCCCTCTATTCTATTTTGGGAGATACAATAATCTTATTGTTGGTAAAGAGGTAAAGTAACCCCTCTATTCTATTAAGGATGTGCGAAGCTAACACCCCAAGAAATTTTACAACTATTTTGGGGGTTGGCTTTGATTTATCAGTCTAGATGGACCAAACAAAAATTGCATTAAGTTGATTTTCTTCCACTAGGAAGACCTGGTTACAAATGAATAAATTTAATTAGACAGGAAGGGGGAAGTAGGTCTTCTATTTATTCCTAAAAACAAATTCCTATCTATCCTTTCTATCTACGAATTCTATCCAAGTGCATGCATCAGCTAGGGTTACTATTAAAACAAAAAAACTACGGTTAGGGTTAGCATCGGGTTACAAGCTCAATCTCTATGCTAACTTGCAGTAACATTTTTTAAATTTTTCTTTTTAAAAAGCTGAAACAAAATTCCAACCAAAATAAAATTTCGAGCCTTTCATTCATTGCACTGGTTTATATTTGAAATCCATCAAAGTAGTTATATTCCAATCCATTTATCCAAGTGATTCTCATACATGTGGTGAACGATTTCAAGCATTCTAAGTATATTCTCTCCGGTGAAGGATCTCAAACATTCATCGTTTCGATATGTTGCTTCTCTCCATCCTTTTGATCTACGGATTCGATCTAAGTACCTACAACGATTAGGGGTACTATAAAAATAAGAAAATGCCAGGTAGGGTTAGCATCGAGTTACAATATCAGTCTCTATGCCTACTTGCAGTAACATTTTTTTTAAATTACTTTTTAAGATGAAACAAAATTCCAACCTAAATAAAATTCTGAGCCTTTCATTCACCGTGTTGCTTTATATTCCAAATCCATCAAAGTATTCATATTCTAATCCATCAATCCATTAAAAATAAATTTTTAATTCCCTAAGAGATTCCATGCATCAAATCAAAGCAGGGATCATTGGAAATCCAGAAGCTTACCTTCAATTATGAAGTTGATGAACCTACTTGAATCCTCAACCCTTAAGGTTTTGAGGCTTCTCAACTTATGATAAAAACACTCTCAAACTTGGGACAAACCCTTGCGGATTCTACTGAGACACTTCAAATTTTAAAAACCATCATTTACTACATAACTACCTTTAAGCAAAGGCAAAAGGATAACAAAACTACCCAATTTCTTTCCCCAAACTTTTATTTCCCTCCATTCCTAATTTTTATTTCACCCAAACCCTTTCCCTCCATTCCTAATTTTTTATTTCACCCAAATCCTTTCCCTCCATGTGAATTTAATTTTTTAATATTAATATATTATATAATGATTAACTATAATATATCTATATATGAAAAACATATTATATTAGTTATTATTATATATTAAAAACATATTGAATTACGTAAAATGGTGAAAAGGGAATTATTATTATTATTATTAAAATCTTTTTATTTTTTATTTTTTTTAATTTAAAAATGGCAAGAGAACATTAAAATGGGAAGGAGGATTATTTTTTGTTATTAATATAGGAGAAATTGACATTTTCATAACCAAGGGAACCAATGGTGAACTTTTTAACTTTATGAGCATAGGCGTGATGATGATACTGATGGGTAGGTGTCAATGATGATTTATTGGAGGACGCAAATTTTATAGATTCATTGTGGAGACCAAAAGACTTTAACTTGTCAAAACTTTGACCAATTGGCAAGACGGTCAAATAAACTGAAAATTTTGGAAAACAAAATATGACACAATCAATTAAATAAGATCAACTCAGGGATACCAAAATGGAGACATGATGATTTATATTGAAAAAAACTCCAAGCTTCCAACTCAACTTGACCATGACATGATGACACATGAAATATAACTTGATGAATGTGCCAAAGAGGTCAAACAAAGACATACATGATGAAACTAACTACAAATGGGAAGAGCACGTTGCTTTGGATATGATGGTATAGATGGAATGATCTTGCGAAAAAACTCAATAGGTTCACCTCTGTCATCACGTTATGACACTTCGAAACATGTCGATGTTTAGCATCAACACACTTCACAAAACACAAATATATAAAAAATGATTTTTTTGTTATCATTATAATGTTTTGTCACAATATTAGTATATCAAATATTAGATCTTGTCATATTTTCCATCCCATGACTAAATTAGTCATATTTTTATCCTGTGACTAAATTAGTCATTTTTAGTTGTAATCACTTAAAATTGCTCAATTTTGGTCATATTTCACTTAAAAACATTGTGGTGGCCAACGTTTTTGGTAGTTTGGTCATTTATTTCGCATGGTAACAAAAAAATTTGGTCGCCTGGTCATTTGTCACCCATTTTTCTACTAGTGACTATAGGTTCCAACACCCCCCCCCCCTATCAACATAATGCTCTGGAAATTCAAGAGGTGAAATTAATTGTTTTGAACACCCCCCATAATAACAGCTCCTTGAAGACCAAGCATAGCCCAAAGTTTCACAAACTTAGCTTCTAGTAAAGGATTTCTAAGTATATTAGCCACCTGATCATATGTCCTCCAATAAAGAATTGAGACAACATTATCCTACGCCTACTGCCTCAAATAGTGAACATGAAGTTCTACATGCTTCATCTTGTTATGAGCAACAGGATTATCAACAACTTCAATAACACCCTGATTATCACAATAAATAATAGTAGAGACCTAAACTGGAAATCCAAGCTCATCAAGAAGCTAACAAATCCAAAATTCCTTTGTTCTTGCATTGGCAGCACCATGATACTTGGATTCTATTGTCAAAAGATAGACTACATTTTGTTTCTTGCACGACTAGACCAGGGGTCCAGAACTCAGTCAAAACACATAGTCAGAAATAGACTTTCAGTTGTCAGTGTCACCGCCCCAGTCGAACTCAATGTAGCCAATGAGTGGTTATGTATTGCAACAATACTCGATACCATACTAATAAGTACCCTTAATATAATGAAAAATTATTTTTGCAGCCTTCTAGTGACTTTCTCAAGGATCCTACATGAACCTGGAGACCACACTTACAGCAAAGGAGAGATCAGCCTACCAACCAACTGTCGATAAAGAGTGGTGTCAACTCGTGGAGAGTCACATTATTTTGATAACTTCACTCCTAACTAATAAAGTGTAGAACCTGGCTTGCATTCATTCGGATTGAATCATTTCAAGAGATCCGAGGCATATTTTGGATAAGAAATAAAAATACCATCATCCATTTGTAAAACTTGAATCAAGAAATAAATACAATAGAACAAGGTCAATCATTTCAAAAGTATCAACAATTCGTTTCTTCAAACACAAAATACGATGTGCATTATTTCGAGTTATGACTGAATCATCAACATACAATGCCACAATTAAAGTATCACCACAAACATGAAATACATAAATGTTGTGATCAGATTGACAACGTTTGAAGCCAAGATTGACAAAGAACTAATCAATATTTTTATACCAAGCATAAGGTGCATGTTTCAAACCATACAATGACTTCTTGAGTCGACAAACAACACCAAAATTTGTCACAAAACTAGAAAGTTGATGCATATAGATTTCTTCAATCAGATCCCCATGAAGAAAGGGAATATTGATGTCTATCTTATGAAGCTCCCAACCAAAACGAGCTGTACGGGAAAGGATTCGTTGAACATAATTCATCTTTGCGACAAGAGCAAAGGTTTCAGTATATAGTTGATGCCTTCTTGCTGAGAGAATTTGCTGGAAACCAAATGAGCCTTATGGCATTCAACAACATCGTCAGGGGTAAATTTGGTCTTATAGACCCATTGACACTTAACGACATTCTTTCCTTGCGATCGAGGAACAAGTTCCCACGTCTGATTCTTCTTCAAGGAATCAATTTTAGTAGTCACGGCATTCTCCCATTGGCGCCACACCCTAAGCACCAACATATGTATTAGTATCACAGTTTTCAAGTGCACGTGCCATCAAAGAAATGTTGCCACATTTTTTTTTACTGCAAGTCTGTCAACCAATACTTGGATTTCCAACATCCAGTCTAATAACTTCAACTGTCTTAAGTACCCATTGAGGTAAGAAAGTCATCGGTGACTCAAATCAATGATCATTAGTCCTATGAGTCAATGAAGTCAAACTTATGACTTCAATAGTCATAATAGACTAACTACTAGTTAATTCAAGAGTAGAATTCGTCGATTTGTTCTGTATTCCATAGATAGATACAGTCGATATAGAATCATCAAGGATGTCAAAAGGATCATTGTTCAAAGAACGGGAGAGGAATTCAACATCTTATTACCTTAAGTTATCTCATCAAAAAACACACTTCAACTCAATAGTATCTATTGTTTGATAGTATCAAACAGTTTATAGGCTTTCGACTCATCATAGTATCCCATCATGATGCAAGCGCGACTCTTAGCATCCAGATTCTTTCTGCATTTATCACTGATATGTGCCCAAGTAACACATTCAAATGTTATGAGGTGTCCGATGAAGAGTTTCTGACCGTTACATTTCTCGATAGGATTCCTGACAATGACTACTCGAGTCAATACAAGGTTCAAGAGATACTTTGAGTAGTAGACGACTTCTACCCAAAATATCATCAGAATGCCCTTGCGGTGCAGCAGGAATCTATCCATTTATACCAAGGTCTGATTCTTCCTCTTTGTGACACCATTTTGTTGAGTGGTATGCGGGATACATCTCTGCAAAGAAATAACATTCTGCAAAAGATATTCCTCAAACTCTCGGCTCACATATTCACCACCATTATCTACTAATGATGGTTTGTTCATGCAACAAACATCACTGTGAACAAGCTCCAGTCATTCTTGTGCACACCATGCCTTCCCTGAATCAAAGGGTGCTTAATGATGCTTCCCAAGCATACATACTTTACAAACTCCATCAGGTGGAATAATCTGTGGGAGACTAATAAACATGTTTTGAGTTACCATCGTCTTCATAGTTCTAAAGTTTAGATGACCAAGTCATTCATGCATTATTCAACTTCTATCGTTGATTTGAGAAACGAGTGTAGTCAATCTAGTCGTTCGAGAAACATTCAAGGGAGGATCACAAAACTTATAAAGTTCATCCTTGGGATCTAAAATACCTAAAGCAACAGTTCCCCCCCCCAGCCTCAAATCCTTTATAATAAAGCAATCCAACCAAAGCTCAACAATTTTCTTGGTCTTCATCAGTTGAGAAACCGATAGCAGATTTTCACTTAATCTCAGTAAATGGTAGACATCGGATATACTACCATATTGAAATTTGACATCTCCATTACCAACGAGAATGAGAGTGTAATCATCAGTGACATAAATCTTCTCTTCGAAAGCACCACTTAAGAAGGAGAAAAGAGAAGCATCCTTAGCCATATGATGAGTACATCTAGTGTCCATTATCCATTCAATTTAATCGGTGCAGGCATGTAATGCTTGAGAAGTGCTAATATAGAAGGTATAACTTTTAGAATGTCGATTGGTCGATTGTCCAGTCAAGGCACTGTCCTACAAGATCTTGACCTTTCCTTCTAATTCCTTCATTTTCTTCCAACAATTCTTCTCGGCATGTCCCATCTTTGCGTAATACTAATAAGTCTTCTTCTTCTGACCCTTCTTCATCGATAACGACTCTTTGGTCTTCACTTTTGTAGGTTGGTCGATACATTATAGTTTATGGTCTTTCCAACAATGCTCTTTAAGATTTGGTTTAACCTTTACATTCAACAAGTGAGCATGGTTTTTGACACCAAGCTTCCCCTCTTAAAGCAACTTATGTTGGTCCTTAATCAACAAATCACAAAAAATATCAAAGGTAAAATCCTTACCATCTTGCTTGCATGACATCCAATTATCCCAAGATGAGGAATAAAATACATCATATGGTGTCTTCAAATTCATCAAAACCAGCTCAATGAGCTATCCATCCTTCTTCGGAAAATACTTGCCACGTTCACCCAATTTCAACTATAAATACTTGATATGAGCTAAATATTCCTCGATCTTATCAGAGGAAAGAGGTTCCACAAAGATCAACTATTTCTCTATATACATCACTTCACCTTCATTTATATTTTTTAATAGAGTCTCCATCTTGATCTAGACGGCATGAGGACAATCACTCCAGCTTGTATGGAAGGCAATCTCCCTCAAAATGTAGGTTGTGATAACACCCAGAGCTTCATCCTTCTTAATGTCGATGGAAAACTTAGCATTGACATCCGTCGGATCAGGAATAACAGTCTTTGCAAATTGCCACAATCCTTTCCTATTCAACAAGGTCTCCATATATGTCACCCAGATAGCATAATTATGTCCATTTATAAGAACAACACTTTCTATCTCGGAAGTCATCCTTCGATCTAACATATCTAATCAAAGTTTAGGTAGAGGTATAGGTCGACAATCTTAATATTTTGAGAGTTGTTATGCCAAAACAAAAGGACCGATAAAAGAATAATAAGCACACCAAAACAAATGAGAACACAAATATGTATCCTGGGAAACTCTCATTGGGGAGAAAACCCAGCAAAAGTTCTTCGATATAGACTTAAACCAAGTATAGTGTAAGATCCCAAAAATAAGACTAGTTGCTTCCTCCCTCTCGGATGGACTTCTCCTTCTCTCTCTAGTGAGCTTGATTGAGTGTTGAGTGTATCCAAATGAGGGAGGCACCTCACCTAATTATACTAATCAGTTGAGAAGCCTAATAACCCAATAGGTCCTACTTCTCCTCTCAACCAGGGCCAACTTTCCTTGGGAGACTCAAAATAACATTTCAATAATACTTTTAAGGGTACTACTGACCCAACTTCTAATGGAAGTTTTACCTCAAGACTTTACATGACCAATTACATCAATGGCATCCCCGATGGGAGGAACAACATCTCCAAAAGGAGGAATAACAATAAAAGTACAAAATAGAATATATTCCATATTTACATTTCTTTAACACTTCCTCTTAACAAGGAAGATATTGTATAACAACGGGAGTAAAAACAACATATGTACAACTGACTGGTGAGTCCATATGTCATAGGAATTTTTAAACAACTAAATCAATATCATCGTCATTGTGGAACATCATCATGAGCATCATCGTCGTGGAACATCATCACGAGAATCATCATCATGAGCATCATCATCGTGGAACACCATCACAAACATCATCATCTCAAGTATCATCACCATGGAACATCATCACGAACATCATCTTCACAAGAATCATCATCATGGAACATCATCACAAACATCATCATCTCGAGTATCATCATCGTGGAACATCACCTGTAATATCAAATACTAAACAACATCCACAAAAGAATGTTGGATCACCCACAGCATAAAAATGTTGGAACATCATCATCCGCAAATGAATACAAGACTATCATTGTCCGCAAATGAATGCAGGACCACTCTCAGCATTACAATGCTAGAGCACTATCGTTCGCTAATGAAAGCAAGACCAGCCTCAGCATAAGAATGCTAAGACACTGTCATCTGCAAATGAATGCAGGACCCTAATCATCCACAAATGAATGTAGGACCACTCTCAAAATTAAAATGTTGGAGCATTATCGTCTGCGGGCCCATCCTCAACATTAATAATGCTAGGACATGATCGTCCAAAAATGAATGCAAGAGGCTCATCATCCACAAACGAATGCAAGACCACTCTCGCCATGAAAATGCTAGAGAACTATCATCTGTAGGACCATCCTCAGCATTAAGAATGTTAGGACACTATGGACATTTATAGGCACTCTAATAAACTCAACTATACTGACATACTGCTCCTCGGACTGAGCTACCTTACTACTCTCTACAAGAAACCAAATCATCAAAAATAGTATCATCATCAGCCGCCTTTCTTGAGAGCTCCTTTCGAACTACACAAAGATTGTCTCAAAAATATTCAAATTTTATACGAGACAGAGGCTTAGTCAACACATAAGCAACTTGTTCCTCTATAGGAACATACTAGAGCTCCACAACTCCTCGTTGATCCATATCTCAAATGCAGTACTAATACTTTATCTCTATATTCTTTGTCTTGTCATGAAACATTGGATTCTCTATCAACTTGATGTGACGCTAGTTATCACAATAAATATCAATCACACACATCTCAACATCAAACAATCCTACCAATAACTTACGAATCCATATTGCTTTGCTTACATTATGAATATGTTGCAATCTATTCATCCTCAAATGTACTGAGAGCAACACTGGTTTGCTTTCTACTAATCTATGAGAACACACCTAATCCCAAACTGAATCAATATCCTGAAGTTCTCTTTCTATCTTCATCACTTCCTTCCCAATTTGAATCATTATAGCCAAACAATCTGAACCCACTATCGGATGCATATTTGAGGCCACAATCCAATGTACCCTTTGGGTACCTCATCACATGTTTTTCTGCAACTAAGTGAACATGTTAGGGATCCACCATATACTGACTCAAGGTGTTTACAACAAAACATCTATCTGATCTTGTATTTTTCAAATACATCAGTGAGTCAATAATCAATCTGTATTGTGTGACATCTACTCTTTCTTAATATTCATCATTCAAGAGCTTCAAACCATATAATGTTTTCTGCAGTTCTAGGAGCCTCCTAATCTTCTTCATGATCTTCATCTGCATAACTCTTTCTAGATTTGCTGAAAATTGCATTGCATCTTCATCAAATTTGACATTTATGCTGATCTTAATATGACAGGAACCTGGAATGTAGATTCTATAAGCTTTCTACTGGTCATCTTAACCAACAAATATCCCCTTCTTTCCTGAAGGGTTCAACTTTGATATTTTCTCCTTTGGAACATGTAATTAGACAAAAAAAACAAATACCTTCAGGTGGCTGACTTCGAGCTTCTCATCGGTAAACATTTCTTCTGGAGTTTTTTTCCCAAGAGCATTGTGGCATTTTATGTTTTGTACATAAACTGCGGTCCTTGTTGCTTCATCCCATAAGTGCATAGGCGTATCTTGATCATTTATCATGGCTTTAACTACTTTAAGATAGATTTATTCTTCCTTTTTGCCACTCCATTATGTTGAGGATTATAGGGTGTACTAAGCTCCCTCTTAATCCTAACTTCTTTATAGAAGTCCTTGAATTCATTTGAAGTGAATTATCCTCCATTGTTTGATCTCAACGTATTAATCTTCTTTTCAGAAAGATTATAGACCAGAGCCTTGAACTCACTGAACTTTTGAAATACCTCATATTTACTCTTCAAAAAGTATATACAAGTCTTATGAGAGTAATCATTAATAAAAGAGACATAATAAACATACCCTCTTAAGCAAATAACTGACGTCGGTCCACACACATCTGAGTGAACAATATCCAAGATCACCTTTAATTTACTGTTACTGCTTGGAAATGGGTTCTTGGTATTATTTCCTTGAGCACATCCTTTGCATACCCCTTCATGATTAATATAGATCTCTAGCAAACATGCTACTACCTTTCTCACAATTGGCAATGCTTTGTAGTTCACATGAGCAAGTATTATATGCCATAGTTCACATGGGCTAATGGTATTGGTTGTATAATTTTAATCTCTGTGCCCCTTCCATTTGTAGATTCCTCCTTCTACTCCAATTACAACTGCATCATCTATTGTCTTCCTTTCAACCACATGAGAACTTCACCATGTACAAATGAAAATCTGAAACTTTTCTTATCTAGAGCTGAGATAAAGAGAATATTCTTCTTTTAAACTTGGAACATATAAGACATCTTTCATCTTAATGGACTTTCTAGATTTTAGCTTGTAAGAGGCTTCTCCCATACCTTTGATGGGATATTGATAATCATCTCCAATTTGCACCTTGTGTGGATAGTCTTTTTGGGTAAGACGTGAGAGAGAGCCTTTGTTACATGTCATATGTTTGGAAGCACCACTATCTATGATCCAAGTGTCACTTCCATGAGATACTGATCCTGTGAGAACTTAAATTAAGACATATTCTTCACTAGGGTCTTTATTTTCTCTAGCCTTATCTTCATCTGATTCATTCTCATCAACTGCATGGGCATGGAACTTTCGGTTCTTATTCTTGAACTGGTCTTTCTTAAGTGGAGAATGTCTAGCAATTTGTCCCAACTTATGACATGCATAGCATTCAAAAGACGAGTAAGCCTTTTTAGGTTTCTTACGTCTTTTAGATTCTTGAGATTTTTAGGGAGGTGATCCTCGATCCTTTCTTTTGTTTCTTCTATTCTTTGCATGAGCTGCTAGAGCTTGATCTTCATTATCATTTAGCTTATCTTCTCTATTTGCTATCCGTCTTTATTCTTGTACACATTCTTCCCATAGTTTGTTGAACTTGGTCAATTTTCTTCTAGCAAATATTCCTCTAATGAAGGAATCCCATTCTCTTGGAAGACCATTCAAGGTGGTCATTACAACTTCTTCTTCTTCCACCATGTCACTAATGACTTCCCATTGTTCTTTGTTTTGAGATACTCTTGAGAAGTATGACTGCATAGTTTCTGCCTTTTGCATATTCACCCTTGAGTTGATTTCTCAATGTTATTCTTCTATTGATGTCCTTTCCTTCAAACAGGTTGGTCAATGCATCTAACATTTCCTTTGGAGTATTATTAGAATATACTTGAGGGATCAAATGATTCTTGATAGAATCAATTATGATCCTCTTAGTTTTGATAATATCGTTCTTGTGCTTGGACTTTGTTCCATCTCCCTTTGGTTCCTTGACCTCATCTTTGATGTAGCCTTGACCTAGGTCATGTTCTTCAAGGATGAGCATGAATCTATACTTCCATGCTCTGAAATTCTCGGCTTCTTCAAGATTTTCATCAAGCTTGGTAATGTTTGTCATCTTAAATGAATGAGACCCTCAAATGGAAATACAGGAGGTAGAACTTACCACTTTGAGGACTGCTTCTTGAACCTGCTACAGGATGACCTAGGGTTTGACAGGAAAATCCTAATTTTCCAAATGTGGTCACTTACAAATCTAATTGGAGGAAAATATGTGCCTCCCCAAGGAGAGTTGGTATATATATTTCTTATCCCAAATCTGTGGACAGAACCTTGAAAAATATGATGTCCTAGTTTCTCCCGGCAACTGTGGTAGGTCAAAAAATGAAAATCAACATAACTGAAAACTACTTTGACATAAATATGCTCCCTCCTAGGGATATTTGAATGGTCCTTATTTTTCAACTAATCTATGGAGGGAGTTGTCGATAATAGTGATCCCTATCTTGTTGAACTATTGGATAAGTTGTTGCACAATGTATTCTTTCAGGTTGGATCTGATATCATGTTAAGATTTTAAGAGTTGTCATGCCAAAACAAAAGGATCACTGAAAGATTAACAAGAACAACAGAACAAAAGAGAACATAAATATTTATCCTAGGAAACCCTCGTGGGGGAGAAAACCTAGTAAAACTTCCTCGATATAGACTTCAATCAAGTATATTATAAGACCCAAAAAATAATGCTAGCTACTTTCTCCCTCTCAAATGGACTACTACTCCTCTCTCTATAGAACTTTCTTTAGTTGAGTGTATCCAAGTGAGGGATGTGGTTCACCTATTTATATTGATCAGTTCAAAATCCTAATAACCCAATAGGGTCGAATTCTCTTTTCAACCAAGGCTGACTTGCCTTAGGAGACTCAATATAACATTTTAATAATACTTTTAAGGGTACTACTGACCCGAATTACAACGAAGGTTTTACCTCAAGAATTTACATGACCAAATACATCAATGACATCCCTGAGTTGAGGAATAACATCTTTGTAACGAGGAATATTAAAAATAAAAGTACAAAATAGAATATCTTTTGTAGTTGCATTTCTTTAACAGACAAATCTTATGCCCTGAGTCGATCAAGCCTAGATCTGACTCAGCACAATTTGCAAACAACATGGCTAGGTAAAAACTATCACTCTAATACCATGTTGGGAAAAATCTAAGCCCAAACTATAGAACATAATCAAAAGAAACGAAGGGAACAATATTCCAAGAAGAAAGGTGGTGTATAAAGACATTGTTGAAGAACTTAAGCACAGTGCATCATGATCAAAACATCACAATTCATAATGAGCATCAAAACAAACCATTTTATAATAAACCAGCCATAATACATGTTATATATTAACCTATAATGTAAACAATTTATTTTTAACTATAACTAAACCAATATATTTTAAAACATATTACATATAATGTAAATAAAAAATACCATATACAATATGGACACAGATTATTTTTAAACATATAACATATAATGTAAATAAAAAAATGCCATATACAATATGGACGGGGATTAGGGATTAGAGTACTCCATTATACCAACCTCGACATTCACAAATATACTTTGGTTAGGAAGGCATGTGTGTACTCCCCTTATATCGGTGGCTAAAAATAATAGATAAAACAAAACTGCCTTCTAAACAAAGAGGCAGTAACTACAACTAAATATATTTTAACTCCAACTAAAGATATTAGAGAATCACTCAATTCGATGATTTGATCGTTACGGGTTCCTCGTTATAAAACACTCACTCATCTCGTTAAGCACTCACTTAGTTGGTACAGTCCATAAGAAGGAAGGCGTCGTATTCCTTCTCCTTCTTGTCTAGTTTACTGCTCAAGGGAAGGGTTCACATTCATCCATTCTTCTACCTCGCAAAGGCATCATTATATGGACATGGATTAGAGATTAGAGTATGCCATTAGACACTACGAAGGAGGCGAACCTCGACATTCACATTCATGAAGTTTATCCTGCAGTAAAACCTTGATTCTGCGCCAGATTTGGCTTTGGAGGGAGGGGAGAGGGGCAGGAATCAGGGATTAGAGTACTCCATTAGACAAAAGAGTCAACCAACCTAGACATTCAACATTCATGAAGTTTATCCTGCAGTAAAACTTTGATTCAGAGCCAAATTTGGCTTTGGCAGGAGGCAAGAGGGGTTTCTTTGAGTCCAAGACGCGATTACAACCTTGATTATGTGCCAAATTTGGCTTTGGCAGGAGGGTAGAGGGGTTTCTAACTAGTTCCAATATGCAGCTGGAGCGTTTACAGGATAGAGAATAGCCGCGGGGAAGGCAGCAGAGCCATAGGCGGAGGTTATAGGGTTAGGTTACAGGGTGAGTTTCTAACTATATACAATACACAGCAGGAACGTTTGCAAGATAGAGAATAGCTACAGAGAAGGTAGCAGAGCCATAGGAGGAGGTTACAGGGTGATTTAATTTATGGAGCTTCCATGGGAAATAGTAATATCCCTTGATCTGGAGCCTATATATGCATCTGCAGTGGCCAACCATGGTCTTCTAAGAATGAGAGGGTCACCTCCAAGGTTGGATTTGGGATACAAGACCGTGAAATCTATGGGGTATTCCCAATATTCTATAGAGATCACAACATCTTCTAGGATCCCTTTTTACTTTCTCGTTGATCGGTTAGCCAGTTACACGACTGTAGGAGTGGGTCCGAGGTTCCGGAGAAAATCCTTTACACCTGCCCATGATAAATTCTCGGGTAAGCCCTAATTATTGTTTTTTTCTTCGTTTCCTTTGTTGTGAATTTGTTGATGGATGGGTTAAGGATGAAGAATTCCAACACAAAAAATTATTGGTATGAATAATAGCAGGTTATTGCATTTTTTTATTAAATTTCATGCGCTCTTGTTCAAATTTCCTATATCTTGAAGAAATGCATCCAATTTCAGTATGAGAATAGCCACACCCATTTCATAATCCCCAGCATCAGAGGAAGATCTACATAGGCTTAGGTTTGTTTGTCTGTATGTCGTCATAGATCGATACTGAGTAAAGGTGGGAAGTGTTTCAGGGAGGGGTTTCCACCTAATATATGTTTTACATATAAAATTACCCCCACATAATATAAAAATTGTGAATCGGCATGATCCATCCATCATATACATTGCATTTTATGCATCTAGAGATTCCTTATCCGTATATATTCAATTTGATAAACTCACAGAATCCTTGGATTGCTAGCACTTGAGTGTTTCTCCTTGAAGTTTGTCATTTTTATGGGTAGAAAATGTTGTTTCATACAGCTTTATTGATCTGAGCAATATTGTTAGGTATGTTATATATTTAGAGGGAATATGATGTATTCCCATAGATAAAATAAGCTCTTGACTGACCTTCACTCGCTTCTATGAATAGGCTCGTATATAAGGGTTATTCACCCAAGAAAAGGAGGAGGCAAGCCAATGGTTATTGGGTGTCATTGTAATATCCCAAATACTGATATTCTCTAATATTCTATGATAGTGTTGACTTTCACACTCAATCTCATACAAATTTGCAAAATAACTGTGCATGCAAAAATGCCCTAAAATATAGTTGAATTAGGGTTAGGGTTTTGCAGAGAGAAATTAACACTTACCACTGATATTTTGGCTGATAATGACCCCAGAGATAGCTGCATGCATAAGGATCTGAATGAGTGGTCTAATAATGCTCTTTTCCTTCGATTTTACCACCCCGCAATATCGTAAAAACCTTCCAGAGTGAAGTTGACGTTTTTGTAGGAGGAGAGGTTAGTTCGGGCTGAAACGTTCTGACCTTGTCTGTATGTTGATGCCGGAGAGATGGCCTGGCACATGTAGAGGTTTGGATACCTCTAAGTTCCCTAGCGAATTGATTGGCAGTTCTACTGCTCACGCCCCCAACTGATATGTTTGGCTGATAGCTGCTCCAGGTGACAAAACTGATGGTTGATAATCACTACATACCGTAGGATAGGCCTGCTAAGAAAGAGGAAGCTGACATGTAGAGGAAATACTAGGTTTTGTGGTCCCAACGAATCCTTCTGTGTTTTCCCTGCTACTTCCGGCTACAAAACGTGGATCTGCTAATAACCCTTCGGAATGTGATAGATCTATGAATAATGTAGTATATGATGGATGCAATGGATAAACTTGGATGATCTATCCCAATAAGAGACTAGGGCAGATATCTCACTGCTGATCCCTCGCTAGCTGAAGACACCGTCTCCAACCCCAAATGTCGTGGCTGCACGCTGTGCTGCTACTCGAAACTCCAAAATCAATCAACAATAACAATAGATAATCTATTTGTTCCAATAACCCTTCTTAAATAGAATAGCATGTACTTTTAGGGTTTACGCTTCACTTTTGCATGCATGCAATTCTAATTTCATGTTGACTTTAACATTGAAGAAATAAGGCTTACATGCTCCGCATTCTTTATGATATGAACTCTAATGGCCTTCTTACTACACTGATGACTTAATAATACTGAATTGATGTACCTTTCTACTCCTAGTGCTATTAGTCCTCAGTTATTCCCTTTTTATCAAAATGAAACATTATAGTCCTCCCTCGCCAAATATTGCTTGTCCTCAAGTAATGCCAACGCAAATCCACAATCAATCAACTTAGCCAACTATATCGGGGGATGATCCCAGGGTCCCAAATTATCCTAGGAGATCTGTAACACCCTCTGCTCAAAGCACTACACTGCACGGTACCATCACAAAATGTCCCATGGAAACCTCCTATAAGTAGAGTGGCTAACCATAGTGTAAACAAGGAACCATCAAAAGAGACCTGAAAGCATCCTCTAGCAATCACTAAACTATCAATCATTGTCATTCCAGGGTCCCAAATCAATATGAGAATTGCATAGGTCAAAATGCATCCACCGCTACCCTGCGTAGTATCGACACAAGGAGCATCCTGTAGACTCCCAAGTAATGCCATCAGTAAACACCGTATCCACCCCTCATAAGGTCTCCCACCTGGATCCCAGTGCAAACTTGTGCATATTTCATCCCAATTATCTGAAGGATCTTGTGGGACTATACCCTTGGCTAGGAATGTCTTCTCAAGAATCACCCACTCAATAGGACACCAACTCTTAATCTCTCTCCAATCCAACCCCCGAAAAGGACCTCGTCCATAAACACCATCACAAGGAATAATCTTACCAAGCTGACATTCTGCCCTTCTGATTTCAACTGGAATGCTCATATACTGCTACCCAATTTCTCGATCCTGGCCAACCTGTAAAAACCATCCGCCATTATGCAAATGTGGACTCAAGCTACCGCAATCCTTGTCTATGTACTCCTGAAGAAGACTGTTTTCAAATGCAATAGTATGTTTCTTCTGTTGCCCCATCAAGTAATCAAACTGCTCTTCAATATTAGAAACCCTGACCGTTGACTCAACACATACAACTCGAAGAACTATAAGCTCAACATCTCGCTATAATATGGTGTTTCGAAGTATATTGGTCCTCTCTTTCATTGCTAGAATTCTTTCTTTAACATGTTCAATCTTCTTTCAGTGACTATCATCTGGAAGCTCTATCTCATGACTATATAAACTCTCCCTAACCTCCATGTGTGACTGCTCACTGTCTCAACTGTTGTGCTCATTTCCTTGTACCTCATGTATTTCTCCTGTCATAACTGTATGGGCCCCTGTTGTAGATGATGAAGAGTGTACCAACTCCAACTCATCACACGGCTTGTCCACAATACGACTAGCGAATGTGCTTATGTCGCTAGACTCACAAGATGACTCTAATGCTATCTCCTCATGCTCATCCTCATCATGTACTGCTATCCTCTGAAACTATGAAATAAATGCATCTACACTACCTGTCTACTTGAGCTGTGCCATCTCTCTAAAGTGTACCTTAGGGTCCTTCCGATCAAACCGCTCAATGAGCCTCTGTGTACGATGTGATGGTATTATGACCCAGTGTCAGTAACCCGTGGTACCACCACTCAAGGGCTTCTCCATCCAAATGCAAAGTTTCCAATTTAATGGCATTTGTCTCAATCATGGGGTTGAGCTGGAAGTATGTATCCAACTTCTGCACCCGATTCCGGGCTAGGCCACCTCGGGTACCCTCAAAGGTAGGGATAGTCAGTTTACCTACGGTGCATTGTAAATCATAGTTCTGGGTGAACGGCCTATTGTAAGCTCTAGGTTTGTTCTTACTTTTAAAGTGGAAGAATTCAGTTAAGGTCATGGCTGAATGGAAGTCATCTCCTAAAGCTCTATACTCTCTCATATAGGCACTCATGGATTCTTCTGGTTCTACTTGTGCTAAAGGCACTGCAATTGGACTATCTAAGAATTGAGGCATGGTAGGTCGGGAAGGCTTGTTGTATATATGGGGATGGCTTTGCATGTTGGTATGTAAGTGCTCCCCACTACTACTAGTGGATACCCTATCACTATTGGGAAACAAGGGACTGTGTGGGGCGGGCCCATTTTTCTTTGTCATTTGCCTGAAGACACTCATCATTTCTTTTTGCCCAGTAGTGAGTTATTTTATGGCTGATATGAGACTGTTGAAAGTTGTTTTATGATCATTGGCCATTGTTTCTTTGCCCTTTCCGAACTGATACTCTTTGTCCCCCAACTCTATGTCCTCTAACTCCTCTTCTCCTCTATCACTGTTTCTAAACCTCTGTCTCTGGTAAGTAATGTTGTATGGGTTTTCTGAATTCATTTACACTTTTGCATGTCCACAGCTGGCCAAGAACATGCTCTGATACCACTGTAATATCCCAAATACTAATATTCTATGATAGTGTTGACTCGCACACTCAATATCGTACAAATTTGCAAAATAACTGTGCATGCAAACTCACCATGCAAAAATGCCCTAAAATATAGCCTTATCAAAGCCTTATATTCTGCCAGCCTGTGTGTACATGCTATTATATGAATCCAAAATACAGGGAACTAGTCACCTTAAAGGAAAACGAGCCTATATTTTACTGCTGCTACAGGAGTGTTAAAACACAATCTATTTTTATTAATAATCAGATCTAATATTGTGTTTGAAGTCTGGTTTTTAGTGTTGATTATTATATGTCATGAAATAATATTGTTTATGGTGAGAACTATACAATTTGTCCATCAGATAAGAAAATGGGTAACATGTAAAAATCAGATTACAGTCTTGAAAAATCACACAGTCAGCTACAACCAACTCTCTCTCAAATGTTTGACGAAATACATAAACCAAACAGTCCTTCACAAGTCTAGTTTGTGTTACAATCACCTACAGCAGTTTGTGTACAAGTGTTTTTGAGTAAGGGAACCAATTGTTTGAAAAAAATTCCAAGCCAAACTGCCTTAGCATAAGTTACAATAGTGTGAATGTAAAGTGGAATAAATCCAGTGGTTGTATTAACATTTTCACCTACCATCTCCAGTTCAAACCTCAAACCACTACCACCGTCAACTGGATTCTCTCAGGAATCAGGAGGCCAGGCCCCGCGGGCCGAGCTTATCCAGCATGACTATGGGACCTTATACTCGACATCCACACCGTTTATTGCCAAGAATCGTGTGCAAGCGTGAGGACGCAGGCGGCTATGATATTCGTTCGGCTCGGGGAATCGGCACTTGGGATTATGACTGTATTCGAGAATGCAATCCAGGTAGAGAATTCAAAGACCTTGGTTCCCGGAGGTACGATTCATCCACTTACAGGGTATGTTATGAATTATCTGAGTTTTCTATCTGATTACAAGGAAACTCTCATGAACATGACTACCAATGAGCTCATTGATGACCATGATGATGAATTGGAGAGCCAAAACTCTACTCTGTCTGCAAAACTGGAATGGATTATCATAAATCTGCAGTGTAACTTAGACCTGAAAGCTAACCTCTACAAGGATGTTGCCCTTTCAAACATGTTTCTAATGAACAATATTTATTACATTGTCAAGAAGGTCCAGGGTTCGAAGCTTTTAGGACATTTAGGGTATGGCTGGTTGAGGAAGAATCAGGGTGAGGTGATTCAATACACGGAAAAGTACGAGCACGCGGCCTGGATGAAGGCCCTAAATTGTTTGCGGGATGAGGAAATTCATGTGAGTGGAGGTATTTCCAATGGGGCGTCACAGGAGGCCTTGAAGGATAGATTAAATTGTTTCAATTGTGCAATTGAAGAGGTGCTCAAGAAACATTCAGGTTGGCTGGTGCCGAATTTGTAGCTCCAGGAGGAGATTAGGATTTCTATCGCAGAGAAGATAATACCAGCCTATCGGACTATCCTGGGCAGACTCGGAAAGTATTTTGAAATTAGGGAACACACTCAAACATATATTAAGTACACGCCTGAAGAGTTGGAAGCTCGTCTCTTGGATCTGTTTCACGGGATTAAACCATCCCTGAGTTCAGGAAGATCCTAAAAGGAAGGAAGGAGAGTAACAAAAAGGATTGAGAGGGATCTATCATTTTAGTAAGAAAACCTTGGTACTCGGGATTACGACTCCTGGACTACTGAGATCTATATATCTAAATTTAACATTAACATTATTTTGAGGACTGTTAAAGAGTGTTGATTGTAAGTAGACCGTATACAGAAAATAGCATCCTAATGTAAATTTTCAGCACACAATATTGCCAAGTAAACTAAATACCGGAGTAATCTTTCATGCTTGTCTTGAATTACTTGTGTTGCTCTGTTTCCTGTTCTGTACTCCCTGTTTTGATATGAACTTTTACACTCAATTGAAATCCCATTGCTTGGGGTCTTATATATCTCTGATTATCACTGTGCTTCACATTGTAAAAATAACTTTTTTCTTGCATTATATACAACCTGACTAAACTACTGCCACAGAGGTTGTAGCTTTTCAAAGCATTGAGCTTGAGCATTTGGGAATAATTGTATTCTAAATATTTGAACATTTCATTTGGGTTGGAATAGTTGGATTTTTTAGTATGGTTTTGAATAAATTTGGTTAGAATTTTTCAAGATCCAAATTACAGCTATCTAGTTTTGGAATTTTGGGTGTTTTCTCCCATTTACTTGCAGGTGATATAGCCTAGAGATATGATGTTGAATCATAAATTATTAGGTAATTGTTTTGATGGTGGCGCTTATGAAGTGCCTACCTTTGATCCATTGTTACACTCTTAGCACATCCAAACCTGGGTTTCTTTCTTTCTGAGGGCACTGAATCTATTTTTGTCATCAAAATCTCAATTAAAACAAAATTAAATTCCAATTTTGCAAAATAAAAAACTCTTAATTTTCCTTAAAAGTGACTGCCCCTTCTGAATCCTCCAATTTTTAGAATTATTTTTCTGGAATAAGATTGTTAGATGCCCACGATATTCATGTTGTGCTTCATTTACCAAAGAATGGTTCTGGATACTTCACTGTGTAGTTGATGAGTTCTAAATATGTTATAATATTTGTCAGAGAAATACCTTGTATCACTAATATACATGGTCTTATCAATGGATACATCATTGATAACAAAACTTTAAGGTCTTAAAAGTTTTGTCCAGATTTTAAACTTACCCAAATACTCATATAACCCAACAAAATAACAAAACGTTAATGTGTTAAAAGTTTTGCCCTGATTTTAAACTTACACAAATACTCATATAACCCAACAAAATTGACTAGTAAAATCTAACAAAATGTTATATTGATCAAGAATTTATGTTAAATTAGGAATTGAGGTACTCGTCTGAAGGGACCAGATTCATCTGGATTGTTTGATTATTGCTTTCTTTGGAATTCTCTTTAGTTCGTATGGGTGGTTCTATAACTGTTTTTGTAAAAGTAATAAGATAACTGGTAAAAAAACCACACATTGCTTTAGTTCTAATATTTTTATTAATTCATTATAAAACAAACTAATTCTTTGTCATTCTCTATAAAATGTAATATAATCTATTTCCTTTTCACACAAACTAGCGACGCGGAATTATCATCACTTTTTTACACATTTGAGTTTTTTGGGCTTTTATATAATCTATTACCATTAAACAGTTTTAGGTGACTCAACTTCTTACTTGGTTATTTTTAGGTTAATTCTTTCCAAGTTTCCATTCATACTATTTGAAAATTGTTTGCTCACATGTTTTTATAATTTAAAAGAAGTGTTGGAATTTATCTATTAATTGTTGAGATTGCACAATTCAAATGTAATAAGGTTAATTGAGGGTGTTGAATACATTTATGTATTCAAAGCTACAAATGGGTACCATATATTTGTACTATGTTTGATCAACGAGATTTTCATACATGTAGGGTATAGACTTATATAGTATTGAATTTGTCTGGAAAATATACAGGTATCCAAAAATTAGTGAAGCTCTTAAAAAGGTAGGCTGCTCGATATTTTATTCAATGTGCGAATGGTAAGGCACATTTATAAAAAATAATCAATGTGTTTAATCGAAGAGGCACAATCACCTAAAATCGTGGTTTCTTGTTTGTTGATTCTGCAGGGGTGAGTAGAATTATGCAACTTGGGCACCAAAGATAGCCAACAGTTGGAGAACTACAAAAGACATTGAAGACAAATGGGAAAGTTGATAAAATACATAGATTCATGAGCATAGTGTCTTCTTAATGTTTGAAATTGAGCAATATGCATTCCTTTGTATAATATATAAGTTATAATAATCTGACTTTAAATTGTTTCTCTCAATATCACATCTAGAGCTTACCAGAATTGCTAGTAGGAAGCTTATGCGGGGCCTACTAGATATTCCAAATCCATCAAAATATTTATATTCCAACCCATCAATCCATCTATCTAAGTACTTCAAGTACATGTGGTGAAGGATTTTAAGCATTCAAGCATTCAAAGTCTATTCTCTACGGTGAATGATCTGGAGCCTACGGTGAACGATCTCAAACATTCAACCTTTTGAGTTGTTGCTTCTTGGTAAGAAAATATTTAACCAAGGTTTAATTGGAAATTAAGAGCCCTGCCTTGGCTAATTGCTTCCACTTACATTAAAGAGCAGGAAAATTTTCACCTTGTAGTATATTTTGTAATGTTGGAGCTGAGTGTTGGAGCTAGTTCTGCCAAAAGTTTGCACTACCAGTGGAAAATGAAGCAAGTACATAGGTAGGCACGGGTGCATATCATCTGTTCAAGATCCTTTTATCTGTCATTTTTCACAGGTTTATCGCCTCAACTTCAGGTATAATTCCTTAAAACGACCTATAGGTAGCATGTCTTCTCGCTTGTACGACAGGAACTTAGCACTTGGGTTGGATAGCACTTGGTTGTACACCAATTAGATGGCACACCTCACACCTCATCAAGCAGATTGGATCACACCTTGGCAATCAAATTAAATACCTATAAAAGAGACAATCAGTCACCAAGCATCCATTAAAAGGAAAAAAATGGGTGGGGATTAATTAAATAGAAGGGAAAAGTATGTTTATTTATACGCTGAATCGTGGGTGCTTAACCGATTATACCGCTCTGCAGCCACTGGATCGATCATATTATTGATCTTTCATGGGACTCTAACCTTGGGAAACAAGGGAGAAATGACTCTTTCAAATTGAATTCTAATAGGGGAAGCTCAACCTATTGATTCATCCTTTGGAGCTTTATAACTGCGCTAGTAGCCATTTTTCTATCTCAAAACCTACACCTACCTACACTCACTATAACCTTCAAAAATTCTATACCCAATAGATATTATACCATCATAGATATCTATCGTAGTATTCTTCATGATTATCTAATCTTATTGTTGGTAAAGAGGTAAAGTAGCCCCTCTATTCTATTTTGGGAGATACAATAATCTTATTGTTGGTAAAGTGGTAAAGTAACCCCTCTATTCTATTAAGGATGTGCGAAGCTAACACTCCAAGAAATTTTACAACTATTTTGGGGGTTGGCTTTGATTCATCAGTCTAGATGAACCAAACAAAAATTGCATTAAGTTGATTTTCTTCCACTAGGAAGACCTGGTCACAAATGAATAAATTTAATTAGACACGAAGGGGGAAGTAGGTCTTCTATTTATTCCTAAAAACAAATTCTTATATATCCTTTCTATCTACGAATTCTATCTAAGTGCATGCATCAGCTAGGGTTACTATTAAAACAAAAAAACTACGGTTAGGGTTAGCATCGGGTTACAAGCTTAATCTCTATGCTAACTTGCAATAACATTTTTAATTTTTTTCTTTTTAAAAAGCTGAAATAAAATTCCAACCTAAATAAAATTTCAAGCCTTTCATTCATTGCATTGGTATATATTTGAAATCCATCAAAGTAGTTATATTCCAATCCATTTATCCAAGTGATTCTCGTACATGTGGTGAATGATTTCAAGCATTCAACCATTGTAAGTATATTCTCTTCGGTGAACGATCTCAAACATTCATCGTTTCGATATGTTGCTTCTCTCCATCCTTTTGCTCAGCAGATTCGATCTGAGTACCTACACGGTTACGGTCACTATTAAAATAAGAAAATCCCAACTAGGGTTAGCATCGAGTTACAATATCAGTCTCTATGCCTACTTGCAGTAACATTTTTTTTTAAATACTTTATAAAAAGATGAAACAAAATTCCAACCTAAATAAAATTATGAGCCTTTCATTCACCGTGCTGCTTTATAATCCAAATCCATCAAAGTATTCATATTCCAATCCATCAATCCATTAAAAATAAATTTTTAATTCCCTAAGAGAATCCATGCATCAAATCAAAGCAGGGATCATTGGAAATCCAGAAGCTTACCTTCAATTATGAAGTTGATGAACCTACTCGAATCCTCAACCCTTAAAGTTTTGAGGCTTCTCAACTTATGATAAAAACACTCTCAAACTTGGAACAAACCTTTATGGATTCTGCTGAGACACTTCAAATTTTAAAAACCATTATTTACTACATAACTACCTTTAAGCAAAGGCCAAAGGATAAAAAAACTACCCAATTTCTTTCCCCAAACTTTTATTTCCCTCCATTCCTAATTTTTATTTCACCCAAACCCTTTCCCTCCATTCCTAATTTTTTATTTCACCCAAATCCTTTCCCTCCATGTGAATTTAATTTTTTAATATTAATATATCATATAATGATTAACTATAATATATCTATATATGAAAAACATATTATATTAGTTATTAGTATATATTAAAAACATATTGAATTACGTAAAATGGTGAAAAGGGAATTATTATTATTATTATTAAAATCTTTTTATTTTTAATTTTTTTAATTTAAAAATGGCAAGAGAACATTAAAATGGGAAGGAGGATTATTTTTTGTTATTAATATAGGAGAAATTGACATTTTCATAACCAAGGGAACCAATGGTGAACTTTTTAACTTTATGAGCATAGGCATGATGATGATACTGATGGGTAGGTGTCAATGATGATTTATTGGAGGACGCAAATTTTATAGATTCATTGTCGAGACCAAAAGACTTTAACTTGTCAAAACTTTGACCAATTGGCAAGACGGTCAAATAAACTGAAAATTTTGGAAAACAAAATATGACACGATCAGTTAAATGAGATCAACTCAGGGATACCAAAATGGAGACATGATGATTTATATTGAAAAAAACTCCAAGCTTCCAACTCAACTTGACCATGACATGATGACACATGAAATATAACTTGATGAATGTGCCAAAGAGGTCAATAAAAGACATAAATGATGAAACTAACTACAAATGGGAAGAGCACGTTGCTTTGGATATGATGGTATAGATGGAATGATCTTGTGAAAAAACTCAATAGGTTCACCTCTGTCATCACGTTCTGACACTTCAAAACATATCGATGTTTAGCATCAACACACTTCACAAAACACAAATATATAAAAATGATTTTTTTGTTATCATTATAATGTCTTGTCACAATATTAGTATATCAAATATTAGATCTTGTCATATTTTCCATCCCATGACTAAATTAGTCATTTTTAGTTGTAATCACTTTAAATTGCTCAATTTTGGTCATATTTCACTTTAAAACATTGTGGTGACCAATGTTTTTGGTAGTTTGGTCATTTATTTCCCATGGTAACAAAAAAAATTGGTCGTCTGGTCATTTGTCACTCATTTTTCTACTAGTGACTATAGGTTCCAACACCCCCCTCCCCATCAACATAATGCTCTGGAAATTCAAAAGGTGAAATTAATTGTTCTGAACACCCCCCATAATAGCAGCTCCTTGAAGACCAAGCATAGCCCAAAGTTTCACAAACTTAGCTTCTAGTAAAGGATTTCTAAGTATATCAGCCACCTAATCATATGTCCTCCAATAAATATTTGAGACAACATTATCCTACGCCTACTGCCTCAAATAGTGAACATGAAGTTCTACATGCTTCATCTTGTTATGAGCAACATGATTATCAACAACTTCAATAACACCTTGATTATCACAATAAATAATAGTAGAGGCCTAAATTGGAAATCCAAGCTCATCAAGAAGCTAACAAATCTAAAATTCCTTTGTTCTTGCATTGGCAGCACCATGATACTTGGATTCTATTGTCAAAAGAGAGACTACCTTTTGTTTCTTGCATGACCAGACCAGGGGTCCAGAACTCAGTCAAAACACATAGTCAGAAGTAGACTTTCAGTTGTCAGTGTCACCGCCCCAGTCGAACTCAATGTAGCCAATGAGTGGTTATGTAGTGCAACAATACTTGATACCATACTAATAAGTACCCTTAATATAATGAAATTTTTTTTTTGCAGCCTACCAGTGACTTTCTCAAGGATCCTGCATGAACCTGGAGACCACACTTACAGCAAAGGAGAGATCAGCCTACCAACCAACTGTCGATAAAGAGTGGTGTCAACTCGTGGAGAGTCACATTATTTTGATAACTTCACTACTGACTAATAAGGTGTAGAAATGGCTTGCATTCATTTGGATTGAATCATTTCAAGAGATCTGAGGCATATTTTGGATAAGAAATAAAAATACCATCATCCATTTGTAAAACTTGAATCAAGAAATAAATACAATAGAACAAGGTCAATCATTTCAAAAGTATCAACAAGTGGTTTCTTCAAACACAAAATACGATGTGCATTATTTCGAGTTATGACTAAATCATCAACATACAATGCCACAATTAAAGTATCACCACAAACATGAAATACATAAATGTTGTGATCAGATTCACAACGTTTGAAGCCAAGATTGACAAAGAACTAATCAATATTTTTATACCAAGCATGAGGTGCATGTTTCAAACCATACAATGACTTCTTGAGTCGACAAACAACACCAAAATCTGTCGCAAAACTAGAAAGTTGCTCCATATAGATTTCTTCAATCAGATCCCCATGAAGAAAGGGAATATTGACGTCTATCTGATGAAGCTCCCAACCAAAACAAGCAACACGGGAAAGGATTCGTTGAACATAATTCATCTTTTGCGACAAGAGCAAAGGTTTCAGTATATAGTTGATTCCTTCTTGCTGAGAGAATTTGTTGGAAACCAAATGAGCCTTATGGCATTCAACAACATCGTCAGGGGTAAATTTGGTCTTATAGACCCATTGACACTTAACGACATTATTTCCTTGCGATTGAGGAACAAGTTCCCACGTCTGATTCTTCTTCAAGGAATCAATTTTAGCAGTCATGGCATTCTCCCATTCCGCCACACCCTAAGCATCAACATATGTATCAGTATCACTGGTTTCAAGTGCACATGCCATCAAAGAAATGCTGCCACATTTTTTTTTACTGCAAGTCTATCGACCAATACTTGGATTTCCAATATCCAGTCTAATAACTTCAACTGTCTTAAGAACCCATTGAGGTAAGAAAGTCGTCAATGACTCAAATCAATGATCATTAGTCCTATGAGTCAAGGAAGTCAAACTTATGACTTCAATAGTCATAATAGACTAACTACTAGTTGATTCAAGAGTAGAATCCGTCGATTTGTTCTGTATTCCATAGATAGATACAGTCGATATAGAATCATCAAGGATGTCAAAAGGATCATTGTTCAAAGGAACGGGAGAGGAATTCAACATCTTATTACCTGAAGTTATCTCATCAAAAAACACACTTCGACTCAATAGTATCTATTGTTTGATAGTATCAAACAGTTTATAGGCTTTCGACTCATCATAGTATCCCATCATGATGCAAGCATGACTCTTAGCATCCAGATTCTTTCTGCATTTATCACCGATATGTGCCCAAGTAACACATTCAAATGTTATGAGGTGTCTGACGAAGAGTTTCTAACCGTTACATTTCTCGATATGATTCCTAACAATGACTACTCAAGTCAATACAAGGTTCAAGAGATACTTTGAGTAGTAGACGACTTCTACCCAAAATATCATCAGAATGCCCTTGCGTTGCAATGGGAATCTATCCATTTATACCAAGGTCTGATTCTTCCTCTTTGTGACACCATTTTGTTGAGTGGTATGCAGGATACATCTCTGCAAAGAAATAACATTCTGCAAAAGATATTCCTCAAACTCTCGGCTCACATATTCACCACCATTATCTATTAATGATGGTTTGTTCATGCAACAAATATCACTGTGAACAAGCTCCAATCATTCTTGTGCACACCATGCCTTCCCTGAATCAAAGAGTGCTTGATGATGCTTCCCAAGCATACATACTTTACAAACTCCATCAGGTGGAATAATCTGTGGGAGACTAGTAAACATGTTTTGAGTTACCATCGTCTTCATAGTTCTAAAGTTTAGATGACCAAGTCATTCATGCATTATTCAACTTCTATCGTTCATTTGAGAAATGAGTGTAGTCAATCTAGTCATTCGAGAAACATTCAAGTGAGGATCAAAAAACTTATAAAGTTCGTCCTTGGGATCTAAAATACCTAAAGCAACAGTTCCCCCCCCAAGCCTCAAATCCTTTATAATAAAGCAATCCAACCAAAACTCAACAATTTTCTTAGTCTTCATCAGTTGAGAAACCGATAGTAGATTTTCACTTAATCTCAGTACATGGTAGACATCAGATATACTACCATATTGAAATTTGACATCTCCATTACCAACGAGAATGAGAGTGTAATCATCAGCGACATAAATCTTCTCTTCGGAAGCACCACTTAAGGAGGAGAAAAGAGAAGCATCCTTAGCCATATGATGAGTACATCTAGAGTCCATTATCCATTCAATTTAATCGGTGCAAGCATGTAATGCTTGAGAAGTGCTAATATAGAAGGTATAACTTTTAGGATGTCGATTGTTCGATTGTCCAGTCAAGGTATTGTCCTATAAGATCTTTACCTTTCCTTCTAATTCGTTCATTTTCTTCCAACAATTCTTCTCGACATGTCCCACCTTTGCGTAATACTGATAAGTCTTCCTCTTCTGACCCTTCTTCGTCGATAACGACTCTTTGGTCTTCACTTTTGTAGGTTGGTCGATACATTCTAGTTTATGGTCTTTCCAACAACGCTCTTTAAGATTTTGTTTAACCTTTACTTTCAACAAGTGAGCATGGTTTTTGACACCAAGCTTCCCCTCTTAAAGCAACTTATGTTGGTCCTTGATCAACAAGTCACAAAAAATATCAAAGGTAAAATCCTTACCATCTTGCTTACATGACATCCAATTATCCCAAAATGAGGAATAAAATACATCATATGGTGTCTTCAAATTCATCAGAACCAGCTCGATGAGCTATCCATCCTTCTTTGGAAAATACTTGCCACGTTCACCCAATTTCAACTATAAATCCTTGATATGAGCTAAATATTCCTCGATCTTATGAGAGGAAATAGGTTCCACAAAGATCAACTCTTTCTCTATATACATCACTTCACCTTCATTTATCTTTTTGAATAGAGTCTCCATCTTGATCTAAACAGCATGAGGACAATCGATCCTGATTGTATGGAAGGCAATCTCCCTCGAAATGTAGGTTGTGATAACACCCAGAGCTTCATCCTTCTTAACGTCGATGGAAAACTTAGCATTGACATCCATCTGATAAAGAATAACAGTCTTTGCAAATTGCCACAATCCTTTGCTATTCAACAAGGTCTCCATGTATGTCGCCCAGATAGCATAATTATGTCCATTTATAACAACAACACTTTCTATCTTGGAAGCCATCCTTCAATCTAACATATCTAATCAAAGTTCAGGTAGAAGTATAGGTCGACAATGTTAAGATTTCGAGAGTTGTTATGCCAAAACAAAAGGACCGCTAAAAGAATAATAAGCACACCAGAACAAATGAGAACACAAATATTTATCCTTGGAAACTCTCGTTGGGGAGAAAACCGAGCAAAAGTTCTTCGATATAGACTTAAACCAAGTATAGTGTAAGATCCCAAAAATAAGACTAGTTTCTTCCTCCCTCTCGGATGGACTTCTCCTTCTCTCTCTAGCAAGCTTGATTGAGTGTTGAGTGTATCCAAATGAGGGAGGCACCTCACCTATTTATACTAATTAGTTGAGAAGCCTAATAACCCAATAGGTCTGACTTCTCCTCTCAACCAGGGCCGACTTTCCTTGGGAGACTCAAAATAACATTTTAATAATACTTTTAAGGGTACTACTGACCTGACTTACAATGGAAGTTTTACCTCAAGACTTTACATGACCAATTACATCAATGGCATCCCCGATGGGAGGAACAACATCTCCAAAAGGAGGAATAACAATAAAAGTACAAAATAGAATATATTCCATATTTACATTTCTTTAACACTCCCTCTTAACAGGGAAGATATTCTATAACAACAGGAGTAAAAACAACATATGTACAACTGACTGGTGAGTCCATATGTCATAGGAATTTTTAAACAACTACATCAATATCATCATCATCGTGGAACATCATCATGAGCATCATCGTCGTGGAACATCATCACGAGAATCATCATCATGAGCATCATCATCGTGGAACACCATCACAAACATCATCATCTCAAGTATCATCATCATTGAACATCATCACGAACATCATCTTCACAATCATCATCATCATGGAACATCATCATCTCGAGTATCATCATCGTGGAACATCACCTGTAATATCAAATACTAATCAACATCCACAAATGATTGTTGGATCACCCACAGCGTAAAAATGTTGGAACATCATCATCCACAAATGAATACTGGACCATTATTGTCCACAAATGAATGCAGGACCACTCTCATCATTACAATGCTAGAGCACTATCGTTCGCTAATGAAAGCAAGACCAGCCTCAGTATAAGAATGCTAGGACACCGTCATCTACAATTGAATGCAGGACCCTCATTGTCCGCAAATGAATGTAGGAGCACTCTCAGCATTAAAATGTTGGAGCATTATCGTCTGTGGGTCCATCCTCAACATTAATAATGCTAGGACACGATCGTCCAAAAATGAATGCAAGAGGTTCATCATCCACAAATGAATGCAAGACCACTCTCAGCAAGAAAATGATAGAGAACTATCATCTGTAGGACCATCCTCAGCATTAAGAATGTTAGGATACTATGGACATTTATAGGCACTCTAATAAACTCAACTATACTGACATATTACTCCTCGGACTGAGCTACCTTACTACTCTCTACAGGAAACCAAATCATCAAAAATAGTATCATCGTCACCCGCCTTTCTTGAGAGGTCCTTTCGAACTACAACAAGATTGTCTCAAAAATATTCAAATTTTATATGAGACGGAGGCTTAGTCAACACAAATGCAACTTGTTCCTCTATAGGAACATACTAGAGCTCCACAACTCCCCGTTGAACCATATCTCGAATGTAGTACTAATACTTTATCTCTATATTCTTTGTCTTGTCATGAAACATTGGGTTCTCTATCAGCTTGATGTGACTTTGGTTATCACAATAAATATCAATCACACACATCTCAACATCAAACAATCCTGCCAATAACTTACGAATCCATATTGCTTTGCTTACATGATGAATATGTTGCAATTTATTCATCCTCGAATGTACCGAGAGCACCACTGGTTTGCTTTCTATTAATCCATGAGATCACACCTGATCCAAAATTGAATCAATATCCTGAAGTTCTCTTTCTGTCTTCATCACTTCGTTCCCAATTTGAATTAGTATAGCCATACAATCTGAACCCACTATAAGATGCATATTTGAGGCCACAATCCAATGTACCCTTTGGGTACCTCATCACATGTTTTTCTGCAATGAAGTGAACATGTCAGGGATCCACCATATACTGACTCAAGGTGTTTACAACAAAACAACTATCTAATCTTGTATTTTTCAAATACATCAGTGAGTCAATAATCAATATGTATTGTGTGACATCTACTCTTTCTTAATATTCATCATTCAAGAGCTTCAGGTTTGTCACCATCGGAATGTTCATTTCCTTGCAATCAATCATCCCAAATATATTTAGGATCTCAACTGCATATTTTCCTTGATCTAGGAAAATATCATTTCGGAACTACCATTCTTCGAGACCTAGGAAGTAATGCATCATTCCAAGGTCTTTCATCTCAAATTCTGCACCAAGCTTCTTCTTACATTCTCTCATGAGCTTCTCTTCTCCTGTCAAAAATATATCATCCACATACACCAATAATATCATGATCCCATCATCTACAACCTTATAGTAAACTTTGGAATCTGCTTTACTTATGGTAAATCCCAAGCTCATCAGGAAGCCATCAATTCTTCCATACCATGCTCTGGGTGCTTTCTTCAAACCATATAATGTTTTCTTCAATATACATAAATGTGTCTTCTTATCATGTGTTTCAAAACTTGGTGGTTATTCAATGTACTCTTCCTCTTCTATAACACTGTTTAGGAAAGTTGTCTTTACACCCATTTAGTGTAGCTTCCATTTCATCTTGGATTTCAAGGAAAGAATAGTTCTGATTGAAGTATATATTGCTACTAAGGAAAAAGGCTCTTCGTAATCAATTCCTTCCTTCTGAGAGAATCCTTTTGTGACAAATATTTCCTTGAAATTTTCAATACTACCATCTGCTGAATGCCTCGTCTTGAAAATCCATTTTGAAGAGACCAATGATTTATTCTTTGGTCTTGGCACCACATACCAAACATCATTCCTTATGATAGACTAGTATTCTTCAATCATGGAATCCATCCATTCCTTAATCTTTGATGCTTCTTCAAAACAAGTGGGTTCTTCATCAAAAAGGTTGCACATCAAGGCCACATAGTTGGAGTAGAGTCTTGGTCTCTTGCTTCCTTCTGGTGCGCCATATATTTTTCCTTCTCGTATTATATTATGAACCTAGGTTTGTCTTCTCTTTGTTGAAATCATCTCATGGCGTGTATCCATGGGTATTTAGGGTTTTTCCATGTCATGATATTCTAGTATGAGTTCTTCTTCAACGTATCTAATTGGTGGTCTACTAGGTTCTGCAATTCTAGGAGCCTCCTAATCTTCTTCATGATCTTCATCTGCATAATTCTTTCTAGATTTGTTGAAAGTTGCATTGCATCTTCATCAAATTTGACATTTATGCTGATCTTAATATGACAGGAACCTAGAATGTAGATTCTATAAGCTTTCTACTGGTCATCTTAACCAACAAATATCCCTTTCTTTCCTAACGGGTCCAACTTTGATATTTTCTCCTTCGGAACATGTAATTAGACAAAAAAAACAAATACCTTCAAGTGGTTGACTTCGAGCTTCTCATCGGTAAACATTTCTTCTGGAGTTTTTTTCCCAAGAGCATTGTGGCATATTATGTTTTGTACATAAACTGCGTTCCTTGTTGCTTCATCACATAAGTGCATAGGCGTATCTTGATCATTTATCATTGCTTTAACCGCTTCCATGATAGATCTATTCTTCCTTTTTGCCACTCCATTATGTTGAGGATTATAGGGTGTACTAAGCTCCCTCTTAATCCTAACTTCTTTACAGAAGTCCTTGAATTCATTTGAAATGAATTCTCCTCCATTGTTTGATCTCAAGGTATTAGTCTTCTTTTCAGAAAGATTATCGACAAGAGCCTTGAACTCACTGAACTTTTGAAATACCTCATATTTACTCTTCAAAAAGTATATCCAAGTCTTATGAGGGTAATCATTAATAAAAGAGACATAATAAACATACCCTCTTAAGTAAATAACTGACATCGGTCCACACACATCTGAGTGAACAATATCCAAGATCACCTTTCATTTACTATTACTACTTGGAAATGGGTTCTTGGTATTATTTCCTTGAGCACATCCTTTGCATACCCCTTCATGATTAATATAGATCTCTAGCAAACATGTTACTACCTTTCTCACAATTGGCAATGCTTTGTAGTTCACATGAGCAAGTATTATATGCCATAGTTCACATGGACTAATGGTATTGGTTGTATAATTTTAATCTCTGTGCCCCTTCCATTTGTAGAGTCCTCCTTCTTCTACTCCAATTACAACTGCATCATCTATTATCTTCCTTTCGACCAAATGAGAACTTCACCATCTACAAATGCAAATCTGAAACTTTTCTTATCTAGAGCTGAGATAAAGAGAATATTCTTCTTTTAAACTTGGAACATATAAGACATCTTTCATCTTCATGGACTTTCCAAATTTTAGCTTGCAAGAGGCTTCTCCCATACCTTTGATGGGATATTGATAATCATCTCCAAGTTGCACCTTGTGTGGATAGTATTTTTGGGTAAGACGTGAGAGAGAGACTTTGTTACATGTCATATGTTTGGAAGCACCACTATCTATGAGCCAAGTGTCACTTCAATGAGATATTGATCCTGTGAGAACTTAAATTAAGACATATTCTTCACTAGGGTCTTTATTTTCTCTAGAGTTATCTTCATCTAATTCATTCTCTTCAACTGCATGGGCATGGAACTTTCGGTTCTTCTTCTTGAACTGGTCTTTCTTAAGTGGACAATGTCTAGCAATTTGGCCCAACTTATGACATGCATAACATTCAAATGATGAGTAAGCCTTTTTAGGTTTCTTACGTCTTTTAGATTCTTGAGATTTTCAGGGAGGTGATCCTCGATCCTTTCTTTTGTTTCTTCTATTCTTTGCATGAGCTGCTAGAGCTTGATCTTCATTATCATTTAGCTTATCTTCTCTATTTGCTATCCGTCCTTATTCTTGTACACATTCTTCCCATAGTTTGTTGAACTGGATCAATTTTCTTCTAGCAAATATTCCTCTGATGACGGAATCCCATTCTCTTGGAAGACCATTCAAGGTGGTCATTACAACTTCTTATTCTTCCACCATGTCACTAATGACTTCCAATTGTTCTTTGTTTTGAGATACTCTTGAGAAGTATGACTGCATAGTTTCTTCCTTTTGCATATTCACCCTTGAGTTGATTTCTCAATGTTATTCTTCTATTGATGTCCTTTCCTTCAAATAGGTTGGTCAATGCATCTAACATTTCCTTTGGAGTATTATTAGAATATACTTGAAGGATCAAATGATCCTTGATAGAATCAGTTATGATCCTCTAGTTTTGATAATATCCTTCTTGTGCTTGGATTTTGCTTCATCTCCCTTTGGTTCCTTGACCTCATCTTTGATGTAGCCTTGACCTAGGTCATGTTCTTCAAGGATGAGCATGAATCTATACTTCCATGCTCTAAAATTCTCTGCTCCTTCAAGATTTTCATCAAGCTTGGTAATGTTTGTCATCTTAAATGAATGAGACCCTCAAATGGAAATATATGAGGTAGAAATTACCAATTTGAGGACTGCATCTTAAACCTGCAACAGGATGACCTAGGGTTTGACAGGAAAATCCTAATTTTCCAAATGTGGTCACTTACAAATCTAATTGGAGGAAAAGATGTGCCTTCCCAAGGAGAGTTGGTATATATATTTCTTATCCCAAATCTGTGGACAAAACCTTGAAAAATATGATGTCCTAGTTTCTCTCGGCAACTGTGGTAGGTCAAAAAATGAAAATCAACATAATTGAAAAGTACTTTGACATAAATATGTGCCCTCCTAGGGATATTTGAATGGTCCTTATTTTTCGACTTATCTATCGAGGGAGTTGTCGATAATAGTGATCCCTAGCTTGTTGAATTGTTGGATAAGTTGTTGCACAATGTATTCTTTCAGGTTGGATCTGATATCATGTTAATATTTTAAGAGTTGTCATGCCAAAACAAAAGGATCACTGAAAGAATAACAAGAACATCAGAACAAAAGAGAACATAAATATTTATCCTAGGAAACCCTTCTGGGGGAGAAAACCCAGTAAAACTTCCTTGATATAGACTTCAATCAAGTATATTGTAAGACCCAAAAAATAATGCTAGCTACTTTCTCCCTCTCAGATGGAGTACTCCTTCTCTCTCTAGAGAACTTTCTTTAGTTGAGTGTATCCAAATGAGGGATGTGGCTCACCTATTTATATTGATCAGTTCAGAATCCTAATAACCCAATAGGGTCGACTTCTCTTCTCAACCAAGGCTGACTTGCCTTAGGAGACTCAATATAACATTTTAATAATACTTTTAAGGGTACTATTGACCCGGATTACAACGAAGGTTTTACCTCAAGAATTTACATGACCAGATACATCAATGACATCCCTGAGTTGAGGAATAACATCTTCATAATGAGGAATAACAATAAAAGTACAAAATAGAATATCTTTTGTAGTTGCATTTCTTTAACAGACAAATCTTATGCCCTGAGTTCATCGAGCCTAGATCTGACTCAGCACGATTTGCAAACAGCATGGCTAGGTAAAAACTATCACTCTAATACCATGTTGGGAAAACACTAAGCCTGAACTATAGAACATAATCAAAAGAAACGAAGGGAACACTATTCCAAGAATAAAGGTGGTGTATAAAGACATTGTTGAAGCACTTAAGCACAGTGCATCATGATCAAAACATCACAATTCATAATGAGCATCAAAACAAACCATTTTATAATAAACCAGCCATAATACATGTTATATATTAACCTATAATGTAAACATTTTATTTTTAACTATAACTAAACCAATATATTTTAAAACATATAACATATAATGTAAATAAAAAATACCGTATACAATATGGACACGGATTATTTTTAAACATATAACATATAATGTAAATAAAAAAATGCCATATACAATATGGACGGGGATTAGGGATTAGAGTACTCCATTATACCAACCTCGGCATTCACAAATATACTTTGGTCAGGAAGGCATGTGTGTACTCCCCTTATATCGGTGGGCTAAAAATAATAGATAAAACAGAACTACCTTCTACACAAAGAGACGATAACTGCAACTAAATATATTTTAACTCCAACTAAAGATATTAGAGAGTCACTCGATTCGATGATTTGATCGTTACGGGTTCCTCGTTATAAAACACTCGCTCATCTCGTTAAGCACTCACTCAGTTGGTACAATCCATAAGAAGGAAGGCGTCATATTCCTTCTCCTTCTTGTCTAGTTTACCGCTCAAGGGAAGGGTTCACATTCATCCATTCTTCTACCTCACAAAGGCATCATTATATGGACATGGATTAGGGATTAGAGTACGCCATTAGACGCTACGAAGGAGACCAACCTTGACATTCACATTCATGAAGTTTATCCTGCAGTAAAACCTTGATTCTGCGCCAGATTTGGCTATGGAGGGAGGGGGGAGGGGCAGGAATTAGGGATTAGAGTACTACATTAGAAAAAAGAGGCAACCAACCTAGGCATTCGACATTCATGAAGTTTATCCTACAGTAAAACCTTGATTCTTAGCCAAATTTGGCTTTGGCAAGAGGGAAGAGGGGTTTCTTTGAGTCCAAGAGGCGATTACAACCTTGATTATGTGCCAAATTTGGCTTTGGCAGGAGGGTAGAGGGGTTTCTAACTAGATCCAATATGCAGCATGAGTGTTTACAGGATAGAGAATAGCCGCGGGGAAGGCAGCAGAGCCATAGGTAGAGGTTATAGGGTTAGGTTACAGGGTGAGTTTCTAACTATATACAATACACAGCGGGAGCATTTGCAGGATAGAGAATAGCTGTAGAGAAGATAGCAGAGCCATAGGAGGAGGTTACAGGGTGATTTTATTTATGGAGCTTCCATGGGAAATAGTAATATCCCTTGATCTGGAGCCTATATATGCATCTGTAGTGGCCAACCATGGTCTTCCAAGAATGAGAGGGTCACCTCCAAGGTTGGATTTGGGATACAAGACCGTGAAATCTATGGGGTATTCCCAATATTCTATAAAGATCATAACATCTTCTAGGATCCCTTTTTACTTTCTTGTTGATCGGTTAGCCAGCTGCACGACTGTAGGAGTGGGTCCGAGAGGTGATTACTTTGAATGGGTTCCAAAGAAAATCCTTTACACCTACCCATGATAAATTCTCGGGTAAGCCCAAATTATTGTTTTTTTCTTTGTTTCCTTTGTTATGAATTTGTTGATGGATGGCTTAAGGATGAAGAATTCCAAAACAAAAACTTATTGGTATGAATAATAGCAGGTTATTGCATTTTTTTGTTAAATTTGATGTGCTCTTGTTCAAATTTCCTATATCTTGAAGAAATGCATCCAATTTCAGTATGAGAATAGCCACGCCCATTTCATAATCCCCAGCATCAGAGGAAGATCTACATAGGCTTAGGTTTGTTTATCTGTATGTCGTCCTAGATCGATACCGAGTAACGGTGGGAAGTGTTTCAGGGAGGGCTTTCCACCTAATATATGTTTTAAATATAAAATTACCCCCATATAATATAAAATATTGTGAAGCGGCATGATCCATCCATCATATACATTGCATTTTATGCGTTTGGAGATTCCTTATCCGTATATATTCAATTTGATAAACTCACGGAATCCTTGGATTGCTAGCACTTGAGTGTTTCTCCTTGAAGTTTGTCATTTTTATGGGTAGAGAATGTTGTTTCATACAGCTTTATTGATCTGAGCAATATTGTTAGGTATGTTATATATTTAGAGGGAATATGATGTATTCCCATAGATAAAATAAGCTCTTGACTGACCTTCACTCGCTTCTATGAATAGGCCCGTATATAAGGGTTATTCACCCAAGAAAAGGAGGAGATGAGCCAATGGTTATTGGGTGTCGTTGCAATATCCCAAATACTGATATTCTCTAATATTCTATGATAGTGTTGACTCGCACACTCAATCTCATACAAATTTGCAAAATAATTGTGCATGCAAAAATGCCCTAAAATATAGCTGAATTAGGGCTAGGGTTTTGCAGAGAAAAATTAACACCTACCACTGATATTCTGGCTGATAATGACTCCAGAGATAGTTGCATGCATAAGGATCTGAATGAGTGGTCTAATAATGCTCTTTTCCTTCGGATTACCGCCCCGTGGTACTGTAAAAACCCTCCAGAGTGAAGGTGACGTTTTTGTAGGAGGAGAGGTTAGTCCGAGCTGAAACGTTCTGAGCTTGTCTATATGTTGATGCCAGAGAGATGGCCTGGCACATGCAGAGGTTTGGATACCTCTAAGTGCCCTAGCGAATTGATTGGAAGTTCTACTGCTCACGCCCCCAACTGATCTGTTTGGCTGATAGCTGCTCCAGGTGACAAAACTGATGGCTGATACTCACTGCATACTGTAGGATAGGCCTGCTGAGAAAGAGGAAGCTAACATGCAGAGGAAATACTAGGTTTTTTGGTCCCAACAAATCCTTCTATGTTTTCCTTGCTACTTCCGACTGCAAAACGTAGATCTGCTAATAACCCTTCGGAATGTGCTGGATCTCTGAATAATGTAGTATATGATGGATGCAATGGATAAACCTGGATGATCTATCCCAATAAGAGACTAGGGCAGATATCTCACTACTGATCCCTCGCTAGTTGAAGACACCATCTCCAACCCCAACTGTTGCGGTTGCGCGCTGTGCTGTTGCTCGAAACTCCAAAATCAATCAACAATAACAATAGATAATCTCTTTGTTCCAATAACCCTTCTTAAATAGAATCGCATGTACTTTTAGGGTTTGCATGTCACTTTTAGGGTTTACGCTTCACTTTTGCATGCATGCAATTCTAATTTCATGTTGAATTTAACACTGAAGAAATAAGGCTTATATGCTCCGCGTTCTTTATGATATGAACTCTGATGGCCTTCTTACTACACTGATGACTTAATAATACTGAATCGATGTACCTTTCTGCTAATAGTGCTATTAGTCCTTAGTTATTCCCTTTTTATCAAAACGGAACATTACAGTCCTCCCTCACCAAAGATTGCTTGTCCTCAAGTAATGCCAACGCAAATCCACAATCAATCAACTGAACCAACTGAATCCGGGGATGATCCCAAGGTCCCAAATTATCCTAGGAGATCTGTAACACCCTCTGCTCAAAGCACTACACTGCATGGTACCATCACAAAATGTCCCATGGAAGCCTCCTATAAGTAGAGCGACTAACCATAGTGTAAACAAGGAACCATCAAAAGAGACCTGAAAGCATCCTCTAGCAATCATTAAACTATCAATCATTGTCACTCCAAGGTCCCAAATCAATATGAGAATTGCATAGGTCAAAATACATCCACCGCTACCCTACGTAGTATTGACACAAGGAGCATCTTGTAGACTCCCAATTAATGCCATCAGTAAACACCGTATCCACCCCTCATAAGGTCTCCCACCTGGATCCCAATGCAAACTTGTGCATATTTCATCCCAATTATCTGAAGGCTCTTGTGGGACTATACCCTTGGCTAGGAATGTCTTCTCAAGAATCACCCACTCAATAGGACACCAACTCTTAATCTCTCTCCAATCCAACCCCCAGAAAGGACCTCGTCCATAAGCACCATCACAAGGAATAATCTTACCAAGCTGACATTCTACCCTTCTGATTTCAACTGGAATGCTCATATACTGCTGCCCAATTTCTCAATCCTAGCCAACCTGTAAAAACCATCCGCCATTATGCAAATGTGGACTCAAGCTACTGCAATCCTTGTCTATGTACTCCTGAAGAAGACTGTTTTCAAATGCAATAGTATGTTTCTTCTGTTGCCCCATCAAGTAATCCAGCTGCTCTTCAATACTAGAAACCCTGACCGCTGACTCGACACATACAACTCGAAGAACTATAAGCTCAACATCTCGCTGTAATATGGTGTTTCAAAGTATCTTGGTCCTCTCTTTCATTGCTAGAATTATTTCTTTAACATGTTCAATCTTCTTTCAGTGACTATCATCTAGAAGCTCTATCTCATGACTGTATAAACTCTCCCTAACCTCCATGTGTGACTGCTCATTGTCTCGACTGTTGTGCTCATTTCCTTGTACCTCATGTATTTCTCCTGTCATAACTGTCTAGGCCCCTGTCGTAGGTGATGAAGAGTGTACCAAATCCAACTCATCACACGGCTTGTCCACAATCCGACTAGCGAATGTGCTTGTGTCACTAGACTCACAAGATGACTCTAATGCTATCTCCTCATGCACATCCTCATCATGTACTGCTATCCTCTGAAACTATGAAATAAATGCATCTGCACTACCTGTCTGCTTGAGCTGTGCCATCTCTCTAAAGTGTACCTCAGGGTCCTTCCGATCAAACCGCTCAATGAGCCTCTGTGTACGAAGTGATGGTATTATGACCCAGTGTCACTAACCCATGGTACCACCACTCATGGGCTTCTCCATCCAAATGCAAAGTTGCCAATTTAATGGCATTTGTCTCAATCATGGGGTTGAGCTAGAAGTATGTATCCAACTTTTGCACCCAATTCCGGGCTAGGCCACCCCGGGTACCCTCAAAGATAGGGATAGTCACTTTACCTACGATGCGTTGTAACTCATAGTTCTGGGTGAATGGCCTATTGTAAGCTCTAGGTTTTTTCTTACTTTTAAAGTGGAAGAAGTCAGTTAAGGTCATGGCTGAATGGAATTCATCTCCTAAAGCTCTATACTCTCTCATATAGGCACTCATGGATTCTTCTGGTTCTACTTGTGCTAGAGGCACTGCAACTAGACTATCTAAGAATTGAGGCATGGTAGGTCAGGAGGGCTTGTTGTATTTATGGGGATGGCTCTGCATGTTGGTATGTAAGTGCTCCCCACTACTACTAGTGGATACCCTCTCACTATTGGGAAACAAGGGACTATGTGGGGTGGGCCCATTCTTCTTTGTCATTTGCCTGAAGGTACTCATCATTTCTTTTCACCCGGTAATGAGTTATTTTATGGATGATATGAGACTATTGAAAGTTGTTTTATGATCATTGGCCATTGTTTCTTTGCCCTTTCTGAATTGATACTCTCTGTCCCCCAACTCTATGTCCTCTAACTCCTCTTCTCCTCTATCACTGTTTCTAAATCTCTGTCTGTGGTAAGTAATGTTGTATGGGTTTTATTAATTCATTTACACTTTTGCATGCCCACAACTGGCCAAGAACATGCTCTGATACCACTGTAATATCCCAAATACTAATATTCTCTAATATTCTATGATAGTGTTGACTCGCACACTCAATATTGTACAAATTTGCAAAATAACTGTGCATGCAAACTCACCATGCAAAAATGCCCTAAAATATAGCCTTATCAAAGCCTTGTGTTCTGCCATCCTGTGTGTACATGCTATTTTATGAATCCAAAATACAGGGAACCAGTCACTTTAAAGGAGAACGAGCCTATATTTTACTGCTGCTACAGGAGTGTTAAAACACAGTCTATTTTTATTAATAATCAGATCTAATATTGTGTTTGAAGTCTGATTTTTAGTGTTGATTATTATATGTCATGAAATAATATTGTTTATGGTGAGAACTAAACAATTTGTCCATGAGATAAGCAAATGGGTAACATGTAAAAATCAGATTACAGTCTTGAAAAATCACACAGTCAGCTACAGCCAACTCTCTCTCAAATGTTTGACGAAATACATAAACCAAACAATGCTTCATAAGTCTAGTTTGTGTTACAATAGCCTACATCAGTTTGTGTACAAGTGTTTTTGAGTAAGGGAACCAGTTGTTTGAAAAATATCCCAAGCCAAACTGCTTCAGCATAAGTTACAGCAGTGTGAATGTAAAGTGGAATAAATCCAATGGGTGTATTAACGTTTTCACCTACCATCTCCAGTTCAAACCTCAAACCACTACCACCGTTGACTGGATTCTCTCAAGACTCGGGAGGCCAGGCCTCGTGGGCCGAGCTTATCCAGCATGACTACGACACCTTATGCCCGACATCCACACTATTTATTGCCAAGAAACGTGTGCGAGCGTGAGGACGCAGGCGGCTACGATCTTCGTTCGGCTTGGGGAATCGACACTTGGGATTATGACTGTATTCGAGAATGCAATCCAAGCAGAGAATTCAAAGACCCTGGTTCCCGGAGGTACGATTCATCCACTTACAGGGTATGTTATGAATTATCTGAGTTTTTTGTATGATTACGAGGAAACTCTCATGAACATGACTGCCAATGAGCCCATTGATGACCATGATTATGAATTGGAGAGCAAGGACTCTGCTATGTCTACGAAACTGGAATGGATCATCATAAATCTGCATTGTAACTTAGACCTGAAAGCTAACCTCTACAAGGATGCTGCCCTTTCAAACCTGTCTATAATGAACAATATTCATTACATTGTCAAGAAGGTCCAGGGTTCGAAGCTTTTAGGACTTTTAGGGTATGGCCGGTTGAGGAAGAATCAGGGCGAGGTGATTCAATACATGGAAAAGTACGAGCGCGCGGCCTGGATGAAGGCCCTAAATTGTTTGAGGGATGAGGAAATTCATGTGAGTGGAGGTATTTCCAATGGGGCGTCACAGAAGGCATTGAAGAATAGATTAAAGTGTTTCAATTGTGTAATTGAAGAGGTGCTCAAGAAACATTCAGGTTGGCTGGTGCCGGATTTGCAGCTCCACGAGGAGATTAGGATTTCTATCGCAGAGAAGATAATACCAGCTTTTCGGACTATCCTGGGCAGACTCGGAAAGTATTCTTAAAGTAGGGAACACACTCAAACATATATTAAGTACACGCCTGAAGACCTGGAAGCTCGTCTCTTGGATCTGTTTCACAGTATTAAACCATCCCTGAGTTCAGGAAGATCCTAAAATGAAGGAAGGAGAGTAACAAAAAGGATTGAGAGGGATATATCATTTCAGTAAGAAAACCTTAGTACTCGGGATTAAGACTCCTGGACTACTGAGATCTATATATATAAATTTAACATTAACATTATTTTGAGAATTGTTAAAGAGTGTTGATTGTAAGTCGGCCGTATACAGAAAATAGCATCCTAATGTAAATTTTCAGCGCACAATATTGCCAAGGAAACTAAGTGCCAAAGTAATCTTTCATGCTTGTCTTGGATTACTTGTGTTGCTCTGTTTCCTGTTCTGTACTCCCTGTTTTGATACGAAGTTATACACTCAACTAAATTCCCATTTCTTGGGGTCTTATATATCTCTGATTATCACTGTGCTTCACATTGTAAAAATAACTTTTTGCTTGCATTATATACAACCTGACTAAACTACTGCCACAGAGGTTGTAGCTTTTCATAGCATTGAGCTTGAGCATTTGGGAATAATTGTATTCTAAATATTCAAACATTTCATTTGGGTTGGAATAGTCAGATTTTTTAGTATGGTTTTGAAAAAAATTGGTTAGAATTTTTCATGATCCAAATTACAGCTATCTAGTTTTGGAATTTTTAGTGTTCTCTCCCATTTACTTGCAGGTGATATAGCCTAGAGATATGATGTTGAATCATAAATTATTAGGTAATTGTTTTGATGGTGGCGCTTATGAAGTGCCTACCTTTGATCCATTGTTACACTCTTATCACATCCAAACCTGGGTTTCTTTCTTTCTGAGGGCACTGAATCTATTTCTGTCATCAAAGTCTCAATTAAAACAAAATTAAATTCCAATTTTGCAAAATAAAAAACTCTTAATTTTCCTTAAAAATGATTGCCCCTTCCGAATCCTCCAATTTTTAGAAATATTTTTTTGGAATAAGATTGTTAGATGCCCATGGTATTCATGTTGTGCTTAATTTACCAAAGAATGGTTCCAGATACTTCACTGTGTAGTTGATGAGTTCTAAATATGTTATAATATTTGTCAGAGAAATACCTCTTATCAATAATATACATGGTCTTATCAATGGATACATCATTGATAACAAAACTTTAAGGTCTTAAAATTTTTGTCCAGATTTTAAACTTACCCAAATACTCATATAACCCAACAAAATAACAAAACGTTAAGGTGTTAAAAGTTTTGCCCCGATTTTAAACTTACCCAAATACTCATATAACCCAACAAAATAGACTAATAAAATCTAACAAAATGTTATATTGATCAAGAATTTATGTTAAATTAGGAATTGAGGTACTCGTCTAAAGGGACCAGATTCATCTGGATTGTTTGATTAATGCTTTCTTTGGAATTCTCTTTAGTTCGTATGGGTGGTTCTGTAACTGTTTTTGTAAAAGTAATAAGGTAACTGGTAAAAAAACCACACATTGCTTTAGTTCTAATATTTTTATTAATTCATTATAAAACAAACTAATTCTTTGTCATTCTCTATAAAATGTAATATAATCTATATAAAATGTAATCTAATCTATTTCCTTTTCACACAAACTAGCAACGCGGAATTATCATCACTTTTTTAAACAGTTGAGTTTTTTGGGCTTTCATATAATCTATTACCATTAAACAGTTTTAGGTGACTCAACTTCTTACTTGGTTATTTTTAGGTTAATTATTTCCAAGTTTCCATTCATACTATTTGAAAATTGTTTGCTCACGTGTTTTTATAATTTAAAAGAAGTGTTGGAATTTACCTATTAATTGTTGAGATTGCACAATTCACATGTAATAATGTTAATTGAGGGTGTTGAATACATTTATGTATTCAAAGCTACAAATTCAACAACCATAAAAAGTCCAAATCATATAAAGTTTAGACTACTTCCTTTTGATATTTTATCATTATTACTATTTAGACTAAAATGGTTAAACTTTGTTTTAAATATGGTTGTGTTCTTGCTGTATAATAAGTTAATACAAAGTAAAATTTGTGAGGCTTGAGACCAAGGTTTCTAAAAGTTTCCAAAATTTCCTATCCATTGTATTTGTTCTGTATAATAAGTCAATACAAAGTAAAATTTGTAAGGCTTGAGACCAAGGTTTCTAAAAGTTTCCAAAATTTCCTATCCATTGTATTTGTTCTTACTTTCCTAGATATATAACTATGGTATAGATCCTAACAAACTAGGCTAATAACAAAGC
>LPNX011106291.1:80520-113186 GCA_001517045.1 Pseudotsuga menziesii
TGGTTGACAAAAGAGTGTGAGCTCCTAGTGAGGCCCAAGACCAGTTCATAAACCATGTTACAATTTGCTTCCAATTTCTTAATTTGCTTGATTTGCTAAGCCACAATCTCTGAAATGACTACATTCTTGGATCTATGAGTATCAATTTTATCGGCCATTCTATTACTAAAATGAGAGAGAGCTAGTTGAATATTTTCCAGGTGATGACCACTTCTTCATTGAGCTCAACACAAGTTTGATGTTTCACAAAGTACATAGTGACTAGTGTGATTATGACCTCCCATTCTTGTCCAAACCCAACAACTCTAGGACAAGACAATTCCTACTCTTATATCATGCCAAATCTTATAGATGATGGAAGCAAAGTCAATTAATGCCTAGAATATGAACAAACCATAGTATCCAACTTCTCTTGAAATGCGACCAAAACAAGCCAATATAATCAAACTAAAAATAGACCAAAGATCTAAGGAGAATTTAGATAAACACCCCTTGAAACCAACATTGCCATATTTCACATAACTCGTTTTAAGGGTTGGGACTAAACTAATCCCCAAAATGAAAATCCTACCTTCATAACTTCAATCCATCTTTGCAAAATTCTATAACAAAATCGCTTCATGCATTTGTAAATGAGGAGGTATTGAAATTCTAGATGAATTTAATGCCCATGCTTTAGTCATGCCTATGCTCTTCATGCTATGATATCCAAGCTTCAAAGCCACCTGAAAAAGATGCAAGGAAATATGGAAATGAGCATAACTTTTTTTCATTTTATCTAGAATTACAAACCATACAAGCATTAAAGTATTTGCATAGTGATGGAATTCTAAATCATGCGTGTTGCGAGATTAAACATTTTAGAATAACCAAATTTTCATACTTGTAATTCTCACCTTCACTTATTTGGATTTCTTTCATTGTCTCTTTTGGCAGCTCTATCGAGGACATCATCAAATGTTTCTCTCCTTTTAGTCCCATGTGTTGGGGGAGGAAAGTATGCAGAACTAGATGATGTGTAAGAGCACTTACGAGTGACCATCCTTTCCAAAAAGTCTTTTTGACGTTGTAGGGTATGCCTAAATCCATCTTCCTGTTGTCGAAAATACGGAGCAATAGGATGGTCCAACCCTAAATTGCTTGATACCAATGTTGCTTTGAACTCATTGGCAACATCTTCCATGCATTTCTCTAGGAAGCGGAGATGTGATTCTTCACTAGGCAACTGCATAATTGACTCAAAAATGTCTCGAATACGTTCCAATACGCTTGCTTGATCATGACTTCGATTTACATTGTTAGAAGTAGACATCGAACCATTAACATTATTATATACTTGAAAACAAATAAAGAAAATTTCACGTCAATAGTAAAAGAGTAATAGAAAACTATAAAATGAACCAAGTTATGAAATGACTACCATGACAGGAATATCCAAGTCATTTGCAATTCCAAAACCATTGTTTTCGGCAATCTGGTAACAAAACATTGCAACATATTAGGCCACAACAACTACTATTTAAGATATAAAACATTGCTAATGATCTAAATATGCATTATGAAATACTCAAATAACCTGATATGAAGTTGTTTCATCGATTCTTATTTATAGCTCTTCTTGTTCCAACCCGTTTTTGTCCCTGATCATGGTAACCTTAATGACATGTTTGCACAAATATCCATTTTTTTCCTAGTTGCAATCGCACATAGCAAAGTTTGGACCTGATTGCCATACCATATATCTTTTCATCTCATCATGTTGGCTTTGCACCCATGCCATCGAAGGATCCGACTGGTGGAGTGTAACGTTATCATCTGGAATAGATTGAGCTCTTAGCCAGGACTGAGCTTCTATTTTCTCCACTCTAAAATTTCTGTGGAAACCATTTTCCTTTCCGCATTCACGGTACCAATAAAAAATGTGGACCACTGTTATCAATTGATGCACCAACCAATCTACTCGTCGATGGGAAGCTGATCGTATTGACCTTAAAATTACATTTTTCAAGTGTGAATGGTATGACTCGATGGCCCCATTTGTTTCTTGTCCAGCATGCTTTAAAGCACGGAAACATTTTTCCCACATTCCTGATGAACATCAAAGAACATAAGCTAATAAATATAAAACATGCTAGTAGGCTAAACAAATAAGATAAGAGTGAAAGAAATAGCTATGAAAATTTGAATTTATTGTGAAAACATGATATTTGAAATATAAAAGTATGTGAAATATAAAACTATAGAAGATATTGCATAGCAGTTGAGGATTATCCATAGGCTATTCATTAAAGAAAAATCTCTAGATATTGTAGTATGAACCCAAACCTATTATGTCCAACCATCGTGCTCGAAAGTACTCAACAAAGGCATTTTCTTCTTGGCCTCCTCAAGAGAAGAATCTGCGTTTTTGTCATTGTGCATAATGTCTCCTAAATGCTTAAACATCAAACGCCTTGTAGTGTCATCCTTAACTTTCATGACAAGATTTTGTAACCATGCCCTTCTGACATGTCAATTGCATAAGTAGACTTCGCATTGAAATGTCGCCCTATTGGATAAATATGTTACACAACGTTAAAAATATATTCCTATTTGTATAATGTGTCTTTAAAATTGTGCGAAACATTTTATTTCGAGAAAAGAGAAAAAAAACACCCTACTAGCTATATGTGCCTTATTGCACCAATCTCCGCTGCTGCATCATCTACCATGAATGCATTCAACTTCCATTCCAACATACCCATGCGTACTTTAAGAAGTAGTGTTTCCATCCATTTGGAAATATCTGAGGTCATAGATCTTGACATGATGACCCATGCCACAGTAACACCATTATGTTGGGAATCAAATGCCAATAATGTATAAAGTTGGAACTGCACACAAATAAATATGACATCACTACATGATTGAATCATATTATAAATAACAAATGACAGAAGAAAAAGTACATACACGATATACAAACATACCTTAAAATGATTTGTTCCAAATGTAGAGTCCATTGCTAATATACTATCATGACCATATTTCCTCATCCATTCCAGCTGTAATGGTACTTGGATCCCTACAATGAATGGTGTGTGACTCTCATCATCTACGGTTTTGTCAAACTCAGAGTAGTAGAACACTTTATCAAGGTTTGCAGCTTGCCATGTACGCACACTTTGGGCATCATTCTTGTCAAACATATATTGGGCATGTTTCAATTTTCTCTCTATATTGCCAATGTCATCACGTGAAAGAAAATCATTTCGATCAAACTCTATTTCAAAAGAGGATACTTTTTCATGCACTAATTCATGATGTTTTTTATGTACACATTCAGTAGACATCCCCAAAAGCAAACATCTTTCTACCCATTGACATAGTTACTTGCTAATATGAGGTGCATGGTATGCCCTTGTACCTACAAAATCAACAACCTCTTGTCCATGGCAAGGTTTACCCCGATTATCTATATGATTCATCTCACTAGAAGTGATTACGCAGCGTTCTGGGGCCTTCTTGAGTACGCAGATGCTAAAATGACAAAGACAACCACATATTAGATGCTTACGACCTGGACAACTCCCTTTACCATGTGTAGGCACTTTGGATATATCAACAAGTAGTTTGTCCATCTCTCGATGGTCATCTGGCCCATACGTACACCAAAAGCTACAAGCAACAACAAGATATTAACACTTCAGAATTCGCAATAGATTAAAGCATCAATTGTTCTTGCTGCAACTAATGCTTTTATCTCAACCAGTTTCCAAGAAGCGAGAAAAACAAAGAAAAACTCACATTGTATATTCTAAGGTGTTGTCAATTCTACACATTTGATTTCCATCATTTTCTTTTTCTTTTTTTATTTTACTGCTGTAAATCTTTCGAAAGCTTGTTGGATACAATGGGTTTTTGCACTCCCCGGTAACTAGCTCTTTAACTCTATCTGATTTGATCCATGCAGCATAATTACCTCCAACCATATTCCATTTCAAATCAGAAGAAGAAAAGTTTGTTTTTTTTTCAGGATCCTGCACCTCAAGAGCTAGAATTTGGTGCCATTTTGAACCCATCTGAAAGGTGAAAACAAGGATCTGCGATCAGTGAAAGTGAAAGAGCAGTCAGTGAAGGATCATGCCAATTTCTTAATCCCCCTTAGGTGGAAGTTCTCACTGTTGAAATGGTTGATTATGCATTACTTTGTCATGCTTGTGACTACTCTTGAGATCTATACTAAATGACTGAACAATGAGGGCATATCTATTGGATAAAATTATAGTTTCCCGAGTTTTAAATATATACTCAAAACTAGTTGGGTTTTGGATATTTTACTTTGAATTCTTTATATGCTAGAGGACTTTAATGGTGGATATGTTATGTAAGTTTTTTTAGTGGTTAGTGCCTCTCAAATTTTGTGTTTAATCTTAATAATATGATGGGAATGAATAAAATGATATTAAGCCTTTAATGCAATGTACATGGTTACAATGATGTAATAGATTGGATGGAGGTATGGCTCTAGCACAGAATATTTATTGACAGGATTCAAGATACACTGTCTAGAGGTATTTTTACTTTTTTCCTACTTGACTTGCAATTAAGGGGGTGTCCCCTGCCATTGCCATGGATCATTTAACACAAAGGAAATGGATAGCTTGTGGACTGGTTAACGTTCTACTTTGTCGATCCTCGCCTTTGTTTTATGGCTTCCAAAGGCTCATGTTTTTGCAAAGAATCGCTTATATTACATGGTGCTTGTTTATTGTCTGCCATATTACATGGTGCTTGTTTATTGTCTGTGAGATCACTTACTCCCAAGGTATCTTATCTCATGCTCAGTTTTTAGCTTGTTCAGATTCTTTATACTACCATTCGAGTTTTCTTTTGAAATCTTATAATTTAATTTCGTCGTGGAAATTCATATAGATTCCAGACCTAGAGAATATTTGGTTTCTATCAGCAATGTGTTTCCTGTGTGGTATGAGCTTTCTGGAATATCGATGGGCTAGTGATGCAAGTTTTCAATAATAGTGGAATGAAGAGCGGTTTTGGTGGATATCAAACGCATCATGTTTCCTATTGGGTACTCTGGAAGCATTCTTCATATCTGTTGGGTTGGTAGAAACAGGGTTTCAATCACATCCAAGAGTTCAAAAATAGATAATGCAACCCCCTATGCAATAACTAATTGGCCTATTTTCATAAAAAAGATAGGAAGTGAATACAACTGCGACATACCATAAATGGTTCATAATGAATACAAGAGATGATACCATGCATAAATAATCTCTCAAACTCTAGTTCTATTTCAAGGGTCTAGAGTTATTCTATGAGAACTGCCACCAAACAAAGTAATAAACTTAAGAATATCAGATAACCTAACATTTGAATACTCACTTCATGTCCTTAACCTCGACCATAATTCAAATCATCTCCTACTTGAATACTTAGTTTAAACAATGGCGAATGAATTTGAAACATAAACGACCATCTCCAAATCTAACCGCTTAAAGGTTCTTAATGCCTGATGCAAAAATAATGAAAAATTACAGCGCTTAAATTTGTTGTTTGAAGCTGCAATTTATATTAGAAATACATGCTGAATTTTATATATATCATCTATAACATTTATGAGGACAAATCCTGGACATTACCGATGCTCTATGAGAAAGATGTCGAGATTACATTATCCCTTTGTGTTTGCACCAAGTAACTGCAATTCTTGGGTCCAAGATCGGTCGGGAGGATAATAGTTACCTCACAGCAGATGATTGAGGATATTTGACAAATGTAGTCTTCATCTCTTCGAGCCAGACTACATATGTTCTTCTCACGACAAACCAGACTGTGGGCAAATACTGTATGGTCGCTCGGGTAAGAGAGCTTCTCGGTTGTAACGCGAGTTATATGGTGTATATCAAGGCATGGCGGTTTTGAATTCCCCTGTATCCCGTAGGCACGCGGAGCCTGGCCTCTCTAGTCCCGAGAGAATCCAGTCGACGATGGTAGTGGTTTGAGGTTTGAACTGGAGATGGTAGGTGAAAACGTTAATGCATTTCTTTACGTTCTCCAGTGGTGGGCGGTGGTGGCAGCAGGACGGCGGTGGCAGGATGGAGGCGAACGGGGCTGCCGGGAGCGGGCCGAGTTTTGAAAATTTCCGTCAACTGAGGACGTAGGGACCCACGCCAGGTGGCTTATCCAGCATGAACGTACAAGCCGGATAAGCTCGGCCCGACAAGCACTATGTGCTTACACATGTAAGCATCAACTATTCTTATATTAAATATTGGGGGGGTAAACCTGTGTTACCAGAAACGTGACCAGAGTTTGCGTTTCTTTGAAAAAACGGAGAAGAAACGAGGACAGAACAAAAACGACTGTTTTGTAACGAGTCGTTTTGCACAACGATTTTAGCAGAAACGATCTTTCGTTTCTTTCAGAACTCGGCAGGTTGTTCATCGTTTCGGGGTCAATTCTCGTAATGAATGGTGAGTGGCAAGTTGGCAACCAGTGTTCAGGATTGAGTGTTGATGAAGGAAGCCTACTGTCGGCCTCGTACAGCCTGTCCGTGTGCATTGATTGATATTTTTATCTGGATTATGCAAAGTGTGCGATCAGTCAACTATGTGTAGATGTGTTGGCACATGCTTAAGCATTAATAGCAGCACCAAGGGTAGCAGCATCAGCCCCATGTGAGATTGACCCAGTAAATAAGCTAGGTGCAAATAGTGATGTATAGACAGCAACAACGTTGAAAAAATTAGGAGGATAGGCAAGCGTGGATCCAATTCCAAACAGAGAGGAAAATCCAAAGGTTTGAACAGAGGTCGCAAAGGTCAATATGGTTACTGTGGTTTACCTAATGCTCTCTATTTCCATGTTTTGCGCATTGGTACGTATGACCAGGGGCGATCTCCCGACCTTTACAGAAAGACCGAAAAGACTAAGTGTATCATCACTTCTTCTTTTGCATTTCAAATTTTCACTCATATCTTGTTTGGCTGAGATCTCGGATAAGCAAAAAATAGACTCTCGGCCAAGCAAAAAATAGACGGATTAGAGTTCTGGTCCTAGAGCAGTGATATTGGTTCACATTGTCCCAGGAATTACCATTGACGGGGAAGAATTCCCCCTCTCTTTCCTTAATGGTTGAGGGACGGTTGTCTCAGGTGCACGTAGCATCCCCTTACCTTAGAATATTTTTATTAGCTCCTTCATAGTTTGTTGGCTGAATCGGCCACCAACGGCATCCTCCTTGCTTAAAAATGTGTTGGTGTCTGGAATAGGCTTCGAAAGCATAAATGACAATGGGGTTGATTGAGGCGCTTGCTTAGGTTGCTGTGAACTAAGAGCATATTGGGACCACAAGGGTTATACTTGGTGAATGTGTGTAAGCATAATGTGGTTATATGGGGCCTGATGCGGGTACTTTCATGGGATGCAGTTAAGGGGCATAATCTGGACGGGTTGCAACTGTTGGGATACAAAATGCTCTTCAGATTCCACTTCATAAGCGAAAATATGACATTAGCAAGTAAGTGCATCACATCATACACAAGTTGTTGTTGATTATTTTTCAGGGTTGAAATAGATTCAATTTTCTTGAAGAGCAACTAAGAGCAATTTTTTCTCATGTTAATTGCTTTTAAGATCACTTCCAAGGGCCTTTTTCACCTACTTATCTATGCCCTATCCGATTGGATACATCACTATTAAAACCTATCTCTGGTTCGCAGCCATTGGTTCTTTCCTCAATCTCCATTACTATTAAGGGAGAGACCAAGACACCTACCTTCAAATAAATTTCCATATTTAGTTTGGGTGAACATAGATAGCTTATATGCTATTATCCTTTTACCATCTACATTTTATTTTCTCCCATCCCAAGTGTTTCATAGAGTGTTTCAAAGAGCTCTTGACTACTAGATAAACTCTATCTCAAAACAGAGTAATATCCAGATTTCCATGCTAAAACTATGCACCTCCAATTGCATATGAATATCTAAGGGAAAAATCAAGTTCAATCAATCCAATCTGAACTAAAAAGTATCATTCTTTGACTGGTGTCAAGACCAATAGGCAATGGCATCCATACAGAGTTTAATCGTAAAGAAATCTTGCAAATGCACTAAAATAAATGAAATAGTTTCGGCAGGCTTGTATGGGTTAGATCCCTAAAAACTTTCATAGATAAGCATAGTACGTGGCATTTACCACAAACCCATTCTAAATAAAGATTCTTTGATTTTAGTTATTGTCTCTGTAGTTGTAATGTATCTTGCATTTGTACTTTGAATATAGTCATCTCCATGAGAAATCATGTCAAGGAAGGAAACAACGAATGTTAATCTATGCATGTTATCAAGAAGCACCAGTGTGCTTGGAAATGGATTGTAATGGAACAATGACAATCTATAGAATGGTTATGATTCTATTAATTCCTTTTTTTTTACGGCTTCTTGTTTCTTTGTGTGTCAAGTATGAATGGGATCATTATCATTTTTTTTCCTCTGTGATGTCGTGTTTTAGATGTTAAAAACCTCCATAAACCATCATCTTCTTTATTGATTCCCTTTTTCTTTATTCATTAATTCATAGGAGCTTGTGGAAAAGAACCGTAAACCTTAGATAGTTTGAAGTAAAACTAGAAAGAAATACCACTAAACAAGTAGAACTCTGCATCTAGATCATTAGACATCAAACAATAATTATTGCTCTGCATGAATAAGTCCAAAAACAAGCCATATGGACTAAAAAATTGTCAAAATATTATATAATTATGTTCTGCGATGTCGGGTGTTGATGCCCGTAGTTGATCCAAGAGGCAATAACAAATATTGTCTTCTCATGCAAATTTCATTATTATTTGTCTATGTTTACGATGTTTAAGTCTCTCTGGCAGCATAGTCGCTGCCAAGTAGCATGAAAGTGACTCAGTAAAAACATTTAACATGAACAAGTTAACCACATCATGAAAATATTGAACAGACACCAATCTATGATCTATACATGAAAGTGACTTAGGAAAAACATTGAACATGATCACTAAAATATTGAACAGACATCAATCTATGATCTATAAACATTCTGCGATTCACGGGGAGTAATCGCTAATTTAGCGGCAGAACAACGTCCTCTCTTAGTTGTAAAGTTACCTTGAGACCATGTTCCATGAACATAGTAAGCCCAAACTTGGGCTTCACAGGATGCTCGGGATCGATTCTCATTCGGTAACGCAGAAGAACATTAGCGGCCACACATTTCTTATTTCCCTGGCAGAACCGAGGCCCAGTATTGAAGACGGGATACTTGTAATCTGATTCCTTCATGCAAATTCCATCTCGACAAATCCATCTGTCGGGCTTGAATTCCCTGTAATCCTCAGCCCCACACGCTCTCCATCCGATTCGTGGCACAAAGCGGCATGCAAATACTGCATGCCTTTCAGATCGTCGTGACTAAAGCGAAGCGTATTGAGATCGTAATTAGGGTTATTACTGAATTTAGCCTTCAAGATCTGGTAGAGTTCCGACATAATTTTTGTCTCTACATCTGGATGTTGTTTTAGGCGAAAAATACTTCACAAGCTATCCGTCATTTAATGCTGCTGCCGGGTGAGTGTGGGTCATTGGATCTCAAACAAGTTAAGATCCAATTACCCACACTCAAGCTGCGGCATTAAAAGATGGATAACCTGTAAAATATTGTATTTAATGCTGCCGCTGGGTGAGTATGAATCATTGGATCTCAAAACAAGTTAAGATCCAATTACCCACACTCAAGCAGGGGCATTAAAAGATGGATAACCTGTAAAATATTGTTAACAGTTGTTTTAGCAACCAAAAGAGCCATGATAACACAAGAGAAGGTGTATCTCTGGCAGCAAGGATTATTCTGAGACACAGATCTCGCACAGATTCCAAAGTAGGAGAACGCCTTTCCTGTGTTTCCAGGTGGAGCTAAATTAATATTTCTTTTTGCATAGAGAACTTGTTTTTTATAATTGTAAATCAAAATTATTTAAGCAAACATATATTGTTTTTATTATTTTATTAAACCTTTGGGTAGGACTTTAATAAAAATTTATATATTTATAAATCTAATATATACATTTTGTATGCATTAAATGTTTTTTATTAATTTGTATTTATAAAAATTATCTACATATTATTATTTATTTTCAAAGGTTTCAATCTTTTTAAAATGAAAATAATATTTATAAATAAATTATTTTTAATATTTTTTTCAAAGCTAATTTTTTTGGATAAAAGTATGGAAATATGGTTTATAGCTTAAATTTAGTTTCTTAAAATTTCATTTACTTATGTGATTGAATTTTATAATTATTTTGGAAAAAATTAGATACATAGAAATGTTTAACTTTTTTTGTTTTTATTAATAGTTTTTAAAAACAAATATTTTTACATGTTAATTTTTAAATTACATGAAAACCTTTACAGATTTATATAGATTTTTTGTTATTTTTTTGGAAAAATGTATTTACAAATTTATATAGATTTTTTGTTATTTTTTTCGAAAAATGTATGGACACGTGGTTTATAACTTAAATTTGATTTATTAAAATTTACTTTATTTATGTGATTGAATTTTATAATTATTTGAAAAAAGTAGATTAAATTATGATCATGCTTAAGTAGTTTTCATATTAGATTGATGGAGACATAACAGAGTAGACAATACTACTCAAACTCGGAATTTGATGGGTTAGAAATGTTATATTACATTAGGAGTAAGGGTTGTGTGGATTCATGAAGCCCCCCTTACAAATCCCAAGTTGGATGGTAGACTAATAATGAACATTTAATGGACCCCGTCTAACAAGGGGCCCACCATCAATTCTAGGAATAATTGTATGCCTAGCCTTACATTGTAGCACTAGCATTTTAAACTTGTTGATTATAATTATATCTAAATCTTCCAAAACATTTTGTCAACAAATTAGTTCTCCTTCATATGTGTTTATATTAGTTATATTTTCTAACACCAAGTTGTTTCTCATGTGGAAAGTTTCCTTTACTTATATGATTGAACTTTATAATTATTTTGGAAAAAGTAGATTAAATTATAATCATGCTTACTTATTAATCTATTTCTTATATTTTTATATTATTTGTGTTAAATTCCATATAGTTGTATTAATCTATTTCTTATATCTTTTATGGTTATGTCATTTTATTTTAGTTTTATGAATTTACTTCATACTTCTTTTTGAATGTAAGTGTAAGTTTAATCTATGTATGTTTTTATGTCATATTAACATTGGATTTAACCTAAAATATTTGAATTGTTCTTCACCCTACACTAAGACGTTATATTATTCTAACTTTCATATACGTTAAATATGAAAATAGTTTATAATACTATAACATAGAAATATAAAATTAAAAACAATTATTTGCTATTTTAAAATTTCAATGAACTTATTACATGTACACTATTTAGATATATACATCTAATTTCATTATTATTACCACAAAATCTAGCTATAAATGGAGATTTTACTTGTTCCAATCCCATATGTTAAATATGGTCATAACTTAAAGTAGTATAACAAAGAAGTTAAAAAATTACATTGTTTTTTACTATGCATCATTCTTTTATGTTACCTTTTGCATTATGAAAATGAACTTATCATGTTGTTTATCTTCTTGTTATATTATTACAGATACACATGTCAACTAAATTAGCAATGGCCAAACCAAAGACAGGACATACAGTTTGCATTCAACATCTTGTGGATCATCTCCACCTACATAGAAGACAATTTCAAATTCATGTTATCCATCCTGGAACAACTAATATTTCCAGGCCAGAATTCAAACAAGAACTTGCAAGCAAATTCAATATCTCAAATACACAAACAATATTCATTTCAAGTTTCAAAACAAAAGTTCCATTCTCCAAAGGATTCAGCGTCATATATGATAGCATAGATGGCGCACTACAACATGAACCAAACCATCAATTAGTTAAAAATGGTCTGAAAGCTAATGTTGAGAAGCCTATCCATGAGAGTAAAAATAGAGCAAAAAAATTCGCAATATTAAAACCCCAAAAACAAAATAGAAGTTCTATGTTCAAACTACTTCTAGCATGAGTTAACATAGATTCTTCTCAATAAATCTAGTTATCAACATTATAAATAGATTTACATTCCTACTTGTATACAAGTATATTTACATGATTTTGTTATATTGAATATTCAATGTTTTCAACAAATAACCAATGTTACCTTACATGTCAAATTTTTATTTCTCAAGCAACGTCATGTATACTTTTCCATCAAATTACTTATCTACACTGTAAGTACATTTACATTCCAACTTATATAGAAATATATCTATTCTCTGACCTTATTTTAACATATTAAAGATTCAATGTCTTCAACAAATAACCAATTTTCAATGCAGGATATTACTTTTACTTTAAGTTCAATTATATTTGTTATCAAATGCTTTACAATGCATATGCTCTTCACATTAGAATGAATACTCTAATACTCAAACATTTTATTTGTTATTATATGACGTTCTTAATTAAAATATGAAAACACATTGAAACAAATCTTTATTTGTCAAACAACTTTTCATTTCTCTTGGGTTTGTTTTCCATAAACAACCAATTTCAAGTTATGGCACCAATGATAATGATCAAATTGTATTACAAATATCCAGATGGAGAGGTTGTTCAAAATCCTATTCTACAAATATTGGAATTCAGCCTAACTTCAGAAGATCGTCACTCTGTATGCTTGTCTGATGCAGCAAGTACAATACAAAGCTTGTTTGGGTTAACTCTCAGCTCATTATTCACATCATCTCAAGTTGAAATTGGATCTTTGGTTGAAATCAACAAGTTCAACTTAAAAACTTTCCAAAATACAAAATATGATTTGAACCTACCATTGGTTGGCACTATTTGTACACATATTACTTCCCTTCTACATTATCCACTTTTTTCATAATAAACTCGATACTAACTATAAATGTATCGTATATGTGTCGTGGGATTCTTATAGTCCATGAAGTACAAGTGAAGGATTTGACATCAACCATTATTGGTAATCCAATGTCAAAAAAAGATGTAAGTACTCCATCAAAACAAACACTAGAAATAACTGCTATTAAAGCATTACACCCATACATGCGAGAATGGACATTAAAATTTAGGGTACTCTCAAAAACCAACCTTCTTAACTTCAACAATTCTAGGGGACCGTGACATGTTTTTAGCTTTTATGTTATTGACATTTAAAATAGTGAGATCTACATCACATGCTTCAACATCCAAGCAATCAACTTCCATCCTTGCATAGATGCTGGAAAAATTTACATAATTTCAAAAGGATCCATTAATCCTGCAAAGAAAGAATTCAATCACTTAAAAAATGGTTGGGAAATAAGTCTAGGCAATACCTCAACCATAGAACCCTTCTTAGAGGATGAACCATCCATACCACAACATAATTTCGCATTCACTCCTATTAATGAACCACCAACTTTAATCAACAACTCCGTAGTAGATATCATCGGAGTAGTTACATCCATAAGGCCTTTACAAACTATCATGAGGAAAAATGGAGCCGATATGCATAAGAGAAACCTTCAACTAAAGGACATGTCATCTTACACTATAGAAGTTACATTATGGGGTGTCATGTGCAAAAAACATAATCTATAACACCATAGCATAACAAATAGTTTTCCAATCATTTCTATTAAGGCTGGAAAAGTAACAAACGTCAATAAAATATCAATAACTACAACATTCGCATCCCAAATTTTCATCAATCCTGACATCAAAGAAACTAAAGATCTACGAACTTGGTTCGAAATCCCACAAACAAGCATTCAATGCCATTCATTGTCTGCTCATGGTGCTACATGAGGACATCATTCCAAACAGAAGAAATTGTCTGTCATTAAAAATGAAGATATAGGTATAGGTCCAAAACCTGCATATATTTTAGTAAAAGCAACCATTGCTTCTATGGATACAAACAATTGTTGGTATGATGCATGTCAACTATATTTTAAGGACCGACAATGCAAAAAAAACTAACACCTATTGAAGATGGTATTTGGCATTGCCAGAGGTGCAACCAACAAGAGATGAATGTGAATACAGGTACATTTTTCAGTTCAACATTGAAGACGATACAGATAAAGTTAATGTAAGCGGAATTCCAGGATGTCGCAGAACAAATTATTGGCGTACCTACTTTACAACTCTATGAATATGGCTATGAAGGAAAGACTGAAGAGACCACAAACATGTTTGCAAAATTATTCTTCAATACTTACCTATTTAAACTAGCAGTACATGAAGAAGAATTTTCCAATTAGAAACAAATAAAAAACATTGTAATTGCATGTGACAAAATGGATTGCATAAAACTTGCAGAATAACACATGCAAATCCCTGAAAGAGTGTCTGGATAATTAAGCATTGTCTTACTGTAACAATTTCAAAAAAAAAAAATCGTTCTTTCTCACTATGTTTAATATAGTAAAGTATTTTTTCCATTCCCATTTTCTGTTAAATCATATTACAATATTCAATTTTTGTTTTGTTCAAATCATATGCAATACAAACTGAGATAATAAAAAAATTGCTAACAAACCATTCACATTTTTCCTTGCAGGTAACTTCAAATAGCATAAAAAATTCATGCCAAATAATTTTCATCCTCAAGATATTTCCCGCATACTTCAAACAATACCAACATACACCACATCTGAAAGAATCTCAGCCTCAACAGCATTACCTACTACATTTCAACAACACATTCCAATAGGTCTAGCAAACATACCATCTACAGAGTGTGAGCGACGCACAATCCATGCCACAAAAATCAACAAGAGGAGAAGAGATAGATGGATTGAATCTAAGGTCCAACAAAATGATAAACGTAGAAAAAAATATGATGAACAGAAGGGAAAAGGAAAAACAAAAGGTAATCCTGAACATCAAGGCCACACACATGCTACCCAATCTTTCCGAAAACGGATTGATGCCTTGTCTATCATCCACACATGTACTACTTGTATGGAATCATATCCTAGTATCTCTACTCATCAACACATGTACTACTTGTATGGAATCATATCCTAGTATCTTAATGGACCAATTTGTAATCGATGCCTCACAGAAACCAATGGCCATCGTTTTTCCAAATGGAATAATATGGACCCTGGCACCCAACCTATCGTCTCCATACTTACTCAAGTTGAAGAAATTCTCATTACTTGTATCAGCCCAATTCTACAAGTCAGACATGCCCGAGGTGTCAATACAAGGATAATGGTCACACTATCAGTTTCCCCCAGCAAATTGTTCAAATTTCAAACTTCCTACTAAGAAAACTTTCAGGAATTGATATCTTGATAGTGAAGATGCACAAAAAAAAAGGTAAATGTTATGATTGTTATGTGACAAAATCACATGTTGTCAATGCATTTCTATATAAAATACAAAATGATGAATACTATAGTGATGTCCAACTTGACCATGCTTCAATTTCATCACTTCCAGAGGCATGCATTGATGTATCCTCCCAACTATATTTTGTATCTACAGAAATTGATATATATTCTCTTATGGATTCATCTATTCCTGATCTAGAAAACCACATTGCTACTCATCCATCACAAGAAACATCTACATTTGCCTTCACATTGCCCAATACACATCGAGAGATGGAAAATATCAAAGATTTCATTCATACTATGTCCACAACTCTGCCTACTACAATTGATTGGCCAAATATTGGGTCATCACCAAGTAATGAGTACAACACAGAGGGTCTATTCGATATAGCATTTCCAACTCTTTTCCCAAACAGAGACGCACCGCCTTATCAAGCACATATCAAGAACATTTCACTTGATACCTACGCAGTACATTTAATGAGATACCATGACAAGCAATTTGGTAGTCATCCTCCATTCAGATACTACTTGTACAATTTGATTATGCACCACAGGAGTCAAACAACATCTAATTTCTTTATCAAACAAAGTCAAGAACATAACACACCGACAACAATTGAGGAACTATGTATACATATACAACAAATTCCTACATATAATCTCCCAGACCATGTCATGAGGTTTGGAGCACACCTACGCGGCACCAGACCATTTTGGACACAACGTAGAAGTGAACTAACAAGTATGATCACTCAATTACAATGTCCTACATTATTTTTCACACTCAGTGCAGCAGACACAAAATGGCCAGACTTACACACAGTTATGCAAGAAAATATCCCTCAAACCCAGCATCTCGCCAACAATGGCATAATCGCAACATCATTGACAGGCCTCACACTGTAGTCGCATACATGCATAAAAAAATTTCAATCTTCCATGAGGAGATGCTTCAAGTCAATAAAGCAAAGAGTTTCTTCAATAAATATGTTACAACTTGGAATCCTAGAGAAAATCATGAAGCAAACATTCATATGTATCAATCCATTCAAGATGACCCGTGTTTGCTAGACAGAAAAGCTATACTTTCATCCAATCCACTTTAGGACTATGAACAACTCCTAAATTGATTTTAAAGACATACAAAGTGTAGTGAAAATTCATGTCTACGCAAAAAGGAAGTAAACTTGAATGTAGAGATAAATGTCCTTGGAAGGTACAAAATGAGTCAACACTACACATTGATGAAAAGGGACAAAAGACATATGCTTAGCTAAGACATCAGTATATCATTTCATTTTTCATAACAAAAGCATATAAACAGGATCACTGAAAGAAACAGTATCACAAGAACAACACAGATTTATCCTGGGAAAACCCTAAAGGGAAAAACCCAGCAAAAGCTTCCTCAATATAGATGCCCCAAAAAGGTAAAAAGGTAAAACCAACAAGGAGATCAAAAACCTGATCCTCCTCCTTCTCCAACTACTTCTCTCCTCCACAAGTGCGCTACTCAAGTGAGAGTGTGTGTTACAAATGAGGAGCACTACACCTCTATTTATATTCATCTGTTCACTTAAGTTAACTCATCTGTCATGTAGGTTCAAGTTAATCATGTAGGCTCAAGTTACACATGTAGGCTCAAGTAACCACACTGGGGTGCTAAAGACCCACCTTTACAATTAGAGGGGACTGCCTCATGACTCTTATTAGTTCTTCCGATTAGGAGCATCGGGGTACAAAGTAATACAAGTGGTTCTCCTGGTAGGACCATCGGGGACCACAAAGAAATACATATAGAATATTCTTCGAAGTTACAATATTTCAACACTCCCCCTTAACAAGAAGGGTATTCTATAACAACATCAACAACAACAATAATAGGAGAGAGATAGAGGACATCATCAACATCATCAGGGTGATACATCTATAAATCATTGGAAGCTTTTCAACATCATGTAGTCTTCATCTTCAATCTTTAGTCTTCAGCATAATCAGTACTTTGACAGCTTCGATCAGCAACATCTTCAGCATCTTGACTCTTCAATCAGCAGCAACATCTTCAACACTTTGACCTTTCGATCAGTAACATCTTCAGCACTTTGACCTTTAGATCAGCAACATCATCTTCAAAACTTTGACCTTTCGATTAGCAACATCATCTTCAACACTTTGACCTTTCGATCAGCAACATCTTCTTCAGCACTTTGGCCTTTCGATCAGCAACAACGTCATCATCATACTCTGATCTTTCGATCAGAAACATCATCATGAAAACATCGTCAAAACATCAACATCATCATCATCAAAATATCATCATCATCATACTCTGATCTTTCAATCAGAATCATCATTATCATCAGCCTCTGATCTTTCAATCAGAAACATCATCAACAGAACATCATCATACTCTAACATCAACTCATCATCATATTCTTATTTGTCATCATCATCATACTTTGATAATACGTCATCATCATCATCATGATCTCATCATCATCATCAGGATCTCATCATCATCACATTCTAATCTTTCGATCAGAAACATCATCATCATCATCGCATTCTGATCTTTCGATCAGAAAACATCATCATCATCAGCAACATCATAATCATAAGAAACTTCTGATCTTCCAATCAGAAAACATCATCATCATCATATTCTGATCTTTCGATCAGAGAACATCATCATCATCAGCAACAGCATCATAATTATATTCTAATCTTTCAATCAGAGAACATCATCAGCAGCAGCAACTTCTGATCTTTTGATTAGAGAAACATCATCATTATCATATTCTGATCTTTCGATCAGAGAACATCATCATCATCAGCAACAGCATCATCATCATATTCTGATATTTTAATCAGAGAACATCATCATCAGCAGCAACTTTTGATCTTTCGATTAGAGAACATCATCATCAGCAGCAACATCTGATCTTTCGATCAGTACGTCATCATCATCATCAGCTACAACCTGCATTCCACAACTCAAAGACAAAAAGTCTTTGGATCACTTTTGGACTTAAAGTCCAGGGATGATACAATCCCACCACATTCTCGAAAACCGAAGTTACCGGATTGATTATGGGAGAATTAGTCCCTATCACTTTAGGACTAAGTCCAAGGACGATGCAATCCTACCACATTCTCGAGGACCGAAGCCACCGGATTGATTACGGGAGAATCAGTCCCTATCACTTTAGGACTATGTCCAAGGATGATGCAATCCTACTACATTCTCGAGGACCAAAGCCACTGGATTGATTACGGGAGAATTAGTCCCTATCACTTTAGGACTATGTCCAAGGATGATGCAATCCTACCACATTCTCGAGGACCAAAGCCACCGGATTGATTACGGGAGAATTAGTCCCTATCACTTTAGGACTATGTCCAAGGATGATGCAATCCTACCACATTCTCGAGGACCAAAGCCACCGGATTGATTACGGTAGAATTAGTCCCTATCACTTTAGGACCATGTCCAAGAATGATGCAATCCTACCACATTCTCGAGGACCGAAGCCATCGGATTGATTACGGGTGAATCAGTCCCTATCACTGTAGGACGATGTCCAAGGATGATGCAATCCTACCACATTCTCGAGGACCGAGGTCACCGGATCTATTATGGACAGATGTCCCGGGATGATACAATCCCTCTTCATTCTCAAAGATTGAGGTCTCCGGATCACTTTAGGGAAAGTGCCTAGGGATGATACAATCCCACCACGTTCTTGAGGACCGAGGTCACCGGATCTATTGTGGACAGATGTCCCGGGATGATGCAATCCCTCTTCATTCTCGAGGACCGAGGTATCCAGATCACTTTAGGGAAAATGCCCAGGGATGATACAATCCCACTGCAACATCACTACTCCCCCTTTCGAGGAAGGTCTTTCCAAACAACACCAAGCTTGTCTCGAAAGCATTTCAACTCTACTCGAGGCAAAGGCTTCATTAGTACATCATCATCCAAACCATCATCATCTACATATTCAGTTTGTGAATACTGAAAGCATCATCATCTATATTTTTAGTATAGAAATACTGAAAGCATCATCATCTCTATATTCAGTATAGAAATATGAAATCACCATCATCTACATCTACAGTATGTAAATACTAAAATATCATCTATAACTTCAATATGGGAATACTGAAATCATCATCATTTATATCTTCAGTATGGGAATACTGAAATCATCATCATCTATATCTTCAGTATGGGAATACTGAAACAGCATCATCTCTATATTCAGTATAGAAATATTGAATCACCATCATCTGCATCTACAATATCATCATCTGCATCTTATCTTGTATGTAGAAATACCGGATTTCTATGTGTTACGTCGGATCACAGGGTTCTTTGTCATCACAACTATGGTTATCACATAGAATCATTGTAGTATCCATCTTCAGGTCAAAGAGACCTGATATCAGCTTCTGAATCCATATGGCTTCACAACTTAGTAGAGCAATCTGCTATGTATTCTGCTTCAACCGTGCTAAGAGAAACACTGGACTGTTTCCTGCTAAACCATGAACTCATAGCAGACCTCAAACAAAAGCATCTACCTGATGTGCTTTTTCTTGTCTGAGATACTTCCAGCCCAATCTGCATCTGTGTAGCCATACAATCTATACTCATGGCTACCATCATAGTATAGACCAAAGTCTATAGTCCCTTTCAGATATCTCATCACAAGTTTTGCAACTACTAGGTGAACCCGTCTTGGTTGAACAAGATATTGACTTAAGGTGTTTATAACAAAACAAATGTTTGGTCTGGTATTTGTCAAGTACATCAATGACCTAATGATCTGTCTGTAGTGAGTCACATCCACTAACTCTGATGAGTCATCAGCTAACAGCTTCGGGTTGGAGTCCATGGGTGTGGCCATGGCTTTGCATTCCAACATATTGAATCTCTTCAATATCTCTACCGCATACTTTCCCTGGTTGAGAAAGATTCCTTCTGAACTTTGCCATACTTCCATACCTATGAATTAATGCATTAACCCAATGTCTTTCATCTCAAATTCTTCTGCTAGTTTCTTCTTGCTTTCCATGATCTATTTCTCATTCCATGTCAAGAATAAGCCATCCACATATAATAACATGATGACAGGTTCATCTTCTACAACCTTGTAGTAAAGGTTAGGATCAACTTTACTCTTGGCAAGGCCCATGCTCGTCAGGAAACTATCTATTCTTCCATACCAAGCTCTGGGAGCTTGCTTCAAGCCATAGAGGGCCTTCTTCAACTTGCATATGTGAGTCCATCTGTCTTCAACTTCAAATCCTTGTGACTATTCGATGTAAAACTCTTCCTCAATCATTCCATTAAGGAAGGCTTGTCTTTACTTCATCATGGAAGAAACTACCATGATAGTTCTAAAGGAAGTGTACCTTACTTCCTGGAGTAAGTGTCTCTTCAAAATTAATTCCCTCTTTCTGATAGAAACCTCTAGCCACAAGTCTTTCCTTACTTCTATCATCAACATATTTTATCTTGCAAATTCATTTGGAAGATACCACATTCTTGCTTTCCGGTTTGAGTACTATATCCAAACATCATTCTAGTATTATTTTATCAAAACATCTTCCATGAGTTCATCTTGTCAGGTCATCAACATATCCTAGTCTTCTGCATTCAACCTTGAAGGTTGGAACCCACTTTACTCTTGGTAAAGTCTCAATCCATCACGAAGCTATCCATCATGTCGTACCATGTCAAACTCAGATATCTTCTGTAGTCACTCCCCCTGAAGTGGAGTATCATCTTCCCTCTTCATTCTGTACAGGTGGTTCTATGCTTGATATATACTAGTCAATAGAGTATGTCATGCCATAGTCTATTCTTTCTTAGGCAAATCACGAACCTTTCTTTGTACACTTGTTCTTGTGGATCCATATGGAGGATACTATGTACTTCCCTTTATGTCTCGAAATCATATTGTATACATCATTCCCCATGATCACCTGTTATTCTTTGATCATAGCTTCTTTCATAGCATTCTTTTCTTCATCTTGAGTTATCTCTCATACCCATGGTGGTCTTCATCCTTCGAGGTGGATCTACCGCTCTCTGAAGCTCTTTCTTCCGTCATGGTATCTCTGACCCTAGGAGCTTCGGATTTTACTGCAGTGAATCTTGAATTGTCATCACTTGTTCTTCAGAACAAGTCTCATTCTTCTTGTAGGAGGTTGTACAGGACCTTCCCTACAATTCAAATGCACCAGCTGCATGGTTAGAACTATTTCGTAAAACATATGCATAACGACAAATTCTTATGCATCATGCAACTGTGTAGCCAATAAAACATTCATCCATATCTCACATAAACTTTCTAGATGTCTTCCATCTCTATCATGACATTATTGAGATTGTGCACTAATCCAATATGTCATCAAGGCGGCTTCATTCTAGATAAGTAGCAATGGAGAGCACCATGAGCTACTTACCCATCACATGCATATTAGTAGTATACAGTCACTAATGCAAACAATCTATCATGCATAACACATCAACTGAATATAATCAAATGTATAACAAAACAATATCATGAAGTGACAATTGAATACTTATCTTTTATTTGTTTCGTGGGTAAACTCCATCTTGATCATTCTGTTTCATCATCTTCTTCATTCACGACATCATCATTTCTTATTTAAATGATAAGATGGATAAGAGGCTCTTCAAGAATTGAGTTCTTCACATTCCTCATCGCTTGAGGGATCTTCTTTGAATGGTGAGAGCTTGATCTTCAATTGCTCCCATCTTCTTCTTCTCTTCTTTTGAGTCAAGCTTCTTCTTCTTCCCGAAGTCAACTGAAAGTAATCACTTCCTTTTGGCATACATTATTCGCATGAATGAATCCCATGATCCTGGGAGACCATTCAAGGTGGCTATCACCACTTCTGCATTCTATGCTTCTTCTTCTACTACTTCAAGATGTTCTGCATTTTGGATCTTCACATTCTTCAACTGTTTTCTTAAATCCATCTTCTAATTTATGTTCTTATCTTCAAATAGCTTGATCAAGGAATCAAACATCTTCGGTGTCTTTAGGGACGACACTTGTGGTACAAGTTGATCCATGATTGACTCAATAATGATCTTCTTGGCCTTGATCAAGTTCTTCTTGTGTAAGGCTTTGAGCCTCATCTCCGTATGGAACTGGGGCCTCTCTACTCATGTAGGTGTCCAATTCATTTTCTTCAGAGAGATCAAATACTTCCATGCTTGGAAGTTTTCAACTTCACCAAGCTTATCAACAAGCTGATGTGATATATCACTTTGAAATGAGAACCTCAGATCCAAATAGCAAAAGATTAGATCTTACCGATTTGAGGTGTCTATCCTACTTTCGGAGCTGGCTGATCTAGGGTTTGTCATAGAAACCCTAATTTTCAAAACTTGGAATCTTTTAGATTTGATTGGATAGAAAGATAGATCTCTTCAAATGGAGCTGTCCAATGTACTCCTTTTTTTAAAACAGTGGTGGAAAGCTCTCGGAATAGGAAGCCCTAGTTTTCCAATTTCTTCTGCAAAAATGCTTGTCACTGCTTCTGTTATATTTCTGAAATTACAGCTCCTCTGTGTCTAAAATTTTTCACTCAGGTAACCTCTCATGTCCCTGATCCAACAACATATGTTTCATCAAAATTGCCTTCACCAATTGGGATTTATGATCATTTTCCCAAGGTGACCTGTTTCAGGACTGTTCAGAATAGAGAAGTTGTACAGCCTTCCACGTGTCACTGTTTCATCTTCTGGTTCTAAAATTAGGACCACAGAAAATGCAGTCTATGCCCTTTCTGGAACATCTTCAGGAATTTAATTTGGACTTCTGTAGCCCACGCTATAGCAATTTTCCCCAGGTGTCTTGTTTAGGGATGAATTCTAAAGGAGGATGGAACCCTAACTTTGACGGATCATATCTCCTAGAATATAGCGAATCTGAGGCAAAATTTTGGACACAATATACATCAGGATTTTATCTTCGGTCTCTACAAGTTTTAGCTCTTGATCCTTCGCCAATCTTGGTATATAGCGAATGTACCAAAACGTAGCAGTTTTAGTATTTAGGGTTTTTCTAGCTCGAGGTCAAACTAGGGTTTGACTTTCACAGAGTTTCACCCAACCAAAAATCTTGATCCATGTCTCTAAACTTAGATTCTGATGAGGAGAGAATCGTATGCTAGGCTCACTCAAAAATTCCTTTTCAGTAAGAAGCCCTAATTTCCCGCACCGAAAACTGAAAATGCTCGGAATCGAATTCCGCTTTGACAGAAAGATGCACCCTTCAATGGAGAGTCAGCCTAGCCTTCTTTTGCTGATTGATTGTGGAGAGAGAACCAAAAAGTAAGAAGCCCTAGCTTCTATAGCTTGTGAAAGTTGTCTTATTCAGGTTAGCTATGATACCATGTTGAATTTTCATATGCTTAGCTAAGACATCAGTATATCATTTCATTTTTCATAACAAAAGCATATAAACAGGATCACTGAAAGAAACAGTATCACAAGAACAACACAGATTTATCCTGGGAAAATCCTAAAGGGAAAAACCCAGCAAAAGCTTCCTCAATATAGATGCCCCAAAAAGGTAAAAAGGTAAAACCAACAAGGAGATCAAAAACCTGATCCTCCTCCTTCTCCAGCTACTTCTCTCCTCCACAAGTGCGCTACTCAAGTGAGAGTGTGTGTTACAAATGAGGAGCACTACACCTCTATTTATATTCTTCCATTCACTTAAGTTAACTAATATGTCATGTAGGATCGAGTTAATCATGTAGGCTTGAGTTACACATGTAGGCTCAAGTAACCACACTGGGGTGCTAATGACCCACCTTTACAATTAGAGGGGACCGCCTCATGACTCTTATTAGTTCTTCTGATTAGGAGCATCGGGGTACAAAGTAATACAAGTGGTTCTCCCGGTAGGACCATCGGGGACCACAAAGAAATACATATAGAATATTCTTCGAAGTTACAATATTTCAACAATGTCCTACATTATTTTTCACACTCAGTGCAGTAGACACAAAATGGCCAGACTTACACACAGTTATGCAAGAAAATATCCCTCAAACCCAGCATCTCGCCAACAATGGCATAATCACAACATCATTGACAGGCCTCACACTGTAGTTGCATACATGCATAAAATATTTTCAATCTTCCATGAGGAGATGCTTCAAGTCAATAAAGCAAAGAGTTTCTTCAATAAATATGTTACAACTTGGAATCCTAGAGAAAATCATGAAGTAAACATTCATATGTATCAATCCATTCTAGATGACCCATGTTTGCTAGACACAAAAGCTATACTTTCATCCAATCCACTTTAGGACTATGAACAACTCCTAAATTGATTTTAAAGACATACAAAGTGTAGTGAAAATTCATGTCTACGCAAAAAGGAAATAAACTTGAATATAGAGATAAATGTCCTTGGAAGTTACAAAATGAGTCAACACTACACATTGCTGAAAAGGGACAAAAGACATACCATCCAGCACAGAATGATGATCGGTTAAACATTCACAACACAAATATACTTCAGACATGGCGAGCAAATGTGGATTGCCAAACAGTGCTCTCACGTTATGCTGTCTTGAAATACATAGCAAAATATGCTTCCAAAGCAGAAGGAAAATCAGAAACCTACCATCATATGCTCATTAGAATTGCAACTGCAACGTGTCCAGAGGATCCAACATCATATGCCTATCGACGTTTACTCTCATAATCAATAGTTGATCGAGACATCAGTGCTCAAGAAACTTGCCATATGTTGCAAAAATTACCACTTGTGACATGCAGTAGAACCTTCATCAAGCTAAACTTTGGCCGTCAAATATTCCATCGTGTATCTACGGACTCTATGGACTGCTTATCTGGGTACAGCTTCATAGATGCCTACTTATAACGACCTCTAGCTCTGGAACATTTCTCCTTGATTAACCTTACTCAACAATGATCATACAATAAAGCACACAAGAATGAAAAATGGAAGAAAAGAATTGTCACTGCAATTGTCCATGTATGGCCACAGTTCCCTTCAATTCCATCGAAAGATTCTGACTCATATGTTGACTTTTGTTGGAGTGAATTTCTTTTATATAAGCCCTTTCATTCATTCAACGAAAATATAGGACTTACAAAGACAACCATTATCCGAAATTGGGAAGCCATATGCAATACCTATCATGCATGGCATGTCGATCGCATTCCTCCACCCACTTCTGATGAAACAACATTTGAAGATGAAGATACCAATATATACCCCAAAAATGAAATGAATGAATGGAAAACACTATCAAAATCAATGCCTAGAGGTGACATTCATATAAATGATATTGGCATGCTTGGCCTTCGAGAATTTGATATCAACCAGGCATGGAGTCATCCAGAAGTATCGACAACCACAGTAGAGTCTGCATCAAACTATATTGACTACAATCGAAGGAATGGACAATTAATACAGGATACAACTTACCAGTCTACTACAACAAACACATTATCCCCTTGGAAACAGATGGCGTTGGACATAATATTGCAACATTTAAAACAACAAGGAACTAAAGAACCATTACGGATGATCATTCAAGGAACTGCAGGAACAGGTCAATCCTACCCTATTAACACCATTAAGAAAGCATTATATTCTCAAGCAGTCTTTGGTGACAACCCACTGTTGTTACTTGCACCAACTGGAGTTGCAGCATTTAACATACATGCTACCACTATACACATAGGGCTTTGAATTCCTATCAAGAATATGCAATCTTTGCATGGACAAGCACTATCAGTGTTACAAGAAGAAATGAAACATATTCAATACATTCTCATTGATGAGATGAGCTTCATAAGGCCTAAAATGTTAGTACAAATTGACAGCCGCTTGCGTGAGTGCTTCCTAGAAAAACATAACCACTCATTTAGCAATCGATCAATAATTCTTGTCAGTGATTTTGTCACATACCCCAATTTTGTAAAATAATTTTATGTGTTTTAATTTGATTCCTAAGACATTATGTCAAATTTAATGCTAAGTAGGAACTGATGACTCAGCAGAGTCAAAAGATGTGGAATGTAATTCTGAATATTTTATTTTTAATAAATAAAAAGTGGAGACAACAGCTTGGGAGAGCTGTTAATAAGAGTGTTACTGGTCAAACTGGTGGAAGGAACTAGGTGGAGAGCAAAAGACAAGTGGAAACATCCTCAAACACTTCCTATGTTGCAGGTGGCAACTTCCCTACATTTGGGGTCATGATCCCCCAAGAAAGTGGGATCAGAGCAGGTGGCTCAATTAATGACAACTAACCCAAAAAGACCTAGGCAATCTTTTAAAAGTACCCAATGTAGAGAACTGAGGCTACTCAGATATTTCCCAGGAGAATAATCATTCAAGAAGAATGCACTTCAAGGAATTCATTGGGAAAAAGGGAAAACTATAAGGAAGGTGTTTTGAGAGATAAACTGCAGTAACTTGGTCTGATACAGCTTGCTAGCTGAGAGATTTGACTGACAAGTTCAGGACTAGTACTTTATTATTTGCTACACCTAGTTCCATCCAGGGAGACCAGAGCAAGCTCGGGGGTCCTGAGGAGTCGTTGTTTGAGCGCTCTCCAGGAGTTGGTAGGGAAGAACGGCCTCCCATTGCTGTTGTCATCCAAGCTCTAAGAACAGGTTCTGTTATTTATTAATTTCTGTGTTATTATATGTGTATGATTGAATGATGCATTTGCAGTTTATGATGTAAGAGAAACAAATCCTACCTGTGTTTTTCCTCATCTGGAGTAATCCAGATCGTACTCTAGCAGAGGTGGTGAATTTATATAAAGAAAGTATGATGCGATTATAGAATAAGATGTTAGTTTGTTTAAGAGAATGTTTACTTTCATTTTGTTATCAGAAGATATAGCATTTTGTACATGGAGTAGAGTTAGGGTTAGACTTAGATTGTGAATGTCAGATTTTAGTAAAAGGAAAAAAGCTATATTTCTTTACTAACAGAAGTAGGTCTCGATAGATAAACAGTTCTTTATATAGCTTTCATTTTAGTGACTTTATTATTTTATTTTGAAACAAAGGAAGAATCTAATAGCTAAAATGAGTATTGTTAGGATAAATAAAAATGCTTTTCATATCTACAGATTACTCCTTTCCTGTATAGGATAAATAACTACTGTTTTACAGCAAATAAACTGTGAGCGAGGTAGATAAACTTAGATTTATTTCTAAAGCTGAACTAATTGGTTTAAGATTTTAAATACGTTGTAATGTAAATAAACTTTTATTTTTATATTTTATCTAACTGAACTTAAACAAGTTATACAGCTACTAACTTATTTCTTTTATAATTTAAAACAAACCCTACAATACAGTTCATAGGAAAGAACTTAGATAGTTTATTACTCTTTTATTTTATCAATACTATTATGGTAATATAAATAGGGTAACATAAGAATTAAACAATAGAATACTATCTCTTTATATTCCTACAAATAAATTAAACATAAAAATAAGATATATAATTATAGGAGCAATATTACTTACAGACAAGATAATATTTTTATTTCTTAACAAGTAAATATGAATTATGTACTTGAAAAGATGTAACTATTAGTTACATGAGTACATCACTAAAAACATGAAATTCTTATATTCCGAAGGTTAAAAATTATATAATAATATTTACGAATTCCATTATAATAAAGTAAATTAATATTAAAAAAAACAATGTACAGATACCCTAGCAGGTATTATTTAAATAATACTACAGGGAAAAATTTTAAAGTAAAAAGGCGCAGGAAATAAACCAACAGAGTGATAACATGCTCAATTCACCAAGCTCAACCAACCATTATACATTATAAATAATAACCAAATAAATTACAGTAGTGCTTTATAAATTAAAAATAATTTAAAGGAACTGCAAATAGTTTTTATATTTCCAAGTTAGGGTAAAACCCTACTATGACAAACTATACAACAGAGGTATAAATAAAGAGTCAAGCTCTTTTAGTGCCTCTCGGCTTCCAACAAAACTAACAGCGTAAGGCTTTAACAGCCCTTCCTTCTATTTTTACATATTTACACAGTAACTGAACAAAAATCAAAATTTACAGTCATGACCTAAGCCGGAGAGCCCCGCATAAAGCAAGGGTTTCAACATCCACTAGAAGCAACAAACCAAAAACCACAAGGGTTTTACAGGCCACGGCGACCAACCAGCAAATGCCCCATAAGGGACTGGACAAGGAAGAACAGCCATGGGGTATCCAAGGCTTACCGTGAACCAGCAAGTCGTTGCCACAACCTTGCACCAACCACGCAGAGGGATAGGTCGGCACCTGTAAACAATGAGGAGCAATAATGTAAATACCTGGTATTAAAAATAAACTAATGTGTAATAAAAACAATTTTGTAAAGATGACAAGAGGGTTTAATAACAATTTCATACCTCAAATCTTAACTGAAACATAACCACCCCTGAACAACAGTGTAGTTACCAACGCGAGGAGGAGCCAAACCTTCATCTGCCACAGGAAAGAGGAGATTACTAACACAGAATCTACCAACGGCGACCGAGGGTCTAAGCAACTGGCCAAGCAAGTGTAAACACTTGGGCCACAACCGTTCTTCAACAAAAATTACTTATGCTGCAAACCCTATGCTCTAGTAACTCAAGAAAGCAAGACCTCGACTCTCACTATCAAGCCAAAGAGGAAGGAGTCTTTTTACAAACGAAGGTTCTTATTTGAGCGAGCCACGATGGTGAAACCCTGGAGAAAGTATCACTAACCTTTACCCAAGAAACAAACATTTTCGTGACAGCACCTCTCTATTAAGCATTCGAGGTGAGCTTACGAGGAGAAACAGCAAGCAGGGAGACTACCGGAAACAGATGCAAGCGATAGTGTAGACAAGAGCATGGTAGCAGAGCGGCCGGAGGCCCGAAGGCGACGGAGGGAATGTCAAGCTAGGGTTCGAGATTGCCCTTATAACCATACAACGCTTGGCCACGGTGTTGCCACGTCCCCATGCAAATTATTTGCATGCAGTGGGTAAAATCACATAGTCCTGACGAACAGTGAAACAAAGAGTACCATTTCCAATTATTGGTAAATCGGAGGTTCCAACATAATCATCGTTTCCTTTGTCAACCTAGCATGCACGATACATGGTAAATCACAAATCATTACTATATAAACTTTGCTATAAAGCTTACCAACGGAGTGGAGAATTTACGACCCATCAATATACAATATGGTATACATTTACTCAAATAGTTATAACCTTGTTAATAGTAAAGCCTTGTTATATGGTATAAGAGGAATTTATAACGTTTAATTGGTGAGAATATTGCTTCAACAAATGATAGTTTAACCAATTGAATTGTAACATGGTAAGGGTTGAAACATTACATAACTTAGCACGTTGTGTAAGTGAAGGAGGCTTTAAGTACAAGATTATAGAATTATAAATTAAAGATAAACCATAAACACTTCATGAGTGAGGTCTAACCTATTACCCCTTTGTTTATAACAAACATGACATTCAGTATTTAAACCAACTATAACTATATCTAAAGTTATGATAGTTGATGTTTATAAAAGAATTTCTTAAAGTCAATTTATGGTATATACCCTACATGCTAGTGTTAGACTTTTTACCTTTAATAATTTAATTAGTAAACCAATAAGGTTTGCTAGTAAGCATGTTAAGTCTTAATGGCTTAAGGAGCTTGACATTGGAAATTTTTATAAAATTAATAACCTTAATTGGATAGTATATTCCAAGTAAATTATGGGCAGAAGAACTTAATCCATCATCACTAGTATAGCCAAATTGACAGTAGTTTATGAGGATATAATTTCCTTAGAACTTCAAGTTGGGAAGATGGAATAATAAGTATAGAAACTTATTAACTCTTGTACATTACATGACGACTATGATAAACATCGGAAAGATTCAGTACACAATAGGAACTATAAATTACGACTACTAGAAAGAAAGCAGTTGAATCTCATTTCCATGGCGTCTTTAAACAGAGTAACGATTTAAAGGTTTTACCTCATAAAGCAGTTGGTTTTCGAAAAGCATTTATATTCTTTAATGAGCTATTATTTTTGCGACGTACAAATATCTGAATACTTTAGGATTTTTGACAAGCAGCATCAAATCTTCTTACCTGTAAGTCTGTAAGGACAGGTAAACTATCTGCGTAAGCTTAAAGCTAAGTAAGCCCCAGATCACCAAGACTGTTCCACCTTGTGGTCGCAAAGAAAAGCAAGTTATTAAACTGAAAAAGAATTATGCTATAAGATAAACATAACCAAGTAAATAATTCAGTTTACAAAATCATTAACATATAACTAATTAAAACAATTAGTTGACTGCAATAATGTAAATTATCTGTATTTTCAAAATTTTAAATTTTTCGGAAATTTGGGGGTTTTGACAGATTTAGGCCAATTGCCACCTGTCATGGAAAAACATTTATACATAGGAGCAACTTTGGGAAATCGTTTATGGATTGAATTTAGAACCGTCATCATCCTAGAAACAGTATTTCTACAAGCAGGGACTGATGGCTCTCAACAACGATTCTGTGAGCTCCTGACAAACATCCACAATGCTACACCAGCCTTGGAATATTGGAACCTCCTCCAATCTAGGACCAATACATTCTTATCGGTAAAGGATGGTTCAGAATTTGATACATCAATCCATCTTTTTGCAACAAACATCCTTGCAAAAAATCACAATAAATACATGCTACAATCATTAACAATGCCAATCACAAGGTCTATCGTAGATTTCACCAAGCGTTCAGATGCAGAACATGAAGACGACCACCAACTCAACTAAGAAATGCTATTATGTGTAGGCCAAATAGTAATGCTAACTTGTAATCTTTGGGTTCAATCAGGATTAGTAAATGGTGCTCTCGGAGTGGTCATCCAAATTGTGTACAGACCTATATCTAACCCTCCTCAATTACCAGCATATGTTGTCGTGGAATTTGATAATTACAATGAGCTTCCATGGGACCAATCCAACCCAAAGCACATACCTATTCCACTTGTACAACGAAATAATAGAAAACAAGTTCCCCTCAAGATGGCTTGGGCATTAATTATCCATAAATCCAAAGGGTTGACATTAACAAGATCAACCATCGACATTGGTAACATTGAACGTCAAGGCTTGACCTTCACAGCAATGTCTCAGACTACAACATTACAAGGAATACAAATTGCACCAGCATTCTCCTTCGAACGATATGCAAAGATGAACGACACTTCCTATGTCTCACTTTGAAAAGAAGAAGAAAACCACCTACATACTCTATCTCTTCTTGGCTCCAAAAAATAATTCAACATACTTTTAATAATTCATAGTTGATGCACATATTTATATTAAGGGAAAATTTTTATGTTCTGATTATTATGTCACAAATTGCTCTATAACACAACTTTTTTCTCTTTTTACAACTTATGCAACTTCGTCTCAACATTTCACTTTCCTCATTTTGGAGGTACGCTGGTCCTATAAATTAAGAATGTATTATAAACCAGCGTAGATCCAAATTCTAGGCTCTATTAAGCGCCGAGAGGGATCAAATATTTCAAGGTGAAAAACCTGGGAGAGGTTTGCACCTTGAGAGATTTGACCTCTCTAGATGCTTGATAAATCCTAGGATTTGGATGTAGGTTGTCCCAGTTGTGAGCGACCATGTGAAAAGTTTAGATATTCATGATTATGTAAATGAATTAGATATGGGTTACAGATAAAAATAGAATTACATCATTGAGATCATTTGAAAACATTGTAATTGAACAGTATATATTTATCTAACATTCATGCAAATATATTGTAAAAATAGTTCTACTAATCAAATTTAAATAACTATCTCTAATTTAAATAACTACAAGGTTCATCTTTATATGTGAAGACTAATAACTTTATCAAATTGTAAAGAAAAAGCCTAAAAAAAAACTAAATTGTTCTTCAACATAACATTAAAAAATACAATAAAATGAATCAATTTATTAAAATTACATAATAGTGAAAACTCTAAAGCTATTTTTATACCTGCCTCCGGCTGGTATATTGTAATCGTTCGATTTCAAACCGCGTTGACTTTTGCTATTAGCTGGTGCATATCGGTGCATGTTTAAAGGATTAAAATC
>LPNX011106291.1:118057-227740 GCA_001517045.1 Pseudotsuga menziesii
TGCCATGTTTTTTTATCAATTTAAATTGAATATATAGCCTCTAATTGAGGTAGTTCTAGGTCGTCTCCTATAACAAATTTCACTCTATTTTTCTTGAGTTTAATTTCTTTTAAGCACTGCAAACATGCAAACCACCAACAACATAAATACAATGTCGGGAACATTGCCACCTCATGGCTCTTGTTAAGAACACCATTAAACAATTAAAGACATATAAGTGTGGATCAATTCAATGCATCTATCTATTTTATTGTTTTTTTAATATTTATTATTATTATTGATGCAAAATATTTTATTATATGTATTGTTATTGGTTTATGGATGTCTACCAAAATGGAAATTGTTGTTAATATTCTAACGATCATTTGTTTTGAATATGTGGCCAAGCTTTCAAAAAACATTTATATTGTTATTTTTTTAATACCAATTTGTTTCATAAACCTTATAAATATTTGAATATGCATTTGTAACAAGTTCAAGATTTTATTGTTAACTCTCATATCTTTCCAATTCTAGTTCAAATTTTAAAGACATGGGACTACCAATGATTAGACATGGTTTCTTCCTTACTTTTAACATAGACTTTTAATACATTAAGACATTTTTTTATCAAACCTTTTTTAAGAGGCAGGTACTAAGCAACTTTGTTGTTTTTTCCACTTGTTTTATTTATACTACTAATTCATTTTTATTTCAAAATCCTAAAAGCTATTTATTATTTCCAAATGGTAAAGACTATTTAAACTCTTTTCAAAAAGTTTGCTCCATTTTCTAAATAGATTTATAATAAATATTAATAATTTATTTTTATTTCTAAATCCTTTTAAAGTTTGATCCATTTTCTAATTAAATTTATAATTTAGTTTTATTAACTAACATTAAGAACAAATCAATATTGCCATTCAAAATTGCTTTGTTTCGTAAATAAATTTATAATTTATTTTTATTAAGAAACCCTATGCAACCTCATTTCAATTTTTTCAGTTATATGTTTATAATATGTTTATTTTTCCATAATATATTACCAAACCCTAAAGATAATTCAAGATAACTGTCAAGTTGAAAACAACCCAATAAGATTCTTCGTATCCTGATTCTAAGGAGATCTCATTTACCTTTGTTTTAAAGTTACTGTAAAATCATGGTTTTAATAGAAGAAAATTCTAAAATCTAAAACTCCGGCCGCTATTTAAGTATTTAAAATTGAAAATTTTCAATTGTTTTTTCATTTAGACGTTCAGAAAAAAGATATGAAGTTTCCACGGGATTTTAAAGTCTCTAACCTAATGCATTATTCCATCCATTTTAGGCATTCATCATTGATAGTTTTATCGAATGAATGACAATGTTTAAACTAAATAAATGGCCTGTTTTACGCAGACTCTAAATTAAAAAAACTAATTTTTTTAAATCATAATCTGTTCATGATTCTATCCATTTCTGTCCTGAATAAATTAATTTGACTGTTGTAATACAAAGCCATAGTTTCTCTTTTCCTCAGGTTTCTTTTTCACCGGAATTATTTTTTAAGTTTACCAAGTGGCTAACACTCTCCTCAGTTATGGCTATTCTAATAAAGAGCAAGTGAGGGTGGGTGTTTCGTATCAACAATCTAAACAGGTTTCTTGCCAAACAAAAACCTCAGTTCCGGGTAGGCTCAACCATAGGGATTTCTATTGTAGCTTGCTTGCTTTCTTCTAGCCAAGACAAAGAAGCAAGGGATTTATTCGTCATTCTTCCATCATTCACCACTTCCCACTATCGGCCATAAAGCAACTTCCATTGAATTGAATGGATAGCTAACCTCTGCTCAATTCCTGTCATTTAATTTTTTTGAAGTAGTTATTCTTATTGTGCTTAACAGTTCCCCTTCTTGGTTTTCTTCTGAATTGAGCCATTTTGGTTGTTTATATGCTTACCCGTGCTAGTCTACTTATAATAAAATGTTGATAGCTACTTTGCTTTGAATTGCAGATAACGTGTACACAGTTACAACTAAAGGACTAATTTTTTTCAATAGTTAACCTAACATCGATGTAAATGATCATTCAGAGTCATAGCGATTTAAGAATTCTCTTTAATCTTTAATTTTTTTATTTGTTGTTGATAGACCTACTCGTAAACCCTATACCGGTAAACCCCTCTAACATATTCAATTGTTAGATATTGGCTTTCTTGGTTAAAAAACAAAACAAAAAAACAGTGAATGTCCCAAATCAAGAAACATGAATTTGTGTGAAGACAATTTTCATACCTTTATCTAATTCATTTACATAATCATGAATATCTAAACTTTTCACATGGTAGCGCACAACTGGAATCAACCTACATCCAAATCCTAGTATTTATCAAGCATCCAAAGAGATCAAATCTCTTAAGGTGCAAACCTCTTCCGGTTTATTTTGGTCGATAATTAAAAAAATTATTTATTACTTTTTACTTAATAGCGACAAAACCAATAAATTGATTACTTTTTAAATTTATATTTACTACTTTTTAGTTTTTAGAAGTAAAAGTAACATAATGTTACAACATCTACATCATAGCAAGTAAAAAAGTAACTCTACAACATCTCCCTCATAATAGGCAATATTATTTATAGCCGACATAACGTTACATAACGTTATAAGATCTCCCCCATCTCCCTCATAATCAACAATATTATTTATAGCCAACATAACGTTACGTAACGTTACAAGATCTCCCCCATCTCTCTCATAATCAACAATATTATTTATAGCCAACATAACGTTACGTAACGTTACAAGATCTCCCCCATCTCCCTCATAATCAACAATATTATTTATAGCCAACATAACGTTACAAGATCTCCCCATACTAAGCTGTAGAGCGCCTCTCAACACAATAATAAAAAATGATAAAATATCTGACCACCTGTTGACACAATAAGAGGTAATGATAAAAGTAGCTCCAACGAATGTCCACTTTCTTAAGTTATATTAAGTGAATTCTTTGAATATATGACATGTTTTATTTCTCGCCCATTTTTAAGATGTCGTAATTTAGAAATCACTCACTATATACTATACATTGAAATTGAATGGTTGGAGACCACTTAAAGCGATATAAACATTTAATTTACTTGGTCCGCTTACGATTCCCTCACTAATGCTAATGGAGTGAGTAGTAAGAACTTTTTATACTAGCTAAGGCAGTAAGTAACTAGTTTTCAGTTAACCTAAATTAATCTTTAATTAGTTTGTAATATATTCTAAAGTTTTGCAAAATTATGTGAAAAATAAATATTAAATTAAATATTATAAATTGAAATTTTTTGATTGATAAAGATGCGTGTGAAATGATAATTTTTATTTGCTTTCAAATATAATTATTAAAAATTAAATTTATATATATATATATAAATTTAATTTTTAATAATTATATTTGAAAGCAAATAAAAATTATATATATAATAACCTTACATTCTACGGTAGAAACAGGAGGAAACTCGGATCATCAACTATAGTTTTAAAAATCAAGGTTCCTGAGGATAAGCCACCATCTCCCTTTAAGTTCAATCCCCAATGGTTGGCAGTGGAAGATTATAAAACCTTAATACTAAATGCATGGAAACCTCTGCAGGAAGTTCAGAATCATTCCCTCATGCAACAATGCGCTGACAATCTGGAAATAATGAAGAGGATCTCCAAGGATTGGGACAAGAAACATAGAACAAGTCAACAAGAGGAGCTAAAGGGGGTGGAAAAGGAAATACGTGAATTGTATGACAAAAACAAGAAAGGAGTATTCATTGTGGAAGAAATAGGAATTCTAAAGCAACTAGAAGAGAAAAAGGACTTATTGTTGCTCAAGGAAGAACATAAGTGGAGACTAAAAAGCAGGGCCCTTTGGTTGCAAGAAGGCGATCGAAACATGAAATACTTTCATAGATTTACGTCTCATCGACGAAGCATAAACACCATTCACGAAATCAAGTCAAGCCAAGGCAATATGCTCGGGACTTTTCTAGAAAAAGCACAAGCAACAGTAGACCACTTCCAGAACATATTCACAGAACCTGGGGTTTGTCCAATAACAGAAATCCTGGAGGTGATAGGCCTTTTTCCAATATTAATTACAACTAAAGTGAATGAAGAACTAACCAAAGACATTATGAAGGATGAGATTCAACAAGTTTTGCACTCATTCCAAAAAGGGAAAAGACCAGGACCAGATGGTTTCACACTAGAGTTCTTCTTAGGTTTCTATGATAAAATAAAGGAGGATATTTTGGCAGTGGTTAAGTAATCACATAAGTCAGGGAAAGTGTTGGGAAGCATAAAATCAACCTTCATAACTTTGATCCCTAAAAAAAAAAAGAAATCAGAGTCCTATGATGATTTCAGGTCAATATCATGCTGCAATATGATATATAAGGTCATAGAAAAGGTCATTGCACTAAGATTAAAACCAATTTTGAGTGAAAAGCAAGCTTTTTGAGCACATGAACAAGATTTTAAAGTAAACCAAGTATTATCCTTCTTAAGGTCCGATAGACCAAAGTTGGTCCCAATGGACGTTGGTCATCATCACCATTATATATATGTGTGTGTGTGTGTGTGTGTGTGTTAATAAAAAATAATCGATTTTAAAAAATTATTTTTAATTAAAAAAAATATTTAATTTTTTAAGGGGAGATTTACTTTTTGAGAGATTAAAAAATTCATAAATTTTATATATTTATTTGTGATAATAAAAAAAACCAACAAAATTCAAGAGATGTTTTTTCATCTTTGTGAATGTTATTTTTAGTAAATTAATATTTTTTATCCAAGGAAATTGGAACCAAATCTTTAATAACAGTATATATATATATAAGTAAGCATCAACGAAGTTTCGAACTAATATCTTTACGCAATGAGTGCCTTAATAGTACATCCATTCACACCCCGTGGGCATATAGATAACAGCTTTTACAACAATCAATTAAACTAATTGTAATATCTTATATACAAAACATAGTTCTCTCAACCATATAGATACTTTGAAACCTGGGAATCGCATGCGCATCAGGCCCAGTGTGGACCTGATTGTTGGATTGGAACATGTCAACTTTTTTCCTAAAGATATGGTCTCTCATCTCTCTACACTAAACCTTAATCTCTCTACACTTAACCTTAAAGTATTGGCAAATGTTTATTCCATGCACAATAGGAATCTTGGAATCACGGGGTGTCTTACTGCATTAGACATCGATCTTGAGGATATCATAGCACTTTGTGGAACAACTACACCTTGCAATTAATCAATGCATCTATATGGACACTCCAGACTCACTTATATGGATAAAAAATCAAGATGCTGGAGAGTGCAAGGTAAAATTGGGCTACTATATCTTAACCCACGATCCATTGGAAGCTCGAATTTTTTAATGGTGAAAATATATTTGAAATTTAAAGGCTCCAAACGTTGTCTTCTTCTCATGTCACTCTCTAAGCAATCGCATACATACATGGGACAACTTACAAGAAAAAAAAAAGAACAGGTCGATTCAGCCACACATATTTGTGCGTTGACATTTCTCAAAGGAAATTGGTGTGTGGATGACCCTATCGGAATGAGGCCAAAATGGAAGGGCTCATCCCTTTTGGACGCATGGGAAAATTGGTTCGAAGACACCACATCTCCAACTTGCCCTACACTTCCCCTTCAAATTATATGGATCTTGTGGATCGTAAGGAATGAGGCAATCTTAAGGAATATATCCCCTCACCCCATTGCTACAATCTATAGGTTAAATTATTTGTTGATAGAAGTTTCAACATTGTTTTTGCAATGGGGCATCAAGGGACAACCTGGGTTTGAGCAGCTCGAGGAATTTTCTTAATTTCGAGAACACTGTTATATCTTTTCAGCGGGAAATGGGCTACAACATATATAACTATTCAGAGATCAGAAGCATATACATCACTCTATGGCTAGCGCAAATACACGACATCACACATTTGACTATTTTCCCATATTCCAAGCGGATTGTCGATTAGGTAAACAAGGTTGTTGTTTCCTCTAATATATATCTCCATAATCTTATGGAGAAGGTCCTCAGGCTGAAAGATGATTTTACATCTATCAATATATCACATACCTAAAGAAAATTCAACCAAAAGGCAAAGATCCTCCCAAAGGAAACATGTCTACTAGACACGGGGCATGTAAAGCTAAACATCAACAATCCCACTAGACACTGCTCCACAAGGGAATTGTAGTTTTTTTAAAATATCTATTTTTATATCAAAAATGTAAAGGTATGCATTTTCTCACATGAAATTTTTTGAAGAAAACTTGAACGTTTTTTAGACTTCAAAACCATAAGAATGTAAAGACTCGGACAAGAATGACTCCCCAAAACATCAAATATTTTTTTGATCTTGTCACACCGAGTACTGGAGGGCTACAGAACTATTTTTTTGGAAGAAAAGTCCTCAGAGGCTATATTGGATATCACTTTTATCTTGCACAATAATAAAGCTATTGATATTTTAGTTTGAAAACTGGTTGTGTGTGTGTGTGTGTTATCTATTTACTTTGTTAAGAATAATTAGCTATAGTTTGTAATAAGGTAAATTTGAGTCGATCTTTAGTCTGCATATATATATCCGTGAGACAATTATTTCTCTGCTATGAACTCTTTGTAAATCTGGTCATTTGACTTTCAACAACCTCACACACACACGTGACACACAAGCACACGCACACACACACCCAGACACACACACAGGGGTTGTTGAAAGTTAAATGGAAAGATTTACAAATATTTCATAGTAGATAAATTGATAATTGTCTCATGGATCTAGATATGTAGACTAAAGATCGACCCAAATTTTCCTTAGTAAAAACTATAGTTAATTATGTCTTGTAACATCTATAGATATACTGCTTAAAAAACTAAATAGGTAACAAAATGAAAGTAAACATTGACTACTGGATTAATATTGGGCAAAGATGTGCCCATTGTTAGCCTCCAACATAGATATATATTACATCCAAGGTCTATGGTCTTAAGGGGTTTTATTTTTTCCTTTTGAAGCAACTTCCAACTGTTGTACAACATCTTCATCTACACCTTGCTCCTTAACTGATCCAACTGACACGGGAAGAGGGGTATAAAGCCTTTGGAAGATCCTTGTAAATCTTAAAATAATATTGTAATGCATGTCAAAGTCTTTTCCCATTTTCTCAGTTTTTATCCTCTTTCGTTCAATGCAAAGTTCCAACTCTTCATGCTTTGTCACCTACTTCTCCATATCAATGTTTAGGTATTCAATTGCTTGATGGATACCTTCCAGATGATTGGAGAGACACCTCTATATTTTCCTAATGTCATTCATTACATTCCCATAATTGCCCCCATAACAAAGAATATGAGATAATGAAAACACAACCCACAAAGACATAGTACATATTTCAAATAAATAGATTATCTAACAACCTTTCACGAATGTTGAGAATAAGAGCCTAAGAAAAGCTAAAGACAGAGGATGGAACTCCCCTACCTTTTCCAAATAAAACATCTACCTTGTTCTCTTCTCTTGCTTCTTTACAGTGCTGAAATCGTCTCACTAAGGATATAAACTCAACCACCATTTTTACACTAGGTAAACACCAAAATAACAAACAATGAATGGGATTAAAGTGTCGATCTTCATCAAGAAGATACAAATATCGAACAATCCCAATAAACAATATCCTACCTTCTCTCTATAGCAACACAATGACCAATTTAACTCACCGATCATGATAAGGTGATGCCAAATGTGCAGGAGCAACAAGGGTGAGATAGGGAGACAAATTTCCTCCCTTGGTCCTTTCCCTAGTGGGTATGTTTTGAATCCAACATGCATAAGTATTAAATGAAGGTTATTCCTAATTTTGATATGTGTCATGGTTGATGAATTTGACTAAGCATAATGCTATGGAATCCAAACTAATTCATATTTTCTACCATCTCTAACCATGATACATTTACCCAAACTCGTGACTCTCTTCGCCAAGGTGTCTGCAATGTTATTATTATCCCTTCAGATGTGGAAGAAGTAGATATTGTAAAAGGATGCTAGAAGACCATGGATGAGAGAGAGAGAGAGAGAGAAAGAGAGAGAGAGAGATTGTATATTTTGAAAGAGGAAACAATGGAATATATTGGCTTAGAGTTAAGGAAGAGTCATATAACACATTGGAATGGGCACATGATAAGGCATCAATGTCATATACTACCAGGAAAGGGTTCAATGTAATGATTCGAGGAGATGATTGGAGGCTTGGTGGTGGACAAAAATGTAGAGAATAAAAGCACCTACAAAAAACCCTTTTTATGGTTATATCTAAAAAATAGAATCTTGACTAGGTACTTAATTCAAAAAGAGGCGTAGGAGTGGACCAAGTTACTATTATTTATGCAAGGGAGTATAGGGAGACAATGGTCATTTAATGATCAAGTGCCCCTATGCAAGTGTTGCTGCTGCAACTGCTTCCCCTAAATTTTTGCATTTTGGGGCCCCTCCTTACTTTTTATTTCTGAAAGAACTCTTGCACGTGTTTCCCAACTCAGCTAAGCCTCCCTGCATACCTATTCATCCCTATAAACTTGAGCAGAAGGATTTTCTAAGCCTGAAGTTTTCTTTTAATAAAAAATCCTTAGGCGCGCCTTGGAAACTTGCCTTACATAAAAGGGTACACTTTGTTTTAATATCAATGATAGAGAATCGCTCTAATTAAGATCCAACGGCCAAGAAGTGGCGGAAGCGGAAGAGCGGGGTCGGAGAAGCCAACTTTCGCTTATGAAAAGTTACGAGCTCGAGTTCCGACTTCCACATAGATCTAATGGTCCAGAAGGATTCCATGCAGATCAACGATCCAGGGAAATTTGGAAAAGAAAAGGCAGAGGCGAAAAGTTAAAGTTTGAACTTCGTGAGAATTAGAAAGCCCAATTTCCGATTTCCACCTTCCGCACAGGGTGGAAGCCGAAAGTCAGAAGTGAAAGGTTAAGGTTTGAACTTCATGAAAAAGTGGATAATCTGACTTCTAATTTTCACTTTTCGGAAAGGGCGAAAGCAAAAAGGAGGAGGCCAAAAAGCAGAATCGAAAATTCATTTTCATTGATAGAAAAGTTAAGGTTCCGCCTCTTGCCTTCCGCAGTCTTAGATCCAACGGTCCAGAAGGCTTCCGCGCAAATAAACGGCTCAGAAAGAATCAAAAGTGTGGAAGCAGAAATGCTGAAGCAGAAGGATTGAGTTTTATTTCTGAGCACATTGGCAAGCCTACTTTTCGATTTCTGCTTTCTGGAAGGGCAGAAGCGGAAAAGTTAAAGTTTCATTTAGGAAAAGTTCGACTCTCTGCTTTCCGTTTTCTACATGGATCAACAGTTTATAATCGCTTCGAATAAGATCAACGGCCAGGAAAGGGAATAAAAAAGCTAGCAAGGCTGCATGATCTAACGATTTAGATCAGGCCCGATCCATCTTTGAGATGATCTTCATCGTCCAATCTCTGTTTGGGTTTTTAGTGTGAAACATTGGGGAAACTGAATCTTTTCCTTTTGAAGCTTAATTTAGATAAAATTGTTTGCTTAACAGGCCATTGGTCATTATCTTTCTAATCGATGCATATCATTAAGTTGAGGACACTGTGGATTCTTGTTGTTTCTAGATCAGAGGTAGCTCTCATTATGTTTCTTTGTATGTCTCGGGTACTATGGTTTATCAAGCTAGGATGGGCGATGGTAGAGTCAGGTAAAGGTTGCATCTTTCAACAGCTGAGATTCATGCCAGAGCAGGATCTACGATCCTGAAGAATTATGTTGTTTTAACATGCGAGGAGAAAGAAAATACTCAGATCAACGAAATGTGGTTAGAGCTATGTATTTCATCGGTGAAGATATTTAGGAGGGATGTATCTACGACAGAGGTTGTTTTCGTTGATCCAGCTTGCGAGGACAAATAAACTTTTGGGATCATCGAAATTAACTAGCCCCACTATATTCAATGGCAGAGATCTCGACGGATTGTTGATCGACGGTCATAATCTTTTTCGCAATAGAAAGGAGTCGGAAGTTTATCAGGTTGGCGGATTGGGAAATCGACTGAGGGCTACATCAGTGGATGGTTCATATGAAGATATAGTTTAGATCGACGACTACAAAGGATTTCGATGTGTGAAGATGCAAGGATGAAGAAAGTCATTGCAAACTAGCTAGAGAGGTTCTAACTATCCTTTTCAGTAAGCGAGCTTGGGTCCTGGTGTTAAATTTTCCAAACTGATCCACCATGTGCACTCTAGCGTGTTTGCTCGATTTGTTTTTGTGATCATAGCAAATCTGGCAGATCGGATTTTGTTAGAATTTTTGTAACGGAGTTTGGCTCTATTTTGAGGTGAGTCTCAGGAGCCCATAACACTATAAATAAGAGGTGCAGAGCATCATGTAAAAGACTTTTGCCTGGTGAAAGAATTATGGACTATTGTTGTAAAAGAGCTACCTCTTTGCTAATAAGAAGGATCATTTTGTTGGAACAAAGGGCATACGCAGAGATTTAATCAGAATGTGTGGAATGCATACTGTAGAACTATTTGTTCTTTCTTCTGTACATCATACAGTGAGATTGTTCTAACCTCCTAGAACTATTTCCTTGGTCATGAATGTCTAATGTTTGTATAAATATCTGTGTTGACGGGGTAATAAATGGTTTAATTATATTAGAGCTACCTCTGGTATTCTTTTTGTTGTGATTGTGATTATTATGTTGGTACAACTATCTGTTAGAATTTTATGAGCATTTACAGTATATTACTCTAAACTCTGAATTTGCTCCCTGGCTGGGGATAGAATAGTTTAGTTTAGATTTAGATTAGATCTGCATTTAGCTTAGGAACCTGCATATCATTCTTTAAACAAAAATCATATAAACGGTGGACTAGGTCATAACCAGTAAAATATTAAAAGAACTTAATCTATGGTAGTCGAAACCGTGAACCGTATGGATTCCCCACAGCAAACAGTGTCCGATCTAATTGGGATCGTTCACCGGGGAGAATCCCTACTGCTTGGTACCAGGGATTTTTCCAGGCATCAACAGAATTGGCGCTAGAAGAAGGGCCCTCGCCAGTGCATGGCTCATAGAGGAAATCTCTTTTCCAAATAAGATTATACTAGGACATCAACCGAAAACATTTTTCTTAAAGATATTTTTCCTGAATTACAAGAACAAGAACAAGAACAGATAGATTATGGGGAAGAAGACTTGAAACATTTGTATGTTGTCCTATTTGAAGAAGTAGATCTTTTGAGGAGACATACAAGATCCTACATCAAGAAACTCGGGTGGTTAAAAGTTATTCCTACTTTACCTAGAAGGCAAGCTTCCAAGAAAGTACCCTCATACACTAAGGATTCGATTCTTGTGGGAAATTTGGAAGAGCTAGTAGATCTATCCATCCAAGAAATTGCTCCTCTGGATTAGTTAGATCCAGAAGCCCCTGCAGTTTCATTATTCAATCAGTCTCCACCTCAAATCATGGTTGTGGTTAATCAACCTGGATAGAGAGCAAGAACTCCACTCAACCTATGTGCTCCATTGCATGATTTGCCTAAGCACCCAAAAAATGTCTTACCAAAGTTTGATCATGGAAAGGGTGTTTCTGATGAAGATCACTTACAAAATTTTTATCTGGTTTTGAATCTTTTAACTTTTAAGTGTTGACCATGAAGATGTGGTTTGCAAACTTTTTCAATATACTTTTGAACCTAAAGCATCTTCATGGTACTTTAGTTTGCAAGTTAATTCAATAGTAAATTGGTATGGTTTTGAAAAGTCATTCTTAGGTAAATTCGACAACCAGAAAACTCTTGCCACCCTTATGAAAGAATTGTTGTCCCTAAGAATGGAAAAGAAAGAGAAGGTCCAAGACTTTAATCATAGATTTACCACTTTATTGAACAGATTCAGTGCTACAATAAGACCAGCTGAAGAGTCTCTAGTAGAGTATTATACTACAACACTTGATCCACCAATAGCAATGTTTGTAAAAAGGTTTGGTAAAGTTACATTGGTAGAAAACTATGAAGAGGCCAAGAAAGTAGAAGCATATTTGGATAGCATAGCAAAGCATACTCCCGAACCTGAATTGAAACATACCACAAGCAAAAGGCTTTTTCTGTTGACTAAGCCCAGAGAAGAACATTCCAATGATCTAGCGAATGTGGTAAAGATGGTGCAAAAGTTGTCAAACAAAATAGTAGAAATGGAAAAGGATAAGGGAACTAGTTCTTATAGAAAGCCTTTCAACCCTTATTACAAAAAGAAGGAAGAGAGTGGACAATCCCAACCACCTGTGCATAATTCTACTATTTTAAATTTTAACAAGGAAGGCACAAATCATTTCTGTACCTTTCACCAAGAACCTAATTCCGAAAAAAGTTGTCCGCAATGGATTAATTCGAGGACTCTGGTTATGAATAAATTGTTAGATACCCAGCTAGTAGATCCTTAAGGAGAGCAAGCCCAAACTAATGAGCCAAAACAAATAAATGAGGAAACCACGATGGTATTATGGGATTGGGCACCCGCCTTGGGGCTTAGTGAAGATGAACCTACTGAGGAAAGTCAAGTGTCATCAGTTAATGTCACGATGAGGAGTAAAGGCCCAGTAGTGGATGAAAATCTGTTACTGCCTAAAATAAAGAAGTTTAGGGAAAACATGAAGAACATTCTCAATACTACTCAAACAACACCTAAGCCTAATCTAGCAAATATAAAAGGGATAATCCCAGTAGGTAATAAGTGTAACACCCTGGTTTTGACCCCATTTGCATTAAATGTATATGATGTATATATTGTAATTAATCGTGGTATAGAGCTAAAGGTAAAATCCCCACCATCGATTTAGCGTTTTATGTTTTGGCGATTAAAAATCGTTGTCGATGGTATTTCATGCTAGCCATGCACATTATAATTATGGACATCATGTAAATATTCAATTTAATTAAATACCCACAACCAACTATGTCAATGCAACAAATAATGAGATGGGGGCATGATTTTTCAAGGATAAGGTGGGGGGGAGAATATTCAAACCTTTGGGGCCAATGGGGAAAAGCCAAATGTCAATGAAAGAACCCATCAAGCTGTCAAACACCTTTCTTGTCTTGTTGTGCCCAATCATTTAATTCTACCAGAAATTGGTTGAGATAGTTATTGCATGGGGATGGGAAGAGTATGGCAGCCAAATTCGAATTTGAGAAGCCATCAAATTTTGGAAAACGCGTTTTTTATTTATGGACCAAGTAAATGCCCAAAAATGTTTCCCACTCCCTCATGCATCCACATTATTGTCTTCCCCACGTTTTTTGAGCTCTTGGGCATTCTCCATGGATGTTTTTGCAATGATCTTTATTTTTCCTATGGGTGGGAAGTGCTTTTGTTAACATTCAGTGGCTGGGATCTGTGCTGGGCATTTTTGTGTTGTTTCTACATCTTCATGATTGGGGAATTTCGTGTTTTCAGTGTTGCACAGCCAATGGTGGACAAATCCATGAATTTAGGGACTGAGGGAGTCATTTTTTCCCACGTGAATCCATAGAATGTTTCTGGAAATCGAATTGATCTCCTAGGGTCATTTTCCCCCATCTGCAAATTCATTTTTTGGATCCCAAGTCATTTTTCATCAATCCCGGAACTGTAATTGTTGTGTATACATTCTTTCTTTGGTTTGAAATGGTTTGGGAGGGGAAATGGAGTCTGAACTAGCTTGGTAAACCTAGTGTAAGAAGGAATCTCACAGACATATCTAGAGGGGCTGGCTTTCTTCTTTGCACACCCTAAATAGCCCTGGAAAGGAAGGCATAGCCTGAGGGACTCTGCAGCAGAGAATGGGATGCTTCCTTGTGTTGGGTGTGTAGATTTTTTAGAATCCAAGCTAGATTTGGTGCAGATGTCCATAGCTCTATGGTTGAGCTCACTAGCTTAGCAGTCAACCTTTCCAGCTCCTTTGTAGCCTGATAAACCCAACTTTGTTGGCTTGGCTTAATTTTGATATACCTTTGGCTATGTGTGAACCTGCTAGTGTTCCCCTATTCCTTGTGGGAAACATGCCCAGCTCGAGGCTGGCAGTGTTGCTGAGAGATCGATGAGCACACTGGCATATGGTTAGGTGGAAAGTTGTAGCGACGTAGTTGGTTGCGGGACAACCTTCTTTCAAGATAAGTATTCTTGTCTATGTTAAACTCTGCATTTGTATTTGTTTAATGAAAAACGATGAACATGTCTAATGTGTTGAATGGATGAATTGCTTCTGTTGTATAATTGCAATTGTTATACATCTTTGCATGTTTTATTTCAATGCATTTTTTTTAATTTTATGTTCATGAGGCTAGATTGCCTGGATTCATTAGCAGTAAAGTCGTGTCCTCTCTCTGGTAGAAGGGTGGAGACATGACAGTGTGGTATCAGAGCCCATGTTGCAGGTTTGGGCCTCAATGGGCCATGAAGGATCAACATGTGTTCAACGGGAAGAAGCTAACAGTAGCAGAAAAATTCTGAAATTTTCTAAAGTGTTGGAGAGAATTCTCCTTTGTCGGCTGAGAAAGATGAAGATGAGCCGACAGCATCGGCTGCGTTAGCTGAAGGGAGCTGACGAGAAGGAAAAGGGAAAAACAAATTAGAAAATCTTTCCAAGTATAAAATCAAATTTTTTTGGTGAATTTGGCCGAAACGTTGGTTGAGCACATCGAAATACTTGCGATGTTTGAGCCGATGCATGTCGGCTGAGTCGATCCGACGGGAAAGAAGAAGAATAAGAAGAAGATAGCGAAGAAGAGGACAAATTTTGGAAAAAACTTCTTAAGTATGGGAAAATCAGAAAAAACCCTGGAATTTTTTCACAATGGCGGAAGAAAAGTTGGAAAGTTTTCCGACGTCGTAGAACGAATCCAACGAAGGAAAGTCTGAAACTTTTCTAGAACGGTGGAAGAAATTTTTTTTCGATGCCGCGGAAAGGATCCAGCGGAGGAAAGTCTGAAAGTTTTCCGCAACGACGAAAGGAAGTCGAAAAATGTTTTGACGCAGCAAATGAAAGTCCAGAATTTTTCGATACGTCGGAATAAAAGTAAAAACAATTCAGCAACAGTGGCAATTTCGGCAAGTTTTCCAGCGGAAGAAATTTCAATAGTTTTCCGCAATGGCCGCAGTTTTTGCAAGTTTGCCAGCGGAAGAAACTTCAAAAGTTTTCTGCAATGACGGCAGGGTGGCAAGTTTCTAGTCGGATCAAAAAGGAGAAGTTTGTCGATATGTGTCAAACAAATTTGGTAAATTTTGCCGACACGTCGGCAGGAAATCTGATTGGAGGAAAGCTGGAATTTTCACCGAATTAGAGATTTTAGCAAGTTTTCAGTGGGATTCTAGGGGCCAGAAAGATGAAGAATGGAAGTGAGTTTATTCGTCAGATTGCACAAAAATGGAAGATTTACAAAAAAAATGAGGGCACTGCCCTCGACCCACCCTGTAGTGCCACAAGGGGGAAAGCCCCCTTGACCCCCGTTGACCCCTTCAAACATTCATTGTTTGTGAAAGAAAAGTATGTGTTTTGACAAAGTTGTTAATGTATAATTTTTCCAAGTGCATGTAAGTAATGTATAAATTCTTGTGAATGTTATGAAGCTAACAGTTGTGTTTATTAACACATTTTGCAGAATCATAGTCACCTTCAAAGGCAACATTCCACATAGTGCAGTTCAATAAAGTTAGTCTTGGTTCGACCATGAGAACCTTCAGCATGAATTATGCACAGGATCCCTATGAGAACGAGGAAGATGTTATGGGAGAAAATGTTCGAGTTGAAAATGCTGAGACAAAGTCTAATGGGAGAAGATTTCAAGATACTCCCCCAGATTTTGCAGCCACCATGAGAAGCCTAAGGGTGGAGATGCAAAGTTACAGAGCAGATAATGAAAGATTAATTAAGGCTCAAGAGGAGAAGAATCAGTTGAATGCAGCCATGCCACAAAGTTTGACAGACATCCAGAGGCGAATGAACTCTGGGGACCGGATAGTAAGACGGAAAGGTAGTAAGAGCAATGCCAGAAGAAGGAAGATATGTCATAGTGGGTCATCTGACTCCGAAGGATCCACTGGCGGTTCAAGTTCTTCTTCTCACAAGAATGAGAGGAAGAGGCGTTGCCAAAACCATTCACATGATGAATTTAAGAAGGCAATGCCTCCTAACTTCAATGGTGAGATAAAGAACGGTCAAGAAGCTGAAGCTTGGCTTCTTGGGATGAGAAAATATTTCCAAGTCCAAGACTACTCTAGAAATATGAAGGCTAGGGTATCTATCTTCAATTTGACTGGAAGAGAATCCATATGGTGGGAGCACTTCCTGCAAGTAAATAAGATTAATGAAAGGAAGATTGTGTGGAAGCAGTTCCAGAAGTATTTCAAGCAAAAGTACCTCTCTAACAAGTACTATGATGACAAGATTAAAAAGTCCCATGAGCTGAGATTGGGACAACATACCATGGAAGAGTATGCAAACAAGTTTTTGGAGTTGTTGAGGTATGTCAGGTACATCAAAGATGAGAAGGTGAAGATCCAGCGTTTTCTGAGTGGGTTGTCTCAAGCAGATAAAGATAGAATTGAGTTTTATGAGGCTAGAACTCTGGAAGAAGCAATAAGGAAGGCTAAGTATTGATATGAGCAAAGCAAAGGAAAGCCTGATTACCATAAGACATGGAAGGAAAAAAGGAACGAGAAGTCTAACCAAAGGAAGAAATGTTTCAAACCTTCTAACTTTAGAAATAAACAGATGCAACCATCACAAGTTGTGAGCAAGCCAGCTAAAGTGATGGGAGAGAAGCCAAAAGATCCACTACAGAACCGAGAACCTCTCCAATGTTGGAAATATGGAGGACCCCACATGCACAAGAATTGTCCACTTGAGGATGCGAATGCAAGCCCATCTTATGACATTCAAGAAGCAGAAACAATGGGTCAAGTGGCAAGGGTCGTCCCTAGGATTTATGCAGCACTAGAGGACCGCCAGGAAGATCACTAGTCAATTGTGGTTGAAGTTGCAGGTAAGATTGTTGAGAAATCTGTTTCTATTTTGATTGACCCTGGTTCTACTCACAGTTACATTACTCCTAGAGTAGTGGAGATTTGTGCTTTTAAGAAAGTAAATCATAACAAATCTTGGTTAGTTCAGCTAACCACTGGAACTAAGAGAAAGGTTAGTGAAGTGGTAGAGAAATATCCATTGGTTATGAATGGATTGGTCACTTGTGTAGATCTAAATGTTCTACCACTTGGTTCCTATGATGTTCTCATTGGAATGGATTGGTTAAAAGCTCACAGGGTAAAGCTTGACTATTATAATAAGACTTTTGAATGCATGGATGAAGAAGGGAACCCAAGAGTTGTAAGAGGCATTCCAAAGGTGATTTCTGTTAGGCAGATTTCAGCAATGCAGCTGAAGAAGTGTTGTAGGAAAGGTTGCAGAGTGTATGCAGCTCATGTTTTGGAAGCAGCAGAGAATGAAACTATTAGGTTGGAGGAATATCTCGTATTGCAAGAATTCAGGGATGTTTTCCCTGATGAGATTCCAGGGCTTCCTCCAAAGAGGAGCATTGATTTCACAATTGAACTTGTGCCAGGAGCAACACTAGTGTCCAAGACACCCTACAGGATGAGTACACCAGAAATGCTAGAGTTGAATATGCAACTGCAAGAGTTGTTGGAAAAGAACTACATCAGGCCTAGTGTGTCTCCTTGGGGAGCACCAGTTCTGTTTGTAAAGAAAAAAGATGGTACCCTCAGATTGTGTATTGATTACAGACAGTTGAACAAGGTTACTGTGAAAAGCAAATATCCTTTGCCTAGGATTGATGACCTCTTTGATCAAATGAGAAGAGTGAAGATATTTTCCAAGATTGACTTAAAGTTGGGTTACCATTAGGTAAGAACCAAGGATGAAGATATTCATAAGACAACCTTTAGAACAAGGTATGGACATTATGAGTTTGTATTGGTACCATTTGGTCTCACAAATGCACGAATTAGATTTATGTGCCTTATGAACAGTGTTTTCAACAGGTATCTGGATAAGTTTGCTCTTGTTTTCCTTGATGACATTCTTATGTATTCTAAGAATGAGGAAGAGCATGAAGAGCATTTGAGACTGACATTGCAATTGCTCCGGGAGCATAAGTTGTATGCAAAGTTGAGCAAGTGTGAATTTTATAAAAACAGGATCCATTATTTGGGTCACATTATCTCAGAAGAGGGTATATCTATGGACCCTGAAAAGATTGAAGCCATTATGAATTGGCCTACCCCGAGAAATGTGACAGATGTAAGATCTTTTATGGGACCTGCAAGATACTATAGGAGATTTATTGAAGGATTCTCCAAGGTTGCACATGCCATCACTTATTTGCAAAAGAAGGGGATGAAGTTTGAATGGACACCACGGTGTGAAGAGAGCTTCCATGAGTTGAAGAATCTTCTTACAAGTGCACCCATTCTGAAAGTTGCATACCTAGAGAAAGATTTTGTGGTGTGTACTGATGCATGCGGTCAAGTACTTGGAGGAGTTCTTATCCAGGACAACCACGTGGTATGTTATGAGTCAAGAAAGATGAAGGAGCATGAGAAGAACTATGTTACTCATGATATAGAACTTGTAGCCATAGTCCATGCTCTCAAGATGTAGAGGCATTACTTAATGGGCAAAATGTTTGAGCTAAGGACAGACCATTGTGGTCTGAAGTACTTGTTTGATCAGCCTACTCTGAATGCTAGGGAAGCTAGATGGCTGGAGTTTTTATGTGAGTTTGATTTTGAAATCAAGCACATAAAAGGAAAAGAAAAGAAAGTGGTCAATGCACTCAACAAGAAGGTGCATGAAATGCATGTGGCATCTCTTAGTGTTTTCCACGCAGATTTGAGACAATAGATTGTTAGTCATACTGTTGAAGATGAATTGTATGTGCAAGTCAAGGACAAGTTGCAGCAGCAAGGTCTTGAGAAGAGGTATGAGGGATATAAATTGGAAGAAGATGGAATTCTTACCTATAAGAACATGATTTATATTCCAAGTGTAGCAGATTTGAAGAGAGTTTTTATGGATGAAATCCATCAAGCTCCATATTCTGGTCATCTAGGATATCAGAAGACAATCGCTACAGCCAGAAAGTAGTATTTTTGGTCGGGAATGAAAAAGGACATTGCTGAGTATATTTCAAAGTGGATGAAATGTTAGCAGGTGAAGGTTGAGCATCAACACCCAGGAGGTTTATTGCATCCTTTGTCGGTCCCAGAATGGAAATGGGAAGTTATTTCCATGGATTTCATTACAGGATTTCCCGTGACTTGGAGACACCATGATTCCATCATGGCTGTAGTGGATAAGTTGACAAAGGAATCGCATTTTATGCCGGTTAATTCCACATATAAAGCTGATGCCATTGCAAAAATCTTCATGAAGGACATTTTTAGATTGCATGGATTGCCTAAGGCAATAATTTCTGGCAAGGATACCAAGTTCACTTCCAATTTTTGGAAGGGTTTGTTTGCATATTTGAGTACGAAGTTGAACTTCAACATTGCGTACCATCCTCAGACCGATGGTCAGACAGAGAGAGTAAATCAAGTGCTTGAAGACATGCCTTGCATGTATGTGATGGACAAACAAACCAAGTGGGAAGATTATTTACACTTGGTAGAGTTTGATTATAACAATGGACAGCAGGCATCCTTGGGGATGATTCCATATGAAGCTTTGTATGGAAAAAGGTGTAGGACACCAGTCACATGGGATAATCCAGTGAACATGATTGTGCTTGGGCTAGAATTACTCAAGGAGATGGAGCAAGAGGTTGTAAAGATCAGGCAAATTTTGAAAGTATCCTAGGACAGACAGAAAAGCTATGCAGATAAGCATAGGGTGAACAGAGAATTCAGTGTTGGGGATCATGTTTACCTCAGAGTGAGGGCAAGGAAGAGTTCCTTGAAGCTTGGAATTTGTTCCAAGCTGACACCTAGATATTGTGGGTCGTTTGAAGTGCTTGAAAGAGTAGGGCCATTTGCATTTAGACTTGCATTTCCTGCTAGCACTAGGGCTCATAATGTTTTTCATGTTTCTTTGCTCAAGAAATATGTACATGACCCTAACCATGTGATAAATTGGGATGTGATTCAGGTGGAACCCGAGGGAGACTTCCAAACTGAGCCAATGCGCATCCTCGACAGAAGGGTCACAGTGCTCTGGAATCGGGCCATCGAACAGGTGAAGGTGCAATGGGAGCACTACAGTCCTGGCGAGGCTAGGTGGGAGCTGGAGGATGCCATGCGATTGGCACATCCATTTTTGTTCAATTTTGCGGAACACTGAGGGTGATGTCAGAGTAGCATTTTGTTCAATTTGTAAAGCACTGAGGATAGTGCTATTGAAGGGCGAGGGGAATGTAACACCTTGGTTTTGACCCCGTTTGCAGTAAATGTATATGATGTATATATTGTAATTAGTCGTGGTGTGGAGATAAAGGAAAAATCCCCACCATCGCTTTAACGTTTTATGTTTCGGCAATTAAAAATCATTGCAGATGGTATTTTGTGGTAGCTAGACACATTATAATTATGGACATCATGTAAATATGCAATTTAATTAAATACCCACAAGCAGTTATGTCAATGCAACAAATAATGAGATGGGGGCATGATTTCCTGGGGCCAAGGGGGAAAAGCCAAATGTCAATGAAAGAACCCATCAAGTTGTCAACCACCTTTCTTGTCTTATTGTGCCCAATCATTTAATTCTGCCAAAAATTGGATGAGATAGTTATTGCATGGGGATGGGAAGAGTATGGCAGCCAAATTTGAATTTGAGAAACCATTAGATTTTGGAAAACACGTTTTTGACTTATGGGCCAAGTAAATGCCCAAAAATGTTGCCCATTCCCTCATGTATCCACATTTTTGTCTTCCCTGCATTTTTGGAGCTCATGGGCATTCTCCATGGACGGTTTTGAAATGATATTTATTGTTCCCATGGCTGGGAAGTGGTTTTGTTAACATTCAGTGGCTGGGATCTATGTTGGGCATTTTTGTGTTGTTTCTACATCTCCACGGTTGGGGAATTTCATGTTTTCAGTGTTGCACAACCAATGGGGGACAAATCCACGAATTTAGGCACTGAGGGAGTCGTTTTTTCCCACGTGAATCCATAGAACGTTTCTGGAAATCAAATTTCTCTCCCAGGGTCATTTTTCCCTATCTACAAATTTGGTTTTTGGATCCCAAGTCGTTTTTCATCAATCCAGAACTGTAACTGTTGTGTATACATTATCTGTTTGGTCTAAAATGGTTTGGGAGGGGAAATGGAGTCTGAACTAGCTTGATAAACCTAGTGTAAGAAGGAATCTCAAAGACATATCTAGAGGGGTCAACTTTCTTCTTTGCACACCCTAAATACCCCTGGAAAGGAAGGCATATCATGAGGGACTTTGTAGCAGAGAGGGGGATGCTTCCTTGTGTTGGGTGTGCAGATGTTTTAGAAGCCAGGCTAGATCTGGTGCAGGTGTCCATAGCTCTATGGTTGATCTCACTAGCTTAGCAGTCAACCTTTCCAGCTCCTTTGTAGCTTGATAAACCCAACTTTGTTGGCTTGGCTTAATTTTGATATACCTTTGGTTATGTGTGAGCCTTTTAGTGTTCCCTTATTCCTTGTGGGAATCATGCCCAGCTCGGAGGTGGCAGTGTTGCTGAGAGATTGATGAGCACACTAGCCTATGGTTGGGTGGAATGTTGTAGCGACATAGTTGGTTGCAGGACAAGCTTCTTTCAAGATAAGTATTCTTGTTTATGTTAAACTCTGCATTTGTATTTGCTTAATGAAGAACGATGAACATGTCTAATGTGTTGAATGGATGAATTACTTCCGCTACATAATTGCGATTGTTATGCATCTTTGTATGTTTTATTTCAATGTATTTTTTTTATTTTACGTTCATGGGGCTATATTGCCCAGATTCGTTAGCAGCAAAGTCACATCCTCTCTCCAGTAGAAGGGTGGGGATGTGACAGTGTGGTATCAGAGCCTGTGTTGCAGCTTTCGGCCTCAATGGGCCATTAAGGATCAACCTATGTTCAGCAAGAAGAAGCTAACATCAGCAGAAAAATTATGAATAAGTGTTGGAGAGAATTCTCCCTTATCGGCTGAGAAAGATGAAGACGAGCCAACAACGTCGGCTGTGTTGGCTGAAGGGAGCCGATGAGAAGGAAAAGAGAAAAAAAAATTGAAATTTTTTCTATGTATGGAATCAAAAAAATTTGGTGAATTTGGTTGAAACATCGATTGAGCACATCAAAATACTTTGGAGGTTTGAGTCGATGCATGTCGGCTGAGTCGATACGACGGGAAAGCAGAAGAAGAAGAAAGCGAAGAAGAGGAAAAAATTGGGAAAATTTTCTAAGTATGGGAAAATCAGAAGAAAACCTGGAATTTTTTTGCAATAGCGGAAGAAAAGTTGGAAAGTTTTTCGACGCCATGGAAAGGATCCATCGGAGGAAAGTCTGAAAGTTTTCCGCAACGGTGGAAGAAATTTTTTTCCGACACCGCAGAAAGGATCCAGCGGAGGAAAGTCCAAAATTTTTCCAAAACGGCAGATGCAAGTTGGAAAGTTTTTCGACGCAGTGAATGAAAGTTCAAAATTTTTCTGATACGTCGGAAGAAAAGTAAAAAAAATTCTGCAACAACAATAGTTTTGGCAAGTTTTCCAGTGGAAAAAACTTCAAAAGTTTTTCGCAACGACGACAGGGTGAGAAGTTTCCAATCGGATGAAAAAGGAGAAGTTTGTCGATACATATCGGACAAATTTCGTAAATTTTGTCAACATGTTGGAAGGAAACCTGATCGGAGGAAAGCTAAAATTTTCGCTGAAATAGATATTTTAGCAGGTTGTTCGGTGGGATTGCAGAGGCCAGAAAGATGAAGAATGGCAGTGAGGTTATTCACTCGATTGCACAAAAATGGAAGATTTACAACAACAACAACAACAAAACGAGGGCACTGCCCTAAACCAGCCCTGCAGTGCCACAAGGGGGAAAGCCCCCTTAACCCCCGTCGTCCCCTTTAGATAGTCGTTGTTTGTGAAAGAAAAGTTTGTGTTTTGACAAAGTTTTTAATGTATAATTTTTCCAAATGCAGGTAAGTAATGTATAAATTCTTGTGAATGTTATGAAGCTAACAGTTGTGTTTATTAACACATTTTGCAGAATCATAGTCACCTTCAAAGGTAGCATTTCACATAGTGCAGTTCAATAAAGTTAGTCTTGGTTCGACCATGAGAACCTTCAGCATGAATGATGCACATGATCCCTATGAGAACAAGGAAGATGTTATGGGAGAAAATGTTTGAGTTGGAAATGCTGAGAAAGAGTCTAATGTGAGAAGATTTCAAGATACTCCCTTGTATTTTACAGCTACCATGAGAAGCCTAAGGGTGGATATGCAAAGTTACAGAGCAGATAATGAAAGATTGGTTAAGGCTCAAGAGGATCAAAATCAGTTGAATGCAGCCATGCTGCAAAGTTTGACAGACATCCAAAGGCGAATGAACTCTGGAGACCGGACAGTAAGACCAAAAGGTAGTAAGAGCAATGTCAAAAGAAGGAAGAGATCTTCTAGTGGGTCATCTGACTCTGAAGGATCCACTGGCAGTTCAAGTTCTTCTTCTCACAAGAATGAGAGGAAGAGGGGTTACCAGAATTGTTCACATGATGAGTTTAAGAAGGCAAGGCCTCCTACCTTCAATGGTGAGATAAAGAATAGTCAAGAAGCTTAAGCTTGGCTTCTTGGGATGAGAAAATATTTCCAAGTCCAAGACTACTTTGGAAATATGAAGGCTAGGGTAGCCATCTTCAATTTGACTGGAAGAGCATCGATATGGTGGGAGAACTTCAGGTAAGTAAAGAAGATTAATGAAAGGAAGATTGTGTGGAAGCAGTTCCAGAAGTATTTCAAGCAGAAGTACCTCTTTGACAGGTATTATGATGACAAGATTAAAGAGTTCCATGAGCTGAGATTGGGACAACAGACCATGGAAGAGTATGCAAATATGTTTTTGGAGCTGTTGAGATATGTCAGGTGCATCAAAGATGAGAAGGTAAAGATCCAATGTTTTCTGAGTGGGTTGTATCAAGCATACAAAGACAGAATTGAGTTTTATGAGCCTAGAACTCTGGAAGAAGCAATAAGGAAGGATAAGTATTGTTGTGAGCAAAGAAAAGGAAAGCTTGATTACAAGAAGACATGGAAGGACAAAAGGAACGAGAAGTCTGACTAGAGGAAGAAAGGTTTCAAACCTTCTAACTTTAGAAATCAACAGAAGCAACCATCACAAGCTGTGAGCAAGCCAGCTGAAGTGATGGGAGAGAATCCAAAAGATCCACTACAGAACTGAGAACCTCTTCAATGTTGGAAATGTGGAGGACCCCACATGCACAGAAATTGTCCACTTAAGGATGGGAATGCAAGGCCAGCTTATAATGTTGAAGAAGCAGAAATAGTGGGTCAAGTGGCAAGGGCTGTCCCTAGGATTTATGCAACACTGGAGGACCACCAAGCAAATCACCAGTCAACTGTGGTTGAAATTGCAGGTAAGATTGTTGAGAAATACGTTTCTATTTTGATTGACCATGGTTCTACTCACAGTTACATTACTCCTAGAGTAGTGGAGATTTGTGCTTTTAAGAAAATAAATCATAACAAATCTTGGTTAGTTCAGTTAGCCACTGGAACTAAGAGAAAGGTTAGTGAAGTGGTAGAGAAATATCCATTGGTTATGAATGGATTGGTCACTTGTGTGTATCTGAATGTTCTACCACTTGGTTCCTATGATGTTCTCATTGGAATGGATTGCTTAAAAGCTCACGGGGTAAAGCTTGGCTATTATAATAAGACTTTTGAATTGATGGATGAAGAAGGGAACCCAAGAGTTGTAAGAGACATTCCAAAGGTGATTTATGTTAGGCAGATTTCAGCAATGCAGCTGAAGAAGTGTTGTAGGAAAGGTTGCAAAGTGTATGCAGCTCATGTTTTGGAAGCAACATAGAATGAAACTATTAGGTTGGAGGACTATCTCATATTGCAAGAATTCAGGGATGTTTTTATTGATGACATTCCAGGGCTTCCTCCAAAGAGGAGCATTGATTTAACAATTGAACTTGTGCCAGGAGCAACACTAGTGTCCAAGACACCCTACAGGATGAGCACAACAGAAATGCTAGAGTTGAAGATGCATCTGCAAGAGTTGCTGGAAAAGAACTACATCAAGCCTAGTGTGTCTCCTTGGGGAGCACCAGTTCTGTTTGTACAGAAGAAAGATGGTACCCTCATATTGTGTATTGATTATAGACAATTGAACAAGGTTGCTATGAAGAACAAATGTCCTTTGCCTCGGATTGATGACCTCTTTTATCAAATGAGAGGAGTGAAGGTATTTTCCGAGATTGACTTAAGGTCGAGTTACCATCAGGTAGGAATCAAGGATGAAGATATTCATAAGACAACCTTTAGAACAAGGTATGGACATTATGAGTTTGTAGTGGTACCATTTGGTCTCACAAATGTACCAACTACATTTATGTGCTTTATGAACACTGTTTTCGGGAGGTATCTGGATAAATTTGTTCTTGTTTTCCTTGATGAAATTTTTATTTATTCTAAGAATGAGGAAGATCATGAGGAGCATTTGAGACTAACATTGCAATTTCTCTGGGAGCATAAGTTGTATGCAAAGTTGAGCAAGCGTGACTTTTATAAAAATAGGATTCATTATTTGGGTCACATTATCTTAGAAGAGGGTTTATCTGTGGACCCTGAAAAGATTGAAGCCATTATGAATTGGCCTACCCTGAGAAATGTGACAGATGTAAGATCTTTTATGGGACTTGCAGGATACTACAGAAGATTCATTGAAGGATTCTCCAAGGTTGCACATGCCATCACTTATTTGCAAAAGAAGGGGATGAAGTTTGAAAGGACACCACGGTGTGAAGAGAGCTTCCAGTAGATGAAGAATCTTCTTACAAGTGCACCCATTCTGAAAGTTCCAAACCCAGAGAAAGATTTTGTGGTGTGTACTAATGCATGCGGTCAAGGACTTGGAGAAGTTCTTATGCAAGACAACCACATGGTATGTTATGAGTCAAGAAAGATGAAGGAGCATGAGAAGAACTATGCTACTCATGATCTAGAACTAAGGACAGACCATTGTGGTATGAAGTACTTGTTTGATCAACCTACTCTGAATGCTAGGCAAGCTAGATGGATGGAGTTTTTATGTGAGTTTGATTTTAAAATCAAGCACATAAAATGAAAAGAAAAGAAGGTGGCTGATGCACTCAACAATAAGGTGCATGAAATGCATGTGGCATCTCTTAGTGTTTGCCACACATATTTGAGACAATAGATTGTTAGTCATACTATTGAAGATGAATTGTATGTGCAAGTCAAGGACAAGTTGCAGCAACAAACTCTTGAGAAGAGGTATGAGGGACATAAATTGGAAGAAGATGGAATTCTTGCCTATAAGAACAAGATTTATATTTCAAGTGTAGCAGATTTGAAGAGAGTTTTTATGGATGAAATCCATCAAGCTCCATATTCTGGTCATCCAGGGTATCAGAAGACAATTGCTACAGCTAGAAAGCAGTGTTTTTGGTCGGGAATGAAAAAGGACATTGCTAAGTATATTTCAAAGTGCATGAAATGTTAGAAGGTGAAGGTTGAGCATCAACACATAGCAGGTTTATTGCAGCCTTTGTCGGTCCCAGAATGGAAATGGGAAGTTATTCCCATGGATTTCATTATAGGATTGCCGATGACTTGGAGACACCATGATTCCATCATGGTTGTGGTGGATAAGTTGACAAAGGCATCACATTTTATACTGGTTAAGTCCACATACAAAGCTGATGCCATTGCAAAAATATTCATGAAGGAGATTTTCAGATTGCATGGATTGCCTAAGGCAATAATTTCTGGCAGGGATACCAAGTTCACTTCCAATTTTTGGAAGGGTTTGTTTGCAGATTTGGGTACGAAGTTGAACTTCAGCTCTACCTACCATCCTCAGACTGATGGTCAGACAAAGAGAGTAAATCAAGTGCTTGAAGACATGCTTCGCATGTATGTGATGAACAAACAAACCAAGTGGGAAGATTATTTACACTTGATAGAGTTTGCTTAGAACAATGGACAGCAGGCATCCTTGGGGATGATTCCATATGAAGCTTTGTATGGAAAAAGGTGTAGGACACCAGTGACATGGGATAATCCAATGAACATGATTGTGCTTGGGCTAGAATTGCTCAAGGAGATGGAACAAGAGGTTGTAAAGATCAGGCAAAATCTGAAAGTAGCCCAAGACAGACAGAAAAGCTATGCAAATAAGCATAGGGTGAACAGAGAATTCAGTGTTGGGGATCATGTTTACCTCAGAGTGAGGGCAAGAAATAGTTCCTTGAAGCTTGGAAGTTGTTCCAAGCTGTCACCTACATATTGTGGGTCGTTTGAAGTGCTTGAAAGAATAGGGCCAGTTGCATTTATACTTGCATTTCCTGCTAGCACTAGGGCTCATAATGTTTTTCATGTTTCTTTGCTTAAGAAATATGTACATGACCCTAACCATGTGATAAATTGGGATGTGATTCAGGTGGAACCCAAGGGAGAGTTCCAAACCGAGCCAATGCGCATCCTCGACAGAAGGGTCACAGTGCTCCGAAATCAAGTCGTCGGATAGGTGAAGGTACAATGGGAGCACTGTAGTCTTGACGAGACTACGTGGGAGCTGGAGGATGCCATGCGATAGCCACATTCATTTTTGTGCAATTCTATGGAACACTGAGGGAGATGCTAGTGTATCATTTTGTTCAATTTTGTAAAGCACTGAGGATAGTGCTATTGAAGGGTGAGGGGAATGTAACACCCTGGTTTTGATCCCTTTGCATTAAATGTATATGATGTATATATTGTAATTAATCATGGTGTGGAGCTAAAGGAAAAATGACCACCATCGCTTTAACGTTTTATGTTTCGGCGATTAAAAATCGTGCTGATGGTATTTCGTGCTAGCCAGGCACATTATAATTATGGACATCATGTAAATATGCAATTTAATTAAATACCCATAAGCAGTTATGTCAATGCAACAAATAATGAGATGGGGGAATGATTTCCTAGGGATAAGGGGGAGAATATTCAAACCTTTGGGGCCAATGGGGAAAAGCCAAATGTCAATGAAAGAACCCATCAAGGTGTCAACCACCTTTATTGTCTTGTTGTGCCCAATCATTTAATTCTGCCAGAAATTGGTTGAGATAGTTATTACATGGGGATGGGAAGAGTATGGTAGCCAAATTCGAATCTGAGAAGCCATCATATTTTGGAAAATGCATTTTTGGCTTATGGGCCAAGTAAATGCCCAAAAATGTTGCCCATTCCCTCATTCATTCATCCCCATTTTTGTTTTTGGAGCTCCTAGGCATTCTCCATGGACATTTTTGCAATGATCTTTATTTTTCCCATGGCTAGGAAGTGGTTTTGTTAACATTCAGTGGTTGGGATCTGTGCTGGGCGTTTTTGTGTTGTTTCTACATCTACACGGTTGGGGAATTTCGTGTTTTCAGTGTTGCAAAGCCAATGGAGGACAAATCCATGAATTTAGGGACTGAGGGAGTCATTTTTTCGCACGTGAATCCATAGAACGTTTCTGGAAATCGAATTGCTCTCTCAGGGTCGTTTTCCCCCATTTGCAAATTCGTTTTTTGGGTCCCAAGTCGTTTTCAATTAATCCAAGAACTATAATTGTTGTGTATACATTCTTTGTTTGGTATGAAATGGTTTGGGAGGGGAAATGGAGTCTAAACTAGCTTGATAAACCTAGTGTAAGAAGGAATCTCATAGAAATATCTAGAGGGGTTGGCTTTCTTCTTTGCACACCCTAAATAGCACTGGAAAGGAAGGCATAGCTCGAGGGATTGTGTAGCAGAGAAGGGGATGCTTCCTTTTGTTGGGTGTGTAGATGTTTTAGAATCCAGGCTAGATCTGGTGCAAGTGTCCATAGCTCTATGGTTGAGCTCACTAGCTTAGCAGTCAGCGTTTCCAGCTCCTTTGTAGCCTGATAAACCCAACTGTGTTGGCTTGGATTAATTTTGATATACCTTTGGCTATGTGTGAGCCTGCTAGTTTTCCCTTATTCCTTATGGGAATCATGCCCAGCTTGAGGGTGGCAGTGTTGCCGAGAGATTGATGAGCACACTGGCCTATGGTTGGGTGGAACATTGCAGCGACATAGCTTGTTGCGGGACAAGCTTCTTTCAAGATAAGTATTCTTGTCTATGTTAAACTCTGCATTTGTATTTGCTTAATGAAAAATGATGAACATGTCTAATGTGTTGAATGGATGAATTGCTTCTGTTGTATAATTGCAATTGTTATGCATCTGTGTATGTTTTATTTCAGTGAGTTTTTTTTAATTTTACGTTCATGGGGCTAGATTTCCCGGATTCGTTAGCAGTAAAGTCGCATCCCCTCTCCGGTAGAAGGGTGGGGACGTGAAAATAAGTCAATGAAGACAACAATTAACAAACATGTGGAAACTTTGGCAAATGAAACTGAGACTACTAAAGAACAAGGCATGGGGTATGATATCATAGAGGACATTAAAAAAACGAAGGCAAACATTTCTCTACTGGAACTATGTAATTTGCCTCAGTAAAGGAGGAAACTTTTTGAAGCTTTTGATCCATAGCCTAGCAGTATTCAAGAAGCCATAGAATCTGATGATGAAGTAAATGAAGCAAGCATTGGGGGGGAGTCTAAATCTCGAACTTTACCTTTTTTGTTATCATTTGAGATTTTTAATCATAATGTACATAATTGTTTGGTAGATTCTAGGGCTTCATCAAATGTCATGCCACTTTCAGTATGTAATAGGATTAATGGCCAACCCATACCATCCCCATCTCGAATAATTCAATTAGATAGATCTGTTATTAAAGTCATAGGGGAAATGAAAGATGTTTTGATTCATTTGTCTGCAAATCCCAGAGTTTGTCAGTTTATAGATATTATGGTAGTGGATATACGAAAGGCATGTGGGTTGATTTTAAGTAGGGACTGGTCAATGAAACTAAATGGTTACTTTGCAACTGACTGGTCTCACATGAGGCTTTCACACAACAATAGTCAAAACCAAATTAAAATACTGAGGGAACCACACATGAGGTATAATGTAACTCAGTTAGAAGGGAAGAATGAACCTGTGAACTTCTCATCTTCAATTTTGGGAAATTACTATTTGGAACTCGAACTAGGGAACTACCAAGCTGAAGAAGCTAGTTGTGAATCAGACACACATTCTGATCTCCTTCAATTCTCATGGGTTGATAATATTGATAGTAATATAGTAAACCTAGTGACTAACATAGGAGATGATACTAACCAGTTAGAGTCAAATGATAGATTTTGGTTTCTGTATTTTGATGGTTCTAAAACCCAAGAGGGATTAGGGGCAGGTTGCATCCTAATTGATCCAGATAAGAATAAACACTTTCTCTCTTGTAGACTAGAGTTCGAATGCACAAATAACATTGTTGAATATGAAGCTCTAGTCTTGGGCCTGAAGAAAGCTATGGGGCTTAAGGTTATAAATTTAAAATTTTTGGGGATTCCAAAATAGTAGTCAGACAAGTAAGAAACACCATTCATTGTTTATCTCCAAATCTCAAGGGATACCAGTTGGAGGTATGGAATTTAATTATGCACTTCAATGCTTTCAATCTAAATGTAGTACCTAGATTGTAGAACGTTACAATTGATTTATTAGCTACTTCTGCATCTAGATTAGTTCCAACTAATAACAAATGTTCTGTTGAATCAATTTTCAGGCCATCAGTACCTGACAATGTTACAAATCTGAGGGTGTTCGATGACGATGAACAGAGCATCAATTTTTTGACCAATGAAGAATCTTTTAAATAATCCATAATAGATGAAGAAGAACATTTGTCAGGTTTACAAAATGAAGATGCAACTCAGGGAAATTTCATGCCTAAAGCGATAAGAACCCTTGAAGGGATGTTTGATTTGCAAAGTAAATTATGGAAACCAACCAATGTGAAAACAAACAGTTCATCAATGCAACATGAGCTGGTCAATCTAGGATCAGAAGCTGAACCTAAATATGTCAATTTGGGAAAATGTTGCTCGCCTGGGGGGAGGATGTAAGTTCATCAAGTTGTTTCAACAACACAAAGACATCTTCTCCCGGACGTATGAAGATCTAAAGACTTATGACACTCGCATCATCCAACACATGATTCCCATCAAAATAGGAGTAAAATCGTTTCAGCAACAACTTAGAAAGATGCACCTGAAGTTAGAACCTCTGATCCATAACGAAGTAAAGAAGTTACTAGATGCAAAGATCATTTTCAAGGTTCGACAATCATAATGGGTGGCCAATCTAGTCCCGGTGAGAAAAAAAGTCAGGAGAGATAAGGTTGTTCATTGACTTCATGAACTTAAATAGAGCATTAGATATGGATAACTATCCGGTTCCACCAATGGAATAGATTTTACAATTGGTTTCAGGCTCAGAAATGTTCTCCCTATTAGATGGATTTTCAGGGTATAATCAAGTGTTAGTGGTTAAGCATCACCGATTAAAGACAACATTTCGTACAATGTGGGGAACATTCTCTTATAGAAGATTTCCTTTTGGCCTCATGAACGTCGGAGCCACATTTTAGAGGGCCATGGACATTGCATTCAAAGGCTTAAGTGGCCACTGTATAGTAGTGTACTTGGATGATGTAATAGTTTTCTCCAAGAGAAGAGAAGACCACACTTTTCACTTGAGACGAATTTTTGACCCCTGTAGAAGATATGGTATATTTCTAAACCCAAAGAAAACCATCTTTGCAGTCCTTGAAGGGAAATTGTTGGGACACAACATCTCTAAGAAGGGAATCTCAATAGATCAATAGATAGTTGACGCTATAACTCAGATTCCCATGCCCCGTAATAAGAAATCTATGCAATCATTTATGGGCACAATCAATTTTGTTCGGAGGTTTGTCCCTCATTTGCTCAAATTGTGAAACCTCTGCAGCAAATGGTGAAGAAGAGTGTACAGTTCAAGTGGACTAACATTGAGAAAGTTGCCTTTAAAGATATCAAATCAGCAATAGCTCAGGCACCTTCATTGAAGAGTCTAGACTTCGAAAAGGACTTTATTTTATATACCTTTGCTTCAAACAACTCTCTCATAGTAGTGCTTACACAGAAAAGGGAATTGGAAGACGAATACCCAATATCATTCATGAGTATTGGGTTACAAGGGGATGAATTGAATTACCCAGCCATGGACAAGCAAGCATATGTAGTCTTCAAGGAAACAAAATAGTTCAGACCCTTTATTCTAAAGAACAGAGCAAAAGTTGTAGTTCCTCACCCAACTGTTAGGTCTCTTTTTGTGCAAAAGGAACTGGGTGAGCAAAGAAGGAATTGGGTGACTGCCCTGCAGGAGTATGATTTAGAGTTAAAACCAGCTATCATCATCAAAGGTCAAGGGTTGTGCAAGTTGATAGCAGGTAATCAAACTGAGAAAGATCTCGATTAGGAGAATGAAGCTGGAGTGAACTTGAGTGATGTATGTCCTATCTTCACTGCTCCCGAATCTTGGTACAGAGATCTGGTGTACTATCTTCAACAAGGATATCGACCGAAGCATTAGAGCTCTAAGTAGAGAAGGGCACTTCAGTTGAAATCGACCCCATATCAAATAATGGATGGAGTGCTTTTCAGAAAACATTATGATGGTGTTTTGCTCAAATGTCTAGAAAGAGAGGATGCCTCCAACATAGTCAAATACCAACAGGAGGACATTATTCTAGGTATACCACAACTCACAAGATACCTAGAGATGGATATTACTGGCCAACTTTGTTCAAAGATTCCCATGCCTATGCAAGAAGGTGTGATGTATGTCAGAGGAGTGGCAGCAAATTGGCAAAAGATACGGGACCGTTACAACCTATTACTATTTTAGAGTCGTTTAAGCAGTGGGGCATAGATGTTATTAGGGAAATCAATTTGAATTCTTCATTACAACATCGATATATCCTTACGACTACCGATTATTTCACATGATGGGTGGAAGCGATTCCATTGTGAAAAGTGAACGAAGATGTTTTTACTGACTTCCTGCAAGAGAACATTATGACGAGGTTTGGAGTTCCAAATTCTCTTGTTTTTGATAATGCATCTTATTTCTCATATGTTAAAATAACTGAGTTTGCTTATGAAAAGGGAATTAAGTTGCATTACTCAGCTAATTATTATCCCCAGGGAAATGGTTTACCAGAATCGACAAATAAGAACCTTATCTGAATTTTGAAGAAAACCGTTATTGAAAATCAAAGAAATTGGCACTCAGCCTTTCCAAATCCACTGTGGGTAGTTAGGGTCACTCCAAAGAACCCCTTTGGAGTGTCTCCTTACACTCTGGTATATGGAAAAGAAGCTATATTGCCCCCAAACATTCTGCTCCCATATTCGCAGTTAGCTCAAGCCTTAAGAGGTTCCAGTAGCGAAGTTTTACAAGCACGAATTGACACTTTGTTAAAACTGGAGGAACTACATCAAAAGGCTAAAGATAATTTCAACAAACATCAGGATATCATCAAGAGATGGTTCGACAAGAGAAAATCTAGTACAAGAAACTTTGATGTAGGAGACCTAGTTTTGAAATGGGATAATCCTCGTGAAGAAAAGGGCAAGCACACAAAGTTCCAACATTTATGGATTGGCCCTTACCTAGTCACTGAAAAATTAGGCCCTGCAACTTACAAATTGCAATATTTACAAGGACAAGAAGAAAGCCTTCCTGTAAATGGCCTTTGTCTCAAACATTACTTCACTTAGAGTCCCAGGAACCCTTTGTATATAAATAAACTTGTTGTTATCGATTTTGTTTTCCAGTTGTTTATTTTCCTATTTGTTTCACCTTATTTGATAGTCTTAGTTTGTTTGCTTTTGATAAACCAACTCAATTTTTGGTGCTTGGAAGTATAGGGATTTAATTAAACTCAAAATCTTTGGATCTTAGGAATTGCTTATGGGAAAAAGAAAATGATAAAGTTCAATCATAATGATATTCTTTGACTGTTGACAGATAATGGAAAGGGAAGCTAGCCTCCAAGCTCACATTTGAATCATTATAACCCCTGTGAAACAACCAAGACTCATGAGGTATGGAGTACTATCTTGGGGTTTCATCCATTCTCACATTAATGTATGTCTCAAGAAGCATATCATGATGGACCTACGGAAAGGAGGCAGGTATGACAGATATATGGTATTCAAAATAATCCCATTGCTACAAATTAAAGAAACCAAAAGGATTAGATTGAAAAGTCAGTTGTCCAAAATATTTAGTCTTCAATAAAAGAAATGATGCCGAGGAAATAAATCATCAAACCAAAAATGGCTATTAAAATAGAAAATCTGGTTCTTCCCCATCCGTGAGCATGATGAGCAAAAAAAATTATCACTCAGACAAAAGGACATTCTGGATGGAAGAACCTGTACCAAATTCACAAAGTAAAAGAAGAAATCAAGGGAGACTCAGAAGACTTTTTTAGTCATAAAGAGAGCATCAAAAGAATGCTAATATCATGGGAATGAGGAACAAATGAATACATCTGTCTTACTTTGTCACGATCATGTGGAGTCTTATCTGATGGAAACTTAAAGATGGGGGGTAAAATGAACTTCATACTCTGGCCCCAAGAGAGTTATTACGACACTAAACACTTGGTTACCCTACTCCCAAAGAAATTGTATAAAAGTGATGCTTGAAAGTTGCATCCCTAGATAAATCTGGTTTAAGGAAGTCTCGAGAAATACAGTTAAGTAATCATTGAACATTCATAGTGCAGTACCATATGGCAATCTTGTTGTTCAAAGAAGGTTTTTCGGAGATCTGTGTTCACCAGCTAATCAGCAATTGTTGCTCCTGCAGTTGCTTCCCCTAAATTTTTGCATTTTGGGTCCCCTCCTTACTTTTTATTTTTGAAAGAACTTTTGCACTTGTTTCCCAACTCAGCTAACCCTCCCTGCATACCTATTCGTTCCTAGAAACTTGAGCAGAAGGATTTTCTAAGTCTGAAGTTTTCTTTTGATAAAAAAATCCTTAGGTGTGCCTTGGAAACTTGTCTTACATAAAAGAGTACCGTACTTTAATATCAACGATGGAGAATCGCTCCGATTAAGATCCAATGGCCAAGAAGTGGCGGGAGTGGAAGAGCAGAGTCAGAGAAGCCAAGTTCCTCTAATGAAAAATTATGAGCTCGAGTTTCGACTTTCGCATAGATCTAACGGTCCAGAAGGCTTCCATGCAGATCAACGATCCAGGGAAAGGTGGAAAAGAAAAGGCGGAGGTAGAAAGTTAAAGTTTAAACTTCGTGAGAATTGGAAAGCCTGATTTTTTATTTCCACCTTCCGCATATGGTGGAAACAGAAAGTAGAAGTGGAAGGTTAAGGTTTGAACTTCATGAAAAGTGGATAATCTAACTTCTGATTTCTGCTTTCTGGAAAGGGTGAAAGCCAAAAGGCAGAGGCGAGAAACCGGAATCAGAAAAAGTCATTTTCGTTGATAGAAAGTTAAGGTTTTGCCTCCTGCCTTTTGTAGTCTTAGATCCAACGCTCCAGAAGGCTTTTGCGCAAATCAACGGCTCAGAAAGAATCAGAAGTGTGGAAGTGAAACGATTGAGTTTAGTTTCTGAGCACATTGGCAAGCCCGCTTTCTGATTTCTGTTGTTTGGAAGGGTGGAAGCGGAAAGGCAGAGGCAGAAAAGTTAAAGTTTAATTTCGGAAAAGTTCGACTCTCCGTTTTCCGTTTTCTGCATGGATCGATGGTTTAGAATCACCTCGAATAAGATCAACGACCAGGAAAGGGAGGAAAAAAGCTAGCAGGGCTGCATGATCTAACGGTTTAGATCAGGCCCGATCCATCTTTGAGATGATCTGAGCTGTCCAATCTATGTTTTGATTTTTTATTGTGAAACAATGGGGAAGCTGAATGTTTCCTTTCGAAGATTAATTTAGATAAAACTATTTGTGTAATAGGGCACCCGTCATTAGCTTTCTAAACGATGCATATCATTAAGTTGACGACACTATGGAATCTTGATGTTTCTAGATCAAAGGTATCTCTCGTTATGTTTCTTTGTATGTCTCAGGTACTATGGTTTATCAAGCTAGGATGGGTGATGGCAGAGTCGGGTAAAGGTTGCATCTTTCAATGGATGAGATTCATGGCAGAGCAGGATCTACTATCCTAAAGAATTTCATTGTTTTAACGTGCGGGGAGAAAGAAAATACTCAAATCAACGGAATGTGGTTAGATCTAAGTATTTCAACGGTGAAGATCTTTAGGAGGGATGGATCTACAGCGGAGGTTATTTTTGCTGATCCAACTTGCGAGGACAAATAAACTTTTGGGATCAACAAAATTCTCTAGCCCCACAGTATTCAACGGCGGAGATCTTGACGAATTGGTGATCTACGGTCAGAATCTTTTTTGCAATAGAAAGGACCAAGAATTTTATCAGGTTGCCAGGTTGGGAAATCGGCTAAGGGCTACATCAATGGACAGTTCAGATGAAGATATAGTTTTAGATCGATGACTACAAAGGATTTCATTGTGTGAAGACACAAGGATGAAGAAAGTTGTTGTAGTAGACTGGATAGAGAGGTTTTAACTGTCATTTTCAGCAAGCGAGCTTGGGTCCCTGCTGTTAAATTTCCCTAAATTATCCACCATGTGCACTCTAGCATGTTTGTCCGATTTATTTTTGTGATCATAGCAAATCTGCGAGATCGTATTTTGTTAGGATTTATGTAATTGAATTCAGCTCTGTTTCGAGGTGAGTCTCGGGAGCCATAACACTATAAATAAGAGGTGCAGAGCACTGTGTAAAAGACTTTTGCCTAGTGAAAGAATTCTAGACTATTGGTGTAAAAGAGCTACATCTTTGCTAATTAGAAGGATGATTTTGCTGGAACAAAGGGCCTACGTAGAGATTGAATCGAAATGTGTGGAATGCATACTGTAGAATTATTTCTTCTTGCTTCTGTACATCATACAGTGATATTGTTCTAACCTCCTGTAACTATTTTCTTGGTCATGAATTTATGTTGTCTGTATAAATGTCTGTGTTGACATGGTAATAAATGGTTTAATTATATTAGAGCTACCTCTGGTATTCTTTTTGCTGCAATTGTGATTATTGTGTTGGTACAACTATATGTTAGACTTTTATGAGCATTTACAGTATATTACTCTAAACTCTAAATTTGCTCCCTGATTAGGGATAGAATAGTTTAATTTAGATTTAGATTAGGTTTGCATTTAGCTTAGGCACCTGCATATCATTCTTTAAATGAAAATCATATAAACGGTGGACTGGGTTGTAACCAGTAAAAGATTAAAAGAACTTAATCTACGGTATTTGAAACCATGAACCAGACAAATTCCCCACACCAAACGGTGTCTGATCTAATTGGGATCATTCACTGGGGAGAATCCACACTGCTTGGTACCTGGGATTTTTCAGGCATCAACAACAAGTCAATTAAGGAATGATGTACACGAGAAGAATGATAGGCCAAATGTAGGGAATTGTTCTTCAATTGAGGAGAGTTCGGGGAAGAGGCTCAAGAAGAGAGAGTTAAAAGCATTCAAAGGTTTACCTTGTTTAGTGACTTGGGCATACGACTTGCCATTGTATTTATTGGAAAACATAAGCCAAACTGCAAAGTATTTGTAGAGGTGTATGGTTTATTCCAAGGCCGCAAGAAGGAGTTGAAGGTAAAAGTCCCAAGACAAATAAGGGAGTTATTGATACAAAAAAAATATCCAGGGGAACTTTTTTATGGAGCCAATCAAGAACCACGGTTTGTTTTAGTGTTGGTGGAATTATTTTTTTATAAGCATTTCATTACATTCAAAGCAAGTCTGGGTCCATCAACAAATACTTTAGCTGAACTCCCATCTTTAAGAAGCCTCCTGAAATTGGCAATAAAGAAATGGATTACTTGCTTTTGAGTTTATAGGGATTTTCACTTGTTATCAGTTGGAAGAGAGCTAAGAGTTAGATATAGAATGTGGCTATCGTACCACTAGTAGAACCTTTAAATTAGTCTCTAGGATTTTTCAAGGTATTTAATATGCTCATGTATTCAAAGAACTCAACAAGTAGTAGATGGTGTCTCTAAGGAAGTCCAACAATTTGAAGCTTGTCTCTCGATGTCAAAAGAATCATTGGATAGAGTTTTATCACAAACTATTATGGCAATGACATGAGGTGGTTTAAAAGTTGCTAGTGTATTGCTTATAATTTCTTCATGTGGTGACATAGAATTTTGTTGGAATATTTATTTTTACGTAGAAAGTCCAACAACTTACCTTAACCTTGAATATAATATATGTTAGGAAGTTATTTTGTTTAATTGGGAGATTTATATTTCCTTTGAGAACAATGGTTATCAACCAGTATCCTTTCACAAAGTGTAATGTCACCCAAATAACATTATTCCATTTAATTATGAATATAAGTTACATTTTACTTTTTTGGGAAAATATATATTTAAAAGATGTTGGCAATAAGCTATTAAATATGGGAGTAATATATTTTTTAGTGATTCTTTGACATCAAAAAAATATAACACATAATTATGTTGTTAGGTGTTTTTTTTTGTCTAGTGAACCATATATATTTTTTGGGTTGACTAAGAGTGTAAGCAATTTGATCTTGTTAGACAACCATCCGTAGAATGTCCTTCCTTGATTATAGTCCTTCGAGAGACTTCAATGCATTCAATTCTCTTTGGTAGTAATGACAGGTGTAGGTGGCTTCCAATGCTGACAACAACCCTTGGATGCCCATTGTCGTCGAATTGCAATAAATCTATTTGTTCTCCACTCTCGTGCAATATAATTTGCATGCAATTCATTGAAGACATTAGTCGTGATGTGTGTTAAAACATTGTGGTTTTGATGCAATCTTAAATTTTTTGACTGTGAGTAGTCACAGAGGACATGTAACTAGGCATTGGGGATGAGGAGGAGGAAAATGATTCCCCGCTTGAGTTTGTAATCGAGTTTGTGTGAATTTTTCTTGTTGTAATATATAATCTTGCAGTGAAAATAGTAGAACCATTTCACTGTTTCCGTTGCGTGGTGTAGGCCATTATTTTGTTGTGAGTTCATGGGTTTTCAATTGTTTTGAAGATAATAAATCATGGCATACCTCTATCATTGTTCAAGAGTGTGAAACGAGTTTCACTATAGTTCTTTAATTTTTCTCTATAAGAGAAATAGAAACAATGCCCTATGAGGTCAGGTACTCAAAAGCATGAAGGCTAAGGCATGTTGTTTAACATCTTCGATGACAGTCTTGGATTGGGTCAATGCCCTTGTTCATTATATTTCTCCATGGTGGGCCAAAGCAGTTGTGAACTAGCCCAAAACACCCACCACATACAGGTACAAATCTGTACACATATACACTATGTGTGAGATTAGAAACATTGATAATAAACTTGCATTCATTATGATTCATTTTTATGTACACTATGAAGGGAGACATTAAAAACATGGAGATGAGGTAATGAGGATTATGTTGAAGTTGTTGGGTATTGTGTATGAGAGTTTAAGGATGGACCCAAATTATATCCCAACCCTCAACAAGGAACCCTTGGTTAAACTCAGAATCAATTATTACTCTCCTTGCCATGAGATAGATCTAATCAATGGGCTTAGACCCCATTCGCAAGGAGATATGAGCATTGTTATGCTCAATTATGGGGTGGACGCTCTCCAGGTTTGGAAATACAAGCAATAGTATATTGTTGCATATATTCCATGTTTATGTAATCATCAACCTCATGTCCACGACTCTTGTGATTTCTTATATTTTTTCCTTTAACAATTGCCTTCATGAATTTATTTCCATGGTTACAATGGGATCTTTATTTGGCCCTATGCAGTATGTATAATATAAGAAACATTGAAGATTGAGATAATCTAAAAAAAATGCCTCCAATACATAGTATATGCTCAAGGATCGAATGACCTGACTATATGATTACGATGGGATAATTAGATACCAGCGAGCCAAAGAGAAAGCAACCTATGTATGTTTGATTTCCATACCCATAAAATTGAAAGGTGTTCTGTGGCAACAGAGGAGTTGTGTTGGTATGCATGTGTACCTCCCATCAAACTCCTACTATAGGTCAATAACATCATTCAAAGTTAATTTCCTAACTAAAAAGAAATGACGCCAATCAATTAACCAAAAAAATTGCCATGTTTTTAACCATATGAAGTAACATACCATTGTCCCAACTAATCATGGGTGGTCTTTTTTCTTGCAAGAACCACCTAATTTTTGTTGGAGCAGGATTGAAACTCATGGGACGTATCCCATTGGGGGTTCTCAAGTTAAATCCATATACTAATGAGCTGAGAATTGAAACTGGATTAGCAATAAAATAGTGGGGGTTAGCTCTTATAAGTATAGATAGCTAGATGTTGAGGTTGTTTAACCGAAATGCTACTATTTTCTATCACTGGGAAACTAGAAAGGCAAATGTGTTACCTCCAAAGTTATGCTCTATAAAAATATGGGAACACCACTATAGAATCTACATAAAGGCGCTTCCACTCCATATAACTCAAGACACAATACACAGCTAGCAAATAAACTTATTTATATGACCTAGTAAAAATGGTTCTATAAGGCATAAAAATGAAAGTTGGAATTACCTCCCAAGTACAAAAGATTAATGTTCATATTAGTTTTTCTTAATCTGTAATTCCCTAAACCTTCTTTTAAATGATCTCGAAGAATTGGAAGTTTAAAATAAAAAAATCAACAAAATAATAGAACATTATTAAGTATCATATGTCGAAAAGGAAAGACCTCGGATTATGAGCCAAAACTGCAAGAATATGCAAACTAAATGGAATGAAAAAACCATTTGTGTCCAAATACGGATAATAATTATTATCACACTAACAACTAATTGAGAAGTCAACTTTTTATTTACTAAAAAAATTGTTAAAAATAAAATTTATAATCACTATGGAAATCTCCTATGAACTTTCTCATTCTCATGGAGCTCAAGCACATGAAAAAAGCATCAAGTTTCAATCAAACACAAAAATTGTACTAAATAAGCACGTTACACTCGTTATCGTTATAAACATCCAATGTTAAATTCTCACCAAAATTAAGCGTTAGAAATAATACAAAATAACTATGATATTTTGATGCAATTCCTCGCAAAATAGTGATGGAAGCAACTTGGACCTTCTCTTTCATGTCATGTTAGATTGCACAAGTGTTGAAGTTGAATACATGGAGGATGGAAAATGTGAGATTGAACAACAAAAACATGCCAAAGTAGATATATGATTTTCAAGCCTTAAACTTAGTTGGCACCTAACTTTTAAAGTTATAATATTATTTCAAATCTTGTAAGTATTTCAAAGGGCATCAACTGGTGCAGGCTGATGATACGTGAGGGAAGGGGAAGGGAAGAGTGGAAATATACTAGAAAAAGTTATAAGTTTCTTTTTTGTTAGAAATGAACCATAAGTTATTGTTCTGAACACATGAATTAATACTTATAGAAAAAACATAGTTCTTTCTCTTCAATATCTCTGTGAATATATAATTTCAATAGATACTTTTTTGATAAAACAGTTGTTGGTAGGAACTTGAAACTTCTTGTAGTCTTGTATCCTTGTTAAACCCTTCCTTTTTTTTTCTTTTTTCTTTTTTAAGATGGAACATTGCTCGAGAAACCCTCAGGTACTTCCCCATTTTGTTTAGGATGGTACCCAAGGTAAACCATCGGCCCTGATTATGGGGCCTAACCCAGTGGGGACATCGACTGAGGTCCTTGAGGCCTAACCCAGTGGGGACATCGAGTGAGGCCCTTGCATAGCCGCCCAGGGATTTGACCCCGAGACCTTCTGCTAGCGTAAACAACTCTCAACCACTTGAGGTAACCCACCGGGCTTTGTTAGACCCTTCCTTAAGTTCATTATGGGTATGTTGAAGACTTGTTATTTAAGCCTTTTCCATGTTAGTCATATGTGGAACTACTATTTTTGTCTCCTATAATGTTGAATCCCTCTCAATTAATTTGTCGTTTAGATCAACAATCATTGTTATTAACCCTTATTGTAAACTCTCTCTTGATTCATGAGATATCTTATTAGTATCATTATGATATTTGACTCATGTAAAATGATTGTTATGAGTTACCTCAAAATATACATTGTCAACTCTTGCAAGCTCATTGCTAAGATCCACAAGATTTCTCAGCGTATGCACTCTAGCTTCAACATCTAATTTAGTAGCCTTTAGTTCTATCCTATATACTACCAATTACCCCAAATTGTTATCCCCTATTATGTTTTGTGCAGTGGCATGTAAAGCATTTAGAACATTTGCCTCCTCAATCACCTCTTCACACATGTTCATGATTTCTATTTCTTTGTCCCCCCGTCTATCGATAAGAGCTTTAAATTCTTCATCTTTTAAAGCCAGAACCCTACAAGCAACTAAGATATCCTTTTCTTTCTCTTCAAGAAGCTCTTTTAAAGTTTCAATCTAGGCCTTTCTTTATCGATACCTCTCCACACCATCAACTGAATTTTCCCAAAAAATGCTTAATTTCCAATTATTTTTCTAACAATGCATGTTTAGCAACAAATAACTCATAATTTGTTTTGATTAACAAAGAATTCCATACACACACCTTACCTTCTCTCTATGAACCCACCAAAGCTTTTGTAAGGTCAACAAATTTCCCCATTAACAAGTTAGCTTAAGAGAGTTTCAACTCATTATTCTCCAAATCTAAGTTGGATCATGTTCATCTTCTCTTTCTTTTCCTCTAGCAAATGGGTTGCTTTGACATGCTTATATTCTTTATATCCTACAAGGGATTTTAACTAAGACATTTCTTCAAGCAATTCTTCCATATATAGGTGAGCAAAATTTTGATTGTTTCCTTTATCCTTCAAATTAAGTTGCATTGATGCCAACTCAACATTCAATTTGTGCATTTTCAGCCAACTAGTTGCAACGAGTTCAGACTCTTTGAGCCATAATGAAGTTTGAGTATCATTATTTTCTCTAGTTAATTCTCAGGAAGGCATATATCCCTTATAGTTTGTTGCAAAAGGGTTAGTCCCTTTGCATCTTAGCCTTTAGTTAATTCATAGTTTGTATTTCACAAAACTAATAATGTTCAAGCCCCTTTTTGTGTTTCTCTGCAAACCTGAGATTCCCCTCTCACTCTCAACTTCTAATGAGGATCTTTCAACCTTGCTTCATATGACTCTATTGCATTTTTTCTCTGTAAATAGCTCCTTCGCCTAATGTTCAAATTGACTTTCTTAACCCCTAAGGTTGTTGCTAGATTTCTCGGTCGACCTCAAAGAACTCATGAGCCTTTTATTCAAATCATAAAGACGACCAATCACCTTATTCAATTCTTTCTTAGTGGCCAAAGTCTTACCTTGATATTTAAAAATGTTATGTAAACAAAGGTATTGCATTCAATACAAATGGATAGATAGAATCTGTTAATTTGGCACATGCAATGTCATCCCTACATTCAAACAATATTAAAGCTCCAATTCAAAGTCACATAAAAACAATTTAAAATCCCTTTGTTAATGTTGGTTGAGCTTCTCCCACCATCTTTCATCAATTGCCTTTTAGCTATGGAGGTATTGACTAAATTCAATAATCATTTCCACTATACCAAATAGAATTTATAATTATGTGTCTATCTCATCATCAACTTCATGTCCATAGCTCTTGTAATTTCATGTCTTTTTTCCTTTGACAACCGCCTTTACAACTTTAAGTCCATGGTTAGTATAACGCACCTCAGCGCTACACAGCCACACGGACAATCCCTAACGGCTAAAAACACTCATAGAGCTATAAATGGACTACAAATTTTCTTAAACAAGTAATACAAATCAATTAAACAATTAAACAATTAACACAATGCATAAGTGTAGATTTAAAAGTGCATAAATAACTTGACAAGGCATTAATCACATATTAAACCATTAATAAATTAATTAACAATGTTAACAACTAACTTGCAAAAAACCCTGACAACTTAAATATGCTTGTATAAACCAAACTATCGATCCCAAATTTTTCATGCCGATCACGAAGTCGATAGTCAACCCGCCCCGACGTTTTGCTCCCAACATCAGAAGCCAAAAATCAAAAGTTTGCAACATGATCAAACACAAAGATCCATCCTTGACTTTTGATTCCCGATGTCAGCATGTCAGGAGTCGAGATTCAGGACCCAACAAAACAACATGAGCTATTTCGGCTTCTGATTCCTGACGTTGACACATCAAGAGTCAGCCCACAATAAAACAACACGTGACCAAATACACTCTGTCGGCTTCCAATTCCCGACATCGGCATGCCGAAAGTTGGGAGTTGGATTCAACACGTCGGCACCACGTTGATTGACGGACACGGGTGGACATCGACATGGTAATCAATGGTTGAGATTACTTCGATCTAACATACCAAAAACAAGCCATTTTTCAAATAAATGGCCAAGATAAAGAAAACGAAAAGGGGGGCAAGGATCCCGTCCATGGATCGACACATATATTCTTGCCCACTAAGCACATGTTAAGCTCATGTGTCAAACCAATAGATCATCACGAAAACACGATTCATGCACTTGTTCAACCCATGAATTGAACGAATTGCATCACACAAAGGAAGAAAAATTAAAATTACTAAGGCAGGGATGACCTTCAGTTGGAAAACGACTTGTTACAGGCTTTCCAACAACCTCCCTGGACCAAAACAACTGAAACAATTCATCACAACATAGTCCAAAAAAAATAAACAAAGGTAATTAAATAAAATAGAAACTGTCTAAACGAATCCATGGTAGCGCTAAGCTTCAAGCCATCATTTCAGACAATAAAAACACATATTAAACCTTCCTCACAATAAATAGAGCTCCACACGATGAATAAGGAGTGTATCCTTTATCGAATAACTCTAAAAAATCAACATTCAGACATTCCCACAAATAACACTAATCCATGCAAAGCTCCCATCGCATTACAATTAGTTTTCATGTAATCAATAGGGAATAAAACCACTTCAATTCAATCGTCCTAACTTTCTTAACAAATATAAAACTTCAAATCACACTTATGCTTATTCTTTCATTCTTACAGGACTGTTTACATCCTTTGGAACCAATTAACCTACTTGCCAAAATCCATTTAAGGCATAACTCATTCAAACAAAAGATTAAAATAATAGCCTTTGGAACCTATTGGCTATCCCGCCAATACCCATCTAATGCATACCTCAACACTTAACCACATTCATACAAAACCAAACAATAGGCTTTGTGAGCTATTGGTTATTTTGTCAATTCCCAACTAAGGCATAAATCTCATAAACATACATACCATTCCTCATATCCCAGACATAAACACAAGTACATCATCAAAAGGATTATAAAGTTGTTAAGTATATGGACTTCATAACATAGGCATTCACGAAAGACAATACATGTCATGGCTCTGTTATAATCCATAAATATTCATTCATCTTTAATAACTATCAACGAGGGCCATACACTCATTTGAAAATTTAAATGTTTGGTAACTAGCTTCGTGGCAGCCATACTCCACCCAACTGTAGGTAGTCATGCTTGGATATCTTTCACGAGAACTCCACCCTCGAGCTGAGACTCATGTATTCATTGCAGACTTCTCACCAACCCAAGTTCTCTTAGGGTTCAACACTTGACATACGATATTTATTGGTTTTTAATGAAATCCACGTCAAGTTGTGTAATTCATTTACTTAGCTTCATTCTAATGGCACAATAGTGATAACCATCATTGTCCTATGTGCTTAGAATTCCACTAAGTTCAGTTCAAGCACTAATTTCCACTTTATTGGAATTACGAGAGGAAAAACAAGGTAAAAATGTTTACAACCAAAGGCTTAAGGATTTGGTTTAGGCGCTTAGGTTTCTCACTAGCCCAACCACCTCTGCCAACAGTCCCACTTGTTAAATCACTCAGGATTTAGATTTGATTGTTTGTCCACTTGAGATACCAAATAAGCCAAAAACTTGGTTACTATGCGAATGATATGGTTGTAACGCACTGCACCAAACCTTAGTGCACTGTATGCTCTGCAACCATGTTCAACCAACCACTATGCCTCTGCACAGTGCTTCTGCATGTCTTGTGCAACATAGTGTAATTCCTAATATGCTCAATTACAAGAGTCAATTATTCCCTTGTGGCGCTCCTATTGCTCTCCTATGCATTTCAAAACTATTCCACAAAAAAAACCACATCTCCATCCTCCTCACGACTTAGTGTGAACATTTTTCCTCCTACTCTGCACATTTCCTTCGGTACCGTACTTTGCACATACTCCCACAAGCTCAGGCCTCCTTCCCCAAGCTCGATTCCACCATCCTTGCATGCATTTGTCACATCCATGCGACACTTGTCCAAAATTTATTAATCTCCCCTTATCCACCTTTTTAACCCATAAAACATTTTTTAAGGTTAAGAAAGGAGATCCAGGTTTATTAAAAAAGCAAAGGGTATTCTTTTCAGTTTGCAAGGTTAAACATGATCATAGGCTTAGCCCTAACGCTATTACAACGTTCCTCGCTCACTATCATGGGTGAATACATGAGTCTCTGTTCATTCAACATTATGACTAAGCCACGGCCAGCACATACTGTTATATTAAAATTCAAAGGCATACAATAAGTTCTGCCCTTAAGGCACTCATAAAATGTTTACAAAAATTACATTTTAAATTGGGGTTGAATCTTGGGGATGTTACAATTATAATGGGATCTTTTGTTCCACCAGAGTGGTAAAATGGCTCTATCGCCTCTACCTTTGTAGGCCATCCATATTGATATGGGATTGCTATGAGTTCTATAATTGCATGTGGAGTAGGCTCTGGATCTTTATCTTCATATGCATGACATATATTGGAAATATATTGCATTGTGCGTATTTTGATTTTTTCTTAGATTCTTGGATTCTTGATCATCTTAGGTATGTCAAGAAGTCATGGCTATATATTTCCTTCTCATATAGCGACAAGAAAGGCCATAAACCAACATGTATCAATGAATTTGGTAACTTGCTAAACATTTCCACTTACCTCAACAAAAAATATCACAGGGTAGATATTACATTGTGATCAAAGTTTAAGTGACTGATATGATGCCATTTCCAATGTGACTTTAAAACCAAAGAGAGATTATACATGGTAGTCTCTCTCAATAAAATCTTGGTATGTTGGAGCTTGGGATGTTTTAATAAATTATTGTCAAAGATTTTCATGATCAAAGAAATCTTACGAGAGATTAACCAAAAATATATATTTATGTAGAGGCCATTAGTACTCCAAAAACTTGTACTCAGATATCAAAATTCAATTGAATGAAATTCAATGAACGCGATTGTTGAGATTGAATTTAGGTATGCATAGCTACAACGTGATGTTCTCACAACTAAATAATATGGAACCACTAAGTAGTTGAGCATGCTTTTTGTTGTAAGGTTGCAATATCTATATTATATTAATAAACAAAATATACAAAAAGAGTTACAAGCCGAGGTGGCCAGGACTGTTCAAGGAGGTCTAGTATGGTGGATCCACCATCTTCTGTCATCAAAATTTATACAATTGGCAAAAAATTAGGCCCACTTAGAGTTAGAAAACCAGATTACGTAGAAGAAAATGATCCAATTCATAACAACATATATATAACTAATATCAAAATAGACTTAAGAAATAGAAACCTTGAAAACGGAGGGAGACTCGGATGCCTGCGAACCAGAGAGTCTTGATCAAGTTTGGGCCTGTGCATTAGAAGTGATTGTTGCTAGTTCCTCTTCATCTTGATTTCTCCAAGAGCCCTTTCTAGACGAGTCTTCTTCGTTCCATTTAACCAGATGGATTTCATATTTGTGTGGAGGTTCTTACACTTCACCATCTTGACGTCTAATCTTCTTCATGAGAAGACAACTAAAGCTCCTTGAGCCGAACTGGCCAGAAGAGGCATCATAATCTTGCAACAGGCGCTTACTAGAATTTTCAGGAGAGCCACAGTGGAGCTAAGCTTTCTAAGTGGGTTCTTCATCAACCTAGAGGGGTTTGAGTCTCATGTTGACTTCATGTTTCTCCAAAGGAGGTAGACCTAATTCATGCCACTCTGCCAAATTGTTCACACCACTTCCTAATTGGAGCTAGTTGAGTTGCATTTCTCTAACGACAACATCGATTCTCCTCCAAACCTCCTGGTTGTTGTGAACCAGGTTGGATAATGGGTTCTTGACCACCCAATAATGATTGACTCTCCCCTTAGCTAGTGGGTTAGCTAGTTGATTCTCCACCGCTCCCTCCTCCCATTCATTTATCTCAAGGCGAAGAGAGTGGGGGATACGGTCCTTGTATCACGAGCCGACAGCAGGCGGTCAAACCCCTATGCCTCCTCTGTTACATTGGGGAATACCTCGACTGCAAATCCTAATCAATACAGTGCTCGTCACCTTTCAATAGATGGGAGGGATGGCTCTACTTTTGCTTCTTACAACCAAAAGTTTAGTTTCCTAGTACTTGCGGGGGAGCCCGTTCTCTTCACCCCTTGGGATTATCAACACACCATACCTTTAAAGATTTCAAGAATGGAGAATTAAAGAGTAGTCAGTTGCGGGTGATAACCATGATGATTCGTAGAATTCAGTCATGAGCTCTATACGAAGAGACAACCTGTTGTTGGATCGAAGAGTCGGCTTTATAAAGACAATTAACATTCACATGGGGGATAAATTAAGAGGGGGGGAGAAAGAGCCAAGTGGCCCTTCCAAGTGGATGGCTAAGCATGCAGGCTTCATGTGCCTCATCTAGTCTCCTTGCAACACTTGAGTAGTTGAGCATGTTATGTCTTGTATATGTGTGTGTGTGTGATTTTAAGTTATTGTTATATATATGACATAACCCATTTGACTAAGTTTTGCATGGGTTTCAGTGCCATGCTTGGAGTTGTTATTGTGTTCTTTTTTTCCTTTTTCCTTTTATAGATTTTTTAAATAGCAATAATTACTATGGAGAATTAACTAAATTGTTAATAAATTTAACACACAGTGATGCTAGTCATGTATACTAAACTACATTTTTCCCGAATTATTATGGGTTCACATTCCATTTCAATCTACAATTTGGAATTGATTTGTGAGTATGCTGAGGAAGTTGCAACAACAAAGATATTAATAAATGTGTGGTTAAAATCCACAAGCGAAAGTTATGCTCTGATGGATATAAAGGAAGGATTGTTGGTTGGTTGCATCACAAGTTATGCCAAATAGTGTGAAATGTTAATTATGGAAAATACGCAAATTGAAAATTGTGAAATGTTGTTAATCAATTTTGTGCTTTTGTTAGTTGGATCTTAATTACAATTGTTTGAATTATTCCATTAGAAGGATAAAGGTTATAAACAAATGAAGTTGTATGCTTTGTGTTTGAACTTAATGGAGATTGCAGTTATTGAATTTGACAATTATAAATCAAAAGGGGTGTTTGTTTCTCACGAATTCTCTTCAATATTTGCATGTACCTTGTTTAAAATCACACAACTTTCAAACAACACAACCCCTACTTGCAAAGGCCAAGCATAATAAGACCATCAAAAAAGCGAATACTTTGCTCATAAACTATGTAACAACCCATTTATGTATTTTATACAGAGAATAAATTCAATGAACTGGGTAGTCAAAACTATTTTGTGTCATTGAAGGGATCTCTTGCCCCGCAAACTAAAGAATTCATATGACCCTCCAGATTAACATTTGCCTACCTATAAATGCATTTAAATCCTCTCATACACTAATTGCTTGTATATTTTTTACATTTTTCACATTTAGCATTTTTTGTACTTCCTTAAACTTCACGGTTTCCATTTCCCAAGTTCTCTTATAACTACATCATTAACACCTTGCACCCTTAATTACAACATACTTTTTGCACCATCAAGTGCCATTGCTAGTTTTCTAGCACCAATGAGATATATAATATTCATCATGGTTTGAAAGGTGAGCTAGTTTTTGAATATTTTCCTTGGAGAACTAGAGGGATATAAACATTGGTTTGGATATGGGTATCCAAAAGATCCCCTAAATAATTAAAGAACACTTGATATACCTGCTCATTTTGGCAAAAAGCATAAAGACAACATAAAGGTAATCTTCATGTCCTCATAGGCATCCTAGTCCAACAACAAGGTTTCCACTATATTGCTCAACCTTGGAATCAAGGAAACACATTTCCTATGGAGAGTGGTGATGGGTTTTTGTGCACTATTGACCAACACCCGATAAATATTAATAATAAAAATATTGAATGTCGACCATAAATAATATACTTAATAAGAGGTTTGCACCTCAAGAGATTTGATCCCTCTCGGCGCTTGATAGAGCCTAGGATTTGGATCTATGTTGGTTAGGGTAAATCCACACCCAAGTCCTCAAAACAATGCCTATTGTGTTGTGTGTGGAAAAATAACAAGATACATCTATCTCATGGAGTGTTGGGATAACTTTTACAACCATAAAATCTCATATCCTCCTTGCATGTTATCCCACATTGGTTGTGAGCATTAATCAACGACACATGTAAGTCCCAACATAACATGATTCTTGTGTCAATCGGATAACCACAAGAGAGTGGTCTCTCCTACTACCATAATGGTTGATTGGTTGTGGGGTGAGTATGCTTCCTTGCTTGACGTTCTTCTCATCCTCTATGGGAGAAGTGTTGTGTGGGTGCATGTGTGAAATAATAGTAAGATAATCTATCATTAGGCATCTTGGAATTGCCTATATAACTATAAAATCTCTTTCCATCTTTGTGTGTTATCCCACATTAATACTTCATAATAACATACGAGTCTCGACATATTATGGTCTTTCTGTTAATAAAAACAACTATAAAAATTTATATCTATTATTAATATAATGATTAATTGATTGAAAAATAAATATGCTTCCTTACTCAACCTTCCCCTACTTTTAAAGGCAGTGAGCTAAACTCTAGACCATTTGCACCTAAAATCCGACGAGTTTTCTGGTAAAAAACCGACAGAAATTGTTCAAAGGATAATTTCCAGTGAATGAAATTGCATAAACTGGGTGCCCCAAGGGTAATCGAGGGTGTTGAATCCATTTCTCCAATAAAAATTGTAGTTTTAACATTGGAAATCTCATTTTCAACAACAAATTGTGTTGCCGAATTCCGACCAAACTTGCCTGAAAAATGCAAATGGTCTAGAAATTAGCTAACTCCCTTTTAAAAGCATATTAGATATACCTATTTTATAGATTTACGAATTATTTAGGTGTGTAAATAATTTCCAGTATGCAATGAATCAATAATGAACATTAACATTTTCGCAAAATTAAGGGTGCTAATTAGTACGCATGGTACATGCATGGGCATATTTACGTCGTAAGGCGTTTCAACAAGTGGGAGTCGACTCCCCGAAGTTAATGTTTTTTTTTTTTGCTGTAGGATGCTTTCGTCCGACGATTGGGTTAATCTGTTTCATTGAATTTGATCTGCTGCCTGCTGATCTGGCGATCTGGCACCTGCTCCTCCTTAAATGCACATCGCACATGCTCCTGTACTATCTTTTCTGTGATAGTTCCTCCCAGTATTATTCTACAATAATTGGAGAGCCCAGTAAGGTCCTTAATTGAGATTGCTTGATTCCAATTCATAGACAACGCTAGCCAAGGCACCTCCAAGCAGTGGCCCGACCCAATATATCCAGTGGTTCTCCCACTTCCAGCTTACCAGCGCCGGCCCGAATGCCCTCGCCAGGTTCATCGAAGCGTTGTCGAAAGCCCTGCGGGCCAATATGTTGGCGCCCACAATGAGTCCAATGCAGATCGGAGCAATGGTGCCCAGGCTGCCCTTCTTTGGGTCAATCGTCGTAGCGTACACTGTGTAAACCAATCCGAATGTCATCACTATCTCAAACACCAATGTGTTGGTCATTCCCACACCAGCAGACAACGAGAACGTCGACGTAGACTGTATCGCACCACGATCACCATGACTCAGAAATACAGAAGAGAAAAAAAAAACTTAAGCTACGAATTAAATGAGGCAAAAATAATTGGCTCACCAGGTCGTTGGTAGTGAACTGGAACAATAAACAAGCAACGGTGGCACCAATGAGCTGCACAAGCCAGTAGAGAATACCCCTCAGAAGCGTGATGTGCTTGCCGACGAGGGAATCGAAAGTGACCGCAGGGTTAACGTGACCACCAGAGATGTTGGCACCCACGGCCACTGCCACGAAGAGCCCTAGACCATGGGCTAGAGCCACGGCTACCAACCCAACCGGTGTCGTCAAAGTGTCGCTGCTAAGCTTGGCTGCAAGAAATTCATAGTTAACAACAACAATAGAGTCCTGAAACTTGGAAGAAATTATAAGTTAAGTGTTATGTGTAAATGTATTACCAAAAGCCATGGCGGATCCTGGTTGGCTGGTACTATATTTTCTGCTATAGTTCCTCCCAGTCTCATTTTGCGATAATCTAGAGAGCCCAACAATAAGATACATTTCAGTAACGCCATGTCGAACCCAGACGATGCCTTGGTTGCATGGACGAACTCCAATGCTGCCAACATTTGTAGCTGGAATGGAGTCATGTGCAACAAATTCAACAGAACGGTTTCACTCGACTTGACGAACATGAATCTGTTGGGTTTCATTCCTCCCCAGACATTATCAGGCCTCCCCAGCCTCATGAATCTCAGCCTCATAATATTTTAGTCATCTACCCCACAAAATGGATGAATCATGAAATCATAGTTAAAATTTGTGTATGAGCATCCAAACATTTATTCACATGTAATTATTAGTTGCGAACTCAATACAAATTTTCAGGCATTTGATATGAATAATAATTTTTCACTTCCTTGCCTTCCATATGATCATGGAATCCTGATTGATTCTTTTATTTCTTTGTTGGGTGTGAATGTCGGCAAGGATGTTAGCACCATTTGTGAAAAGTATTCCTTCCACTTCTATAAGTTGTGCATCCTTTCAACCTCCCTAGCAAAATTCTTAGTTGCTACATCATCAATTTCCTTCTTCCATGGTTGCTTAGCTGCAGTCTGAAACATAATGCCCTTGGACGGTAACTCTATAAATGCAAGGATCCATCCGTCCATATTCATGGGAGAAGCATGCCTTTTCTAACTCCATCTCTCCAATTCTGCAAGTTAATTGAATCTCATTGGAAACATGTCTATGTAGTTTTAAATTAACAGAGGATGTAGTTTACTATAGTTTTTTATGAGGCAGATTGGTGCATAATTTTTTCTAAGTAAAAATGAAAATAAAAAAACCCTATCAATTTGTCTGATTAGCTTATGTGGCTAGTTGGCCCTTTGAATTAATGTATGGTGTACATACCTTATTGTTGAATGCCTTCATTCTTACATAGAGACTGTCCACTTCCTCCTCTCATGAAAAAAGAGATTGGAAGTAATCAGAACAACGCTGGTGTTATATACATGAAGTGGCGTCCAGTTATTCCATCCCTCTGGGATGGTACTATTAGGAATTTAGGAGTAAGCATATACTACTGTGGAGTAAGGTCCCCATGCTCTGCTAAGATACGATAATCCATGTCCTTCCAAAACGCAGAACAGAAACATGAAGCCCGAGTCTTCCAACAAAGACATCCTCTTCTGAGATATGATTGCGCCAGTAACCACAGGGATGGCATCTAGAGTGCAATTTTGGAATAAACAAAAACAAACAACAAAATTGTAGCTTTTGTAAGCTCTGAAAGAGAAAAACCAATCAATTTATGCTACAAGATTCATTTCAGATTTACCTTAAAGATAGATTCGTTCCTTCTTTGTATGTAAAAGGAAGAGAAGCAGACTGTCACATTCAGTTTATAAAAGGAAGAGAAGCTGCATATACATTTGCTACCTGTGAAATATTAAATCTACTCAAAACTATAGAAGACCTGTGAAGCATATACATTTTCTACTTGTGAATCATATACATTTACATTGGTTATTCAGTACTATTAACTGTTGAACGCTGTAACCTGTGAAGAGCCAACTAACCTGAAGAGACTTTCTCTTACTTCAAATTTGAGTATTTGTTCAAGAGTGATGTTCTCCTCTTCCCTTTCCACCTTTTTAGGAAAATGAAATTACACCATACTCCTCATGCTAACTACAAAAATCATACTCACAATACTTCTCTCTTGTTTCAGGAATGGCATCAATCTCAAATGGTAAATAGATCAACAATTTTTTTTTGTAGGAAAAATCTTTCTTCAACTACTTTATCGGTTTTTGGGACTTCCACTACCTCTGCAATCAATTCGATCCCAAATCTCAGCAATTCCAGTAATGGGACGTCAAGGCATTATTAGACTCTGCATAGGAGAGTGAAATTTGCATGTCCCTGGGCGCGTGGCGGATTGGAAACATAAGGAGGCAGGTTGGAACCATAACCAATATCAATTGAATGTTGTGTGTCCCCACGCCAAATATAATCTCATTCATCCAACCACTTGTGTGAGATAAGCCAGGTTAATTTTCCCGAAATATTCATGTCCATTGACAAGTGCCTCCCTGATTAGCATGCAAAAGCTTTTTGTTAAATACCCAAAAAAATGGAACGGGTTTGCATGGACAACTGGAGGCATGCAAAATCATGGTGTGATGGGTTTGTGAAATGTTTGATAATTAAAAACATCCCTATAGTCGTAATTTACATATTATCTTTTTAAGCCATCTAGAAATCGATTATTTTAGTTTCTATATTTGAAAATAGAAATTGAGTAGGTAACCCTGTAATAATCGTAATAGTGATATTCACACTGATGCTTGGGACATCTAGAGGATGAATGAGGCTGTGCACTTCGCCACCGGTCAAGACGAAGCAAAAGGAGGGACACCATAACACTCATTCCCTCGCATAAGCATTTATTCTTTCATGCCTGAAGCACTATGCACACAACAATTGAGGGGCATAGCGATAAGGCACAATTAGTTAAGTGGTTTGATAGTGGTAAAAGTTTAAACAAGTAGGAACATTCTAAATAAGGATAGTGCCATCCATATTCGAAGTCTGTGAAAATAGAGACTGGAAAATTGCTTATATCTGTGGTTTAAACTAAATTGGAAACAAGGAAGAAGGGATCTACAATGGACATTTTAAGGGGCAATCAGTCTTCTTTCGGTAAAGCCTTTGTATCCTGTGAATATTCATTAAACGGATTATCCTATTGTAGTCTGCTTCCCTAATCAGGAAATTGCAGGGCAGGAAACAACTTCTAAGGTTCTGTATTAATCACAAGGTATCCTTTTTTAGGGATTGTCAGTGATCATGTGACATGGACAATCAATATTGAATCTGGAAAATTTGTATTTAACAACTCTCTATCCATAAACTTTAAAGTCTTGAAGAAAATTTAAAGGGATCATAAACATAACTCTTTTGAACATGATTATTTGTTCTTTAGCCCAATATTCTACTCTCTAATGTAACTATTGTTCATCCTGTACAATATATGAAGCATCCCAAGGTAGTTATACTTGTAAATTCATTTGACTACTCAATTGGAGTAACATGACTTTTTATTCAGTTTTGCTTCTTTTTTCGTATTACTTTATAATACTTTCTATGTCTTATTTTGAATAACCAAATCTTGTTTATTTTCTGTTCTGATTCTGTAATATTCCTTAATTATTGAAAAGAATGATTTTCATATCACTTTTATTCAAACTGAACAATTCACTGCATTGAAATATTGCATTTCATATATGAATTCGAACTGAATAGTTCACTGCACTGAAATATTATAGAATAATACATACACTTTTATTGAACTGGTGAAATCAATTTACGATATTGTGAGTGTCTATCTTGGCAACTTCAGGACTCATCCAACACCTATCACTCATCGCCCAACTTCAGGACTCATCCAACACCTATCACTCATCACCCACCTATTTCCTGTTGGTGGTAGGGACAGTAACAGAAGCTGGCCAGTTGCATACAAAAAGGATTTAATGCTAGGAACCCTCTTCCACACCAGCGAGAGGAGATAAGATATTAATTGGAAATTGAAATGTGATAAAATAAATATTTTTCAGTTGATATTGGTATGGATGTACGTTTTTTCATGAATATATATGTATGGAATTCATCAATAAAGGAAAACCTAGGGTTTATCATTGATTGAAGATTTTGATATGTAATGTGCGGTAAGTTTCAAAGTTTTTTCATCAATAAAGGAGAACCTAGGGTTCATCATTGATTGAAGATTTTGATATGTAATGTGTGGTAAGTTTCAAAATTTTTATAATTCTTAGTTTTGGGTCTACCTCGGCTTTAGGTTTAGGTGCTTCTGCCATGAAGTCTTTACAAGTGGGGAAAACCTGTAATGACCCAATTTGAAAATTCCCACCAAAGGCATAATTTGGGGAAAAAATGCTTTGTTTAGCTTGACTCTAGGGGATTCAAATGGCACAATAGGGTCTTGAATTGGTTAGGGACTGATATGGGGAGTCTTAGAACCACTTAATGGACTCTCTAATAATTTTATGACAGGTTATAGACATCTGCAACTTGATTTGGGGACATTGGTAAAAAGGTAACATTACTAGTAATTTATGGTGCAATTCCAACTCTTATGCAACCCTCCCAGCTTGTCAAACATAGTATAGAGACTGTTATTAGACTTCATTTACTGTCATTTGATATGGTTAAGAGTTCTGCCACAGAAGTTTAAAGCTTCGAATATTCATATTCGAATGCATAAATTTAGTGGTGTTTGCTTAAGAGAAATGACATGTAAATGCTTAACTTTGACTCACAAATGGTGTAAATAATGGTTCCGAATAGAGCACAATGAATATAGACCATTAACAACATGGATAGGAGTGATAAGTGGAAGAAGCTAGGAGGTAGGGTAGATGGTCGGGTGAGGTAGGAGCTGCCCTATGGAGGTCTGTGTGGGAGAAGGGGGAAGGTGGAGCTACGTTGTGGACGCCGAAAGGAGTGGCTTGTAGAGTGAGGAGTAGTGAGCAGCTAACAAATATGCCCATGTGAAATGATCGATGGCTCTTGCTTTCCATGAGCGTTTAGATTATGGTCTTAGCATCAAAGGTTTCCATGGTTACACCCGATAGGTGGACAAACACAAGCCTTCTTTTTCATCATAACCATAGACTGCATGTTCAATTATAACGGAAAATCACTTACTTCACCTTTGACTGCAAGCATCTTTTATCAAAATTATTTATCCTAATTTGTGCAAAGTTAATCTTGAAATAATATTTTACTCCCTAACCTTTATCAATAATGAATTATTTTTATTTATTTAGTAGATAGATCCATAAAATTTTTGCATCTACAATGAACTACAAAAGCTAACAATTCATTGTCATTTCGATGAGAGAAAAATAATTTTCATGATTACTTTTGAAATTCCGATAATGTGATGGCCAATTATTTGAAAAATATAATGTTTTAAATTATTGTATTAACCATAAGATATTATTTACTAAAATTTGTGGTTCAACACTTCAAATTGTCTTTCTTGTTGTATATGTCCACATCTCCTTGCTTAACTTACAACACCGAGTTCTTTTATTGCACCCCTAGATACAATTACTAGTTATAATTAATGCATACGATGGCATGTGAAACCACATGAACATCATCGTTCCATAGTCATGGATATGGATATGGGCATTTACTAGACTCATTTAATGTGATAAATAAGATTTGTAATTTCAATGCTGATCACTATCGTTACTTTGACACGAAGTAAAATCCGATACCATTTTTTATTATATGTAATTTGTTTTTTTAATAGTTGGCGGCTTTTTATGACCTCTTACGCCGGTGGTGAGTAGGCAAAACTGGACTGCTCCGGTAAAAGTGCGTTAACAACCGGGCCCTCCCTCGGCTCCAAACTGTATAACTCCTGCAGAGCCTCATGATTTATATATTAAGAAAAAATATTTTAACTCTGGTTACTAAGAAGCGTGGGTTAAGATATTAAAATTAGTTTGTTTTTGCCCATGGTATTCAAACTTTGGGCTTCTTGATTCAGCCTTGGCTAAAACATTATCTCCTTTTTTTTGCCTTTATTTATAGAAACCCTTCTATCATTAAAAATCAAATACATTGTTATTGGGTTTGATTTGTATGTTGGGTTTGGATGTAATATGGTGAATCAAATACGTTGTTATTGAGTTTGATGTTTACCTTTGTAGGTTGGGTTTGGGTGCAATATGGTGAATTTATTTATTGGTGTAGGGGTTTGAGTGGAATATGGTGAATTTATTTATTGGTGTAGGTTTTTTATGTTGGGATTTTATTTTATATTTATATATATATTGAGTTTTTATAATACATTATATTTTATTTTTTCATTTTTTTTAAAAATTTTTATTTTTATTTTTTAATTGGAAAGATGTTTATAAAGATAATAATATAAGGTAAATGAGTAATTTATTTAAAAAAAAGTTATATATGGTTTATTTTGCCTTTAAAGATTCACAATTTCTACTTATGCCTCATACTTTGTATGCATAAAGAGGCTCCTACTTAGTGGATGCCACACAATATCATGCACAATTTCTTTGTACAGTGTTGTAGGTGTTGTTCCACTGCTAGGTGTATATCATAGACATGGTGATGTTGGGGTGATGATATTAATGCTCAGAGTGCAAACAATTTCAATGTTAGACGGTTGACATTTATTTGCATCTTAAAGAGGTTCTAGTAAAAAAATTATCTTAAAATTATATTATTATACAGAAAAAGATAAATATTTATATACTTGAAACAAAGCTCAAAGCTCAAATGTAACTTCATGCTTATTTGATATTGATATTCTAACCATGCCTGAGAGACACTAAGAACTTACAATTTTTTTGTCACCACAAACTAAATGCTTATGAATTCATTGATTAGAGTGCTCATGACTTACAATACTCTTAAAATCACCCTATTGAGAGGATTTAACAAAATCATTGAAAAAAGGAGTGACAAATATAAGAGTATTAGGTTGCCTCAACATTTCATGAAGAGAGTGCAATCCCTACCATGCCAACTAAAGTGACTACAATCCCTACCATGCCAACTAAAGTGACTACAATCCTTTATATAAATAGCGATCTTGAAAAAATGGTATAGTAGTTATTTTTATTTATTTTTAAAAACCGAAATACCCCTTACTTTTTGCTTGGAGGCGGGGGCTTATATCCCCCCAAATCCCCCTATCCAACTACCAAAAATATATTTGTATCAATCTAGATCAAAATTCAAGATTTCGAGATAATGGATTAACTTATCACTCATGTGACATGTCATTTTGAAGGTTCCTAGTTTTATATGCCAAAGACACCCTCTCTTGAGAATGGAACCTGGGCTAGTGATAGAAAACTCCTATTCATTTACTGCTTGACCACAACTCAACTGTCAAATGTTATAGTAGTTCTTTACATAATAACAACCAAACATTCCTCCACTGTGACTAGTTATCCATCACACACCAAAATTGGCTAGAGGATATGCACATGACTACCTTTGAAATTGATGCACAAATATGAGTACACGCACAAAAAGCTTTGCTAGTTGAAAATATCAATTTAAGGTGGAAGTTCCTTCATTGATGTGATAGTATTCCCCCCCACTTTGATAATAAAATTGCTCAAAAGTCCAGTGCATGTTGCAGGTCCCCTTCTTTGTGATTATTATCTTTGATATGCATTAATTACATAATTACCAATTCGAAGTGGCATATTCCCTGTGAAAGATTTTGTTCCATAATACCCTGTAGTGGTTCTATCCGAAAGTTCCCAAAGAAAGATATCCAAATTGTTTTGGTCTTGCTTTGGCGAAACACGTGGGCTTTCAAAAAAAACAAAACAAAAAATACCATTTGTTCTCTTGCTATGGTTTCAATGTCATGCATTGGAGGTCATTTTGGCTTATGGTTGTTATGTATATGATTTACAAGGTATCTTTTGTGACAATGACATATCTTATATTTTTTCATTAATAATCCTTTTCACAAAAAAAACCTTGGCTAATCTAGAGGTTCACATTGAGGTGCACATCCCCAAGTTGATGTTATTGCATTCTCACTTATTTTATTTTGATATTAACATGGCCAATGATTTTGATGTCATATTTTGTTGTTAATCTTTAACTTGTAGTTGTTATTGATTTTAGTACGTAGGAGAATTGGTAACTGGACTAGTTTGTACTTGCGTGGTATGGAGTCGATTTTTATCTATTACAAGTAAACGATGTCCCATACATAGCACACAAGACTAACATAAATTTGAACACAAGACTAACAAAAGTTTGAACCTATAAAAGTACTTTAAAAGTGCACCCTATTGCTAATTGGTCAACACACGAAAAACAACTTATAATTAGAATGAAAGAATTACTTTAAAAGTGCACCCTATCGCTAATTGGTCCACAGCCACAGAACAACTTATAATTATAATTAATAGAACGCTACAAACAATTTATCAATTTTTATTTATAAACCAAAAAATATAAACGAATTTGGAAAACCAAAAGAATACTAAGCCTCCTTTCCCTCCTACCACCATATGACCTCATCGCAACTCTCAGCGCCTTAACCACAGTTTACGCAATTTGAAACCCTGGTTATTCAAACTCAAACCCTAACCCTTGAAACCCTAGCTCTATCTCCTCCTCGGAGCCCCCACAAACATTTGTTTCCGGTAGTATTTTTTTCGCGCATCGCCTCGGATCGCATCGGATGGCATGTAGTCCCCTTTGACTGACCAAATCCTCCAGTGTACAAAGGCAGTAGAAATATCGGAGCCCAAGTAAAAATTCAGAAGGGAAGAACGCAAAGCAAAGCACGGGTCAATGGCGACGCAGATACCAATCCCCACCACCAACAAACAATAGTACCGCCCAGTGGCGCTATTTTTTGTTGGTTTTTCCATCAATTCGGACTTGAATTCATCTCCAAATTAATTCCACTCCACAGATCTAAGGATTTGACGTTGGGAATGGCGAATAAGAAAGCCGTTAAATCGGCGGAAATACGAAGAATTTTTCTGCTGATTCTATAAGTAGCCGTCAAATTCTCAATTACTATTTTTATACTACTATACTGTATGCAATCGGGATCCCAGCAGGGGCTGCAGGGTGGCGTCCAACCCCCCTGCCGCTCCTCCTCATCTTCTCCTTCCCCTTCTTCTTCTTCCTCTGCAGTTTCCCTGCCCACCAAACGTCCAGGGTTCGAATCTATGCAACAGCAACAGCAGCAGTCACAGCACAATCTTCGCCAGGTTTGTACTATTTTTTCCTTTTTGGGTTCCGTTTTTCGGACCCGATCTATTTAGATTCTTTCCTCATGTACTTGCTAAATTCCTTTTTGTGGTTATCCGTGTTGCTCTTTTTGTCCCCCATAACGTGTCATTTGCTTATAATTTTGACACTTGGCCCCCCTAGTTTACCATGAATTTGATGTGGGTTTGCACTACTCATGTGTAATTTGTTCTCGATTCCTTTCTGCCATTGAATTAGATCTGGACTCTGGCTGCCGTCATTTTTTATTCATAGGTAAATTTTAACTTTACTTCTCCTCTCTCTTCCATTGAATTTGATGTGGGTCTCTAATTATCTCATTGAAGCACAGTCCCATGCTCAAATTTCAGAAAAAATCCCCATATCAGCAAATGGGCACTAGAATTGGTTATACACTCAGAAGTGTGGTATTGGCATAGTGGCAACTATATAAGTTCATCGGTGCTAGAGTTTTTTTGTTTTTTCGAGAAATGGCTAAAGAGTATCTTTTGTGCCCAAAATCATTGGTGTTTGTGGATCTGCAGGTAGTAACTCTCTCAGAAGAAGTTTCAATAGGATATCCAGGAATTGGAAAAGGAACTTGATAACTGATATGGAGCAGTGCATATTGTAGTATCTGAGCTCTTTATTCTTTTGCGTACTTGTAGTTGTATTAGTCATTATAATGTGGAAAATAATCTCCAACAAGGGATATGCCGGATATGCCACTGTGATTTGAATAGGTTCGCCTTTAAGAAGGCATCACAAAGACAACAATTACAAAGCAAGGGGAACTACAAATAAGACAGTCACTTCAAAGTGATGTTGGTACCGGAGTGAGGGGGATGCTATGACATCATACTGGGGGCTTGCACCCCACAGTCAGCTTTTGGATTGACAAAGCTTTGATTATGTTTTGATAGGATAAGCGGGAATTTGGAGTGAAATTTTACAGAATTGGATGGAACACGATAATCTGAGATCCTTAGGTGGCTGGAGTAGTGCATATTGTTTCATCTGAGTGAGATGACTGCATATGGGTCTTGTGTGTACTTGTGTGCAAATGCTGTCAACATTCTGCTGATGGTCAAAATGCAGTTTCAGTGATAGTCAAAATTTAGCCCTGTGATCACCGGTAGATAAATGTTTACTGAGGTTGGTCAAATAAGCTTATTGTATTGTGATGGGAGATTTTTAGTCATGAAAGGTATGCATATCAAAACTGCAAAAAGGCTATGAGCTGTGAGATCCTTCAACCAACAAGACTAGTGTGACAAGACCGGTGTTGACTAAAGTAATATGCTTTTGAAATCTTTGCCTTTAGGGTTATTCAGGTTATCACCTATTTGCTTGCAAAACATGTCTGTGGAAAGACCATTTAATGTTCTTAGGATATATCTGTTATGTATCTAGTCGAGGACTAGGATCTATTGGAATTTGTGAATTGGCATTTACATTTTGGTTTTAATTTATAGTGGTAGCATCGTATTCTATTTTCTTGCAAAACATGTCTGTGGAAAGACCATTTAATGTTCTTAGGATATATCTGTTATGTATCTAGTCGAGGACTAGGATCTATTGGAATTTGTGAATTGGCATTTACATTTTGGTTTTAATTTATAGTGGTAGCATCGTATTCTATTTTCAAGTATTATTTCTGCCCCCTAGGATTTTGATGGAAACCTATTGTAGGTGGTCAGGGCTATGCAGTTGCATGGTCTCTTCAAGATTGGAATCATTTTAACAAATGGGTTTTTAGAAAACGTCTTGTGTTGACAAGGGTTTATGCAGTATTGAGCATGGAGGTTCTGAATGAGCATGCAGATATGTATTTTTCATATTTATTGGATTATATACGCAAAGTTCTTCTCAATTGCTGAGAAAACACATCTTTTAGATCAATCTTTAGGGCATTTGTCAGCAAGATTTTTATGGCTTCAAATTATATTGTCGTTGTGAAACTGAAGGATTGCTTTCGAATTGAAGTTGGTTTTTGGCTATTGCCTTTCTCATCATGCGTGATATTGGGAAAATTATTGAAGGACGACAGTCAAAAAATGGTAGCAAAGATGCAATAAAATGACTAAATCAACACTGTCTGAAGTTTGATATGTGGTTTTTGTTATCGTTACTTACAAAGGGTAGTTGCTAATTACAAATGAAAAAGAGACTCAAACAGATGCTAAATAATGAGTGATTAGTTTTAAGATCTGCAGCTCGTCTATCCAGTGTTTGTTCACAGCAAACCCTTTGATCCGATCTTTTGTATTTTAGGAATTAGTTTTTATTCTTGTCCTTGATTTGTTCTTGTGAAACTTAGGGAAATTCCTGTTTTAATACAGGAAAAACCAGTATCATGGCAGCTGAAATATCTAAGAATACTATAAATCAAATAATTTCCCCAAGAACACTATGCCAGAGTTGTCAAAGCCACATACACCTGAATTAATTGCAAAGGTCTTCCATACATCCAATTTAATTCAATGCACACTTACTTCTATTCTCTTTTAAAAGAATTCATCACAGCCCCTTTAAATAGAAACTCAATCCATCTTTGTCATTTTTTGCAAAACGTTTATTATTACCCTTAATCTTATTATCGAGAATTATCCACACAGCTTAATATTATTCATAAAGAATTATTGCTAAATTTGTTGATATTATTTTCATGCCAAAATGTAACTTTGATGATAGTTAGTAGGCCTTCTCCTCTGATAACCTTATGCTCGTGCATCATATTATATCCGTATTTTTGATTGGAGCCTGAAGCTTTAATGATTTATTCAAGTAAGAAATTGAATTCATTGCAATTGGTATTTTATTTTAATAGCACTATTATGCCTAGCAGGGTTTGTTCAGTTCATTTTGATCTCCAGCTTCCTGAATGCTTCATATATGTTGGTGGTTTGAGCATTTGGTATAGGTGAAAAAATGCCTTTGCAATATCTGTGACTGTGCATAAGTTTATTGTTTCTTAACATTTTTGTTGCAGTCTCTACAGCAGCAGCTTCTCCGCAAATCTCAAGGAGATGAAGCGCTCCTGGCCTATCAAGCAGGTGGCCTTCAAGGAGTTGTTGGGGGTAGTACTATCTGTGGGCCATCTGCCTCAATTCAATTGCCCCAGCAACCTAGAAATTTTATGGATATAACTCAACAGCCACAGGTTGCTTCTCAAGTTCAAGATGAAGGGCAGGGCAAAGGTCAAAATCAGATACATGCTCAAGCCTACCTACACTATGCTCTTCAAGCTGCCCAGCATAAGATTCGTGCTAATATTCCTTCTCAGCAGCAGCAGAGTAAAGGAGGTTTGAGTGGTCCAACTGTAGCAGACCCAGATCAATTTAACAATTTGAAGCTTCAAGAGCTGATGAGGATTCAGGCAGCAAGCCAGGCACAAGCATCTATGTTTAAGAAGACACCTGGTCAGCTTGCACAAATAGAGAAGCAAATGGAACAAGGACAGCCAAGCAGTGATTTGAGAAGTGAAATGAAGTCCCAGCAGGCACAGATGGCTCAGTTATCAGGTAACATGGGAAGACCAGGCCAAGGACTACCAAACCAACATCCAATGCAAAATCTTGCAAACAACCAGTATCCTAATTTTGCTCATCTACAAGCTCTTCAGGCCTGGGCCATGGATAAGAATATAGATATTTCATCTCCTGCCAATGCACATCTTGTTCCTCAACTTCTCCTCCAGTTTCAAGCTCGTTTAGTGGCAATGCAGAAAGCTAGTGACGGTAATCATGCTGCTCATCAGACGCATATGTTGCCAGCAAAATCACATATTGTTTCTTCATCATCAGTCCAGGATTATGCAGGTCCTAGCAATGGAAATGTTCTACATGGAAACTCTATTCTCAAAGGGCATGCTGTTCAAGGGGGCTTGTATTCAAAACCAAGGCCGGCAGTTACAACTGGAATAGTACCAGCAAGTGGATATCCAGCAATGAGTAATCCTACTTCTGTTCAGACGCAACACCCCATTGCCCAAGGTGGAGATTATCAGATTGATAGGGCAGATAGGCATCAAAATTCTTCTGCGTCTGTGGCTGCTATGCACGGGCTTTCCTCCTCAGCTACTGCCGCAACTCAGATGGGAGACCCTTCAGCTGCAAAGAACATGCAGGTTTCTCCAGAGTCATTACAGATGCAGTACTACAGGCAGTTTCAGTCGAACAGACCTTCCTTACACTCAGCAGGTGCAAATGAAGTATCAACATCAAACCATCTTGCAAATCCACAGGTTAATCATTCAGTACCAGTCCAACATCAACAGTATGGCTTTACAAGGCAGCAATTGCATGTTCTAAAAGCTCAAATAATGGCCTTTAGACGACTAAAGGTAGAACTTGGACAAGCTTGCAATCCCTTTGACATTCTTGTTTCTTGCAAGTTTTTTTATGTTTTATATTTCTGCATACGGACAATGATCTGCTCAGTCTGGAAAGATTAAGGCAAGCAACAGTTTTAGGAATTCTTTAGTATTTTATAATATACACCTGCTATTCTTGACATTTATTTTTGCAGCGTGGTGAAGGTTCACTTCCTCCGGATGTTATTCGAGCAATTATTCCACCTCCTCTTTATTCCCAGCAAGGGCAAGTTGGTCCAGAGGCCACACCTAACGAGAAGGCTTTTGGTCAGCAAGCTGTAGATCAACCAAGGGTAGTAGAAAGCAATGACAGAGTACAACAGTTTGTGCCTCCAAATAAAGGGCAAATTGTGCTTAAAGAGGAAAGAGATGTGAACGAGTCTTCTCCTATGGTTGAAGAGAGGAAACCGGTGCTCAACACATTTCCAGGGATGCCGATTGCTGGAAAGGAAGGTTCACCAATGGTGGTTTCTGTGAAGGAAGAAAAAAACAATAAGGTTCTAGTCAAAATTGAGCAAGAAGCTGAACAAGTCACTCAGGCTAAGGCTTCTGCAACAAATGATATGACCTTGGAAACTAGCAAGGTTGTTACATCAAAATCCCCTCCCCCAGATATTTCTGCTCAGATCAAGAAGCATCCTGTAGGCAATTCTGGACAACTTTCGAAGGACATGAACATTATAAGGAAGTACCACGGCCCTCTGTATGACTTTCCTCCATTTGGAAAGAAGTCCAATCCTCTTTTGCCAACAACTTTGCATCCTGGCAATGGTGGAACTTCATTATCTATAGGATATGATGTTAAGGATTTGTTGTTTGAGGAGGGAATGGATGTTCTCAACAAAAAAAGGACTGAAAGTCTGAAAAAGATAGAGCGATTGTTGGCAGTAAAACTAGATAGGAAACGAATCAGACCTGATCTTGTATTAAAGTTACAAATAGAAGAGCGGAAGCTGCGTCTTCTAGATCTCCAGGCTAGAGTAAGAGATGAAGTTGATCAACAGCAGCAGGAAATAATGGCAATGTCTGATAGGCCATATCGTAAATTTGTGCGTCTTTGTGAACGACAACGGGCAGATCTAGCAAGACAAGTTCAACTTTCCCAAAAAGCAATAAAAGAGAGACAATTGAAAGCTGTATTTCAATGGCGCAAAAGGTTCCTCGAAGCACATTGGGCAATTCGTGATGCCAGATCCGCTCGCAACAAAGGGGTTGCTAAATATCATGAGAAAATGTTAAAGGAGTTTTCTAAAAGGAAAGATGAAGATAGGAATAAGAGAATGGATGCCTTGAAAAATAATGATGTTGACAGGTATCGTCAAATGTTGTTAGAACAACAAAATCAGATCCCAGGTGATGCGCAAGAGCGTTATCTGGTTCTCTCTTCCTTCTTGTCACAAACAGAAGAGTATTTACACAAACTTGGAGGAAAAATTACGGCTGTAAAGAACAATCAGGAGGTTGAGGAAGCAGAAATGACTGCAGCTGCAGCAGCAAGAGCACAGGCATGTGGAATTTCCCTAGGTGCAAAAATGTTGTGCTTTTACTTTTCCATTATTTGACGAGGAAAGCCTTGTTCTCTTAATGTTTACCATATAAACTATATGTTTCTACAGGGTCTGTCAGAAGAGGAGGCTGCTGCAGCAGCAGCTTGTGCAGCACAGGAGGTGGTGACAAGAAATAAGTTCTCAGAAATGAGTGCTTCTAGGAACAATATGTCAGTAAACAAGTAAGTCTATGTCACTGTTATAGTTGACAATTTTAGCTGAAGGGTTATTTGAAAGTTTCTGCAATTTTTCTTTAATGTTTCTGAAAGTTGAGGCCTTACATATTTGTTTTGTTACATTTAGGTATTATAACTTGGCACATGCTGTAAATGAAAAGATCATTAGACAACCATCCATGCTGCGGGCTGGAACTTTGAGAGATTATCAGCTTGTAGGTGCTTCTTTTCTTAGATTACTTAAATTGAATCTCATATAACATACTAGATTATATCATTATATTTTTGCGTCATCTGATTGATGAAATCACTTGATGCCCATTTAATTTCAAGTGCAGATTGAGCTTCAATACTAGTTTAAGTACGTTTCATTGTAGTTATGCTTTTGCACCTTTTTGAAACTCTTGATTGTTTTGGATTTCATGATGTTAAGTTGATTATGATTGCAGGTTGGGTTGCAATGGATGCTTTCCTTGTATAACAACAAATTAAATGGAATTCTTGCAGATGAAATGGGTCTTGGCAAGACTGTACAGGTAAAAATGATTTTGTTGATTTCGTATTCCTTTGGGATAATTAGTCACATGTTCAGTATATGTTTCCTTGTGATACATATCTCTTCAATGTAAATTCAGTTCATAATAATTTAATTGAGCCAAAGCTTAAGGTCTAGAAAAACAATGACTTTTCAATGGCATTGGATGCTAGTAATCACAAATCTTATTAAGTGTAACCTATGTCACAAGGTTCGGGTTTGCGCTGGGGTTCGACAACCTTTAAATTCAATTCGGGTTCGAATTTTTCGATGGAGTTTGATGAGGTTCCGCATTAGGTTCATCCAGACTCTATATAGAAATTTTCAAATACAAATATTTTATAGCATATTATATAAATAATGAAGATTTTATACATAAAATAATTTATAATGTGTCTTCGATATATATCACCTCAACCTAGTTATTATTATTTAAAATTTTAAAATACCTTAATCCTATGCCTTAGCTGTCAACACTCAAACAAAGACCATCTTTAATAGATCTGCAATTATTTAATGCATTGGATGACGATATTTTTCTGGCATTGGAGCAGTGGATAGCCGTGTCACCGGAGCAGTGGATAGCTGCGTCAATTGTGGAAATGATACCCGACAATGCGTCTCGTGTTGGAAGCAAAGAAACCCGACGTGAACAGGGTATAGATAGATTTGACGCGTGAAAAGAGTTATGGAAGTAGAGACACCTGACGCCAGCGGAAGTAGAGAGATCCTATTGTGAAAAGAGTCATGAAACCACTACAAAACCTGCGAATTTCAAGCTCGAACCTAAACGATTATGGATTTTTTGAGGTTTGCCAAATTTTGAACCTCAAGGTTCAAATTTGGCGAACCCTATGACATAGAGTGTAACCATAGGATGTAAGAATTTCTGCAATGAGACATAAACTCGGAAGTTTGCTTAGGTTTTGGCAGTATTTGGTTTTTGTTTGAATATATGATATAATAAAGGAATTTGCTTGGTTGTCTCTATCAAACTTAATCACGAATCACATTTTTTGTTAATATTGTTGCCTTGCTCGATGTATTTTGGCAAGAGGATATTTGATTTGTCTATCATGCATTAAGTTGGATATGTTGAAATTGCTTGACTTGATATCTTTGATGAGCTCAAGCCCTCAAAGGGTTTTTAATCACAACAAACTAACATGGCCATACATATATCATTCCTCAACACCTTGCTTTATTTAGCAGCGTAAGAGATTTTCATCTTTGTGCAAGCGACTATTTATTCTTGCGTTATATTTGCAGTGTTGTCGCCTTTCACACACCTGGGGGTTAAGCGCAACAAAAATCTTCAAGTTGGTAGGTGTGTATTTGGGGGCAAGTCTCGAGTCAAGTACTGTTGCTTGATCTTGACTCCTCTGTTTAGGCAAAACTCCTAACGAAGCTAAGGGGGGTGGTCCCTAAGAAAGAGTTAACTAAGGCTCTTGTGTTTTAGTCGTTAATGATGGAAGTAAGTTCTTTTAGGAGTTTTCAAAGTAAAATACCGAGACAAGATTGTTGCAATAATGATAAATATTTCAATAGCATATATATAATAACATCAACACATTAGCAACAGTTAAAAGTTGATAATAAGCAAAATTGAAATGTTGCAAAATTAGATCAGTGCCAATGGAGTAAAAGTAAAAAAATCATGCTTTTGAAAAATGAAATGTTTTGCAACGTGTTCTCGATATATTGTAAAGTACTGAGAATATGTTCGGAATATGATGGCAATAAGGAGAACGTTGCTCTTCCAAATCATGCAAGGAAGGGCAAGGGGAAGAGCAAGAAGAATACTAGTGGAGAGGCTTCCACTCAGGATGGAAAGAAGGACATGAGCAATTTCAAGTGCTTTGCATGTCACAAGTTTGGCCATTGTGTAGGCCAGTGTTCGAACAAGAAGGGGAAGAATAAGACAAGTGTCAGCATCAATAGACTCACAGGTGAGTGAAAGATGCATGGTTCGTGAACAGTGGTGCTTCTCGTCATATGACGTGATTGCGAGATATTTTCTCCAGAATTTCAGAGGAAGACTTAGAGCTACATGTGGAGCTTGGTAATGATGCCAAGTGTGTAGTAGAGGGGATTGAAGATATTTAGTTTCAGTTAGAGTCCGGAGGTCCTTTGGAGGTGAATGCTGTCCTATATGTCCGATGGCCAACGAAGAACCTTCTAACGATATCGACCATGGAGCACAAGGGGTATGTAGTCTATTTTAAGGATAAACAAATACTTGTTCGGTTGAAGGGTTCTAGTTTAGACTTGGGGCGAGTTATTGGAAGCATAGTGGGTAACTTGTACTTGCTAAAGGCTCAGCCTGTATGTGCTTCGGTTTGTGAGAGTGAAAGTGACAATATGTGAACGTTATGTCACAGGAAGATGGGTCATTTACATCACCTTGAGTGAGATTGTCACTACACTTCCACAATTCAGTGTAGAGCAACAGGGTGTGTGCAAGGGATGTGCACTTGGCAAGTATGCCAAGACGAACATTCCTAGCAGTGATAGAAGGTCTAAGGGGATATTGGATCTCATTGATTCAAACATATGTGGTTGTATGTTATTTGCAGCGTTGATTGGTAATAACTACTATGTAACCTTCATTGATGATTTCTCTAGGAGGACGTGGATCTACTTCATGAAGACCAAGGGCGAGGCCTTGGTTGTTTTCGAGAGTTTAAGGCTTTCGTGGAGAAGATCAGAGATCCAAGAACAAATAATGAGCGTGATTATATCGAAAATAAGTTAAGGATTTTTGCAAGGAGGCATGGATTAAGGAGTTGACTGTACCTTACAAGCCACAATCAAATAGGGTTGCAGAGAAGAAGAACATGGCCATAAACAGACCTGCCAAGGTAATGATTAAAGACCAGGATCTACCTAGGTTTATTGGGAAGAAGCATACAACACTACAATTTACATTAATAACAAGAGTCTTCGTAAGGTCTTGAAGGACAAGACTCCCAAGGAAGCATTCACAAGAGTGAGACTAGAGATTGGTCACTTTTGTATCTTCAAAAGTTTGGTGTATGTGCATGTACCATCACAGAAGATGACGAAGTTTGGTGTATGTGCATGTACCATCACAGAAGATGACGAAGTTTGGTGTATGTGCATGTACCATCACAGAAGATGACGAAGTTGGAATGTCTAGTAGAGAAGGGTATTTTTGTGGGGTATAGTGAGACTTAAAAGGCATATAGGGTATACATTCCATCACTAAGGAAAATAGTGGTAAGGAGTGTAAGTTTTTCTCAGTTTTCAGCCATCGGTTTAAATGTAAAAAAATATCTCAGGTTAATGCCCAACCCAAAAATGCATAAGGCTGGAAATAACATAAATTTTCTTATTGAAATAAGCACTGTTGTAACTCAACTTTTAATGACAGAAAATGAAGTAAATGCACACCATGAAATTTCCAGACAGTAAATTTTTGGCAACATGCCCAGGAAAAACCCATGAGGGGAAAACCTGTTTGGAGAGAGATTTGATTTTTCAGGAAAATTTTTACAGCAAAACTCATAAATTTTCAGACCAACTTATCTCAACCTGGAAGAGAAAATTTCTATCTTGTTTTCTGCGCCGAATAGTAAAAATTCCAACTCAAATTTTTTGCTGAAGGTTGCCTTGAAAAACGTGCCATGTACAGACTGTATGACAGTTGCTATATGACCTGCAAAAATTCCTCGGTTTTTGTGCTTGCTAGTGTCTTGATTTTCGTGCCTAGAAAGCCGCCTCGATTTCTGTGCTGTATGGACCCTCCTCGAAAAACGTGCTGTACCTTTCCTCCTCAAATTTTGTGCTGTACGAAACTGTACCGTATGGCATGTTTAGACAGTCAGCGTTTAATGTTGCTGCCTCGAAATTTGTGCTAGCCTGCTCCTCGAAAATCGTGCCTTGTTTTGCTGAAGTCTTCCTCGAAATGCGTGCTGCAAATTTTCCTTTCTATCTTTGAAAATGGAAACTCTCTTAGATCTCTCTTCTCACTTCAATCTGCAAAAGTGAGTGAAATGGCCTTTCCTTGCCTTTTTGGTGAGAATCCTAGGGTTCATCTAATCCAACAATTGAGATTACATTAGATCGGTGGATGAGATTAAATGCTCACATCTAATTCTCATAAATATTAAATTCACTCACCCACTTAAATTTATCAAAAAGTGACTTTAATCTCTAAAGTTATATTAAATGCTCATCTCAAGTCATTTAATGCAAGGGTCACTTTATTTTTGCCTTTTATGTGACTAAGGCTAAAGTTGCCTTGGGGAACACTTTCCTAGGTACAAAAATCAACACTCCCTTTTATCGAGGAAGGTGTTCTGCACCACTCCCAACTTGTCCCTGAAGAAGACAAACTTGCCCCGCCCCAAAGATTTCGTCAGAATATCTGCAACCTGCTCATCAGTGGAAATGTACTGTAAAGTCATTGCTCCTCTCTGAACATAATCCTGGATGAAATGGTACTTGATCTCAATATGCTTTGATCGGTCATGAAATATTTGATTCTCAAAGTGTTGGATGCAACTCTGATTGTCATAGTAGATCACCGTAGGCCTCGGCTCCTGACCAAATAAATTCACCAGCTACTTGTGAAGCCACAGTGCCTCGCAACTGGCCTGACTGGCTGCCATATACTCAACCTCTACAGAACTCAAAGCAACCGACTTAAGTGACCCTTAGAAGGGGGAAATAAAGTGACCCTTACATTAAATGACTTAAGTGACATTTAATTTGACTTTTATGTCTAAAGTCAGTTTTTGATAAATTTAAGTGGGTGAGTGAAATTAATATTTTAGAAATAAAATATGAGCAATTAATTTCAATTGTTGATCTAATCTAATATTCATCGTTGGTTTAGATGGGCCCTAGGGTTTACTCAAAAAGGCAAGGGAAAGGGATTTTGCCTCACTTTTGCAGATTGAAGTGAGAAGAGAGAGCTGAGAAGAGAAGTTTCATTTTCTGAGATAGAAAGGAAAAATTTGTAGCGCGCAAATCAAGGAGAGGACAACAACAAAGAGGGCACATAAATCGAGGAGAGGGCAACAACCTAAGTCACTTGACACGTGGACACGGGACACGGAGATTCGAGTGTCCGACACGGGCACGGTGACCCCCGGAATCAGGACACGTAGGACACGTTATATATATATATATATTTAAATATTATATATATTAAAAATATAGACATATAGATCCAAATTTTTACAAATATTCAATAGAAATCAAAATCAATGCACATTTAACATTAGTAATTACACATTTAAATCCTTCAAATCTTCTTCACCTGCACACCAAACACTCTTTACAACCCTCTCCACACTTGCAAATGATAAAAAGAAAGTGAAATTTTTTATTTAAAGCAATTCTGGGCGTTTTTTTAGTGGAAAAAGTGTCCTGTTTTTCGGACATGCACTCACAGTCCTCGGACACGCATGTCCGAAAACAGGACATGCTCGGACACACGTGTCTGAAAACAGGACACGCTGCAAAGACGTGTCGGACACGTTTTGTCAGCGTGTTCGTGTCCGACATGCGGACACGGGACACGCAGGCCCTTTTGGACGAATCCGGTTTCATAGGCAACAACATTTATTGTTGGTCCGTACAGTACGATTTTTGAAGCAGGGAGCACGTTTTTCGAGGTAGATTTTTGGGCACGGTTTTTAAGATTTTTTTTCTTGGGCATGGATTTCGAGGTCTGTACGGTATAGTTTGTACAACGGCACAAAAATCAAGGCATAAAATAGAGAAAAAAATCTGAGTTTGATTTTTTTTGTTTGGCACGGAAAACGAGGCAGACATTTTCTCTTTCGGGTGGAGATAAGTTGGTCTGAAAATTTCTGAGTTTTGCTGTAAATTTCCTAATAATAAAATCTCTCTTTGAGACTGGTTTTCCCCTTTTGGGTTTTTCCAGGGCCATTGGCTGAAAATATTTGTGTTCTGTGTGTTGAATGGCATGCTGATATTTATTTTCTGTCAGTGAAAAATTGTAGTTTCAACAGTGTTTTAAAGTCTGAAAATTTCATGTTTATTTCCAACACTTTTATTTTCTGAGAATGTCATAAACAAAGCTAAATTTTACTTGAAACCGGTGGCTGAAAACTATTGAAAAATCTACATGGTATCAGAGTTGAGTTGGGCAGAAAACTAATTTCTTAACAGAGAAACGGTCATTTCCAAAATTCAGAGAAAACATTTGTGACAGTAGTACATTTTGCTGAAACTTGTTCTTTGGGAAAAATGACTTCCGTTGGGTTGAGAAGTGAAGATAGACTAGATGGGTATGGAAACTTTGTCTCATGGGAGGCCAGGATAGTGCTTTTGTTGAGAGAGAATGAGTTGTGGGATGAGACAGTTAACAACACTACTGCTCACCCCATTGTCATTCCAAGTGCTACCACTGATGTAGTAGCACATGCAGCCTTTGTGAAGAAGGACATTAAAGCCATGAGGATTATTTTGGATGCTGTTAAAGATCATGTTATTTCTCACATTTCTGGGAAGGATCATGCACATGAGATGTGGGGTGCTTTGACTGGGTTGTTTCAGAGTACTAATGAAAACAGGAAGATGGTGCTTAGAGAGAAGCTGAAGAACATCAAGGTGGTCAAAGGTGAGATGTGTATGACTTATCTTACTAGGATCTCTCAGGTGAGAGATGAGCTTGCAGTTGTTGGTGAGGCGATTACTGGTCCTGAGTTAGTGCGGATAGCCCTGAATGGGGTGACTGCACCTTGGGCTGTGTTTGTTCAGGGGTTGGTGGCCAGAGAGAACTTACTAGATTGGGACAGAGTATGTGATGACTTTGTTTAGGAGGAGACTCGGAGGGGTTTCTTACAGTGCAGTGGTTCTACTAGTAGGGGAGATTAGGAGGATGTGGCATTGGCAACGAAGGGGAAGAAGAAGAGTAAGAAGGGTCCCAAGAAGGGTGGTGCCAAGCAGCAGCAGGATGGGCAGAAGAAGGATATGAGCACTGTGAAGTGCTTTACATGTCACAAGATGGGACACTATGCTGCTACGTGTCCGAACAAGAAGAAGAAGCAGCAGTAGACAACCACTTCAGCTGAGATCGATGATTTTGCAGCACGATTTTAGAGAGAGTTTTCTTTATGCACGGGGCATATTGAGAGAGAGAGAGCATCCATTCTCACCAGTGCGGATGTTGACTCGGAGGGGTTTCTTACAGTGCAGTGGTTCTACTAGTAGGGGTGACGAGGAGGATGTGGCATTGGCAGCAAAGGGGAAGAAGAAGAGCAAGAAGGGTCCCAAGAAGGGTGGGGCCAAGCAGCAGCAGGATGTGTAGAAGAAGGATATGAGCACTGTGAAGTGCTTTGCATGTCACAAGATGGGATACTATGTTGGTACGTGTCCAAACAAGAAGAAGAAGCAACAACAGACAACCGCTTCAGCTGAGATCGATGATTTTGCAGCATGATTTCAGAGAGAGTTTTCTTTATGCACTGGGCGAACTGAGGGAGAGAGAGCATCCATTCTCACCAGTGCGGATGTTAACAGACAGAGGGAGTTTTCCTGTGTGACAGACCATTCTTACAGTGCATCTACTTCCAGCACTTGCTACATAGATAACGGAGCCTCGAGCCACATGACAGGTGCTCGTGAGATGTTCTTCGAGCTTTCACAGGCAGAGATAGATGTGGAGGTTGTGTTGGGAGATGACTCAGTAGTCAGTGCAGTTGGACGTGGGGCCATTACATTTTAGAGGGAGTCCATGAGTCCCATGGTATTGCGGGATGTATTGTATGTACCTGGGCTGAAGAAGAACCTAGTGTCAGTTTCCATGATCGAGGATCAGGGTCTTGGGGTGTCTTTCTTAGATGGACATGTGCATATGTTTCCCAAGACTGCAGGGCCATCTGCTTTAGTTACCATTGGAGTGAGATGTGGGAAACTGTATAGGGTCTTGTTTCAGCCGCAACATGCTTTAGCACATAGCAACAACAATGAGTTGTGTGAGCTTTGGCATAGGAGGATGGCTCACTTGCATCATCCAGCCTTGGGGTTGTTGAGACACATGGTCACAGGATTATCAAAGTTCAACACAGGACAGAGTGATGTGTGCAGGGGGTGTGCTTTGGGAAAGTACACCATGATTGCTTTTTCGAGTAGTGATAGCAAGTCAACAGGTACTGTTGACTTGATACATTCAGACTTATGCGGACCTATGTCTTCTGTATTCTTGAGAGGATACGAGTATTATGTGACATCATTGATGACCATTCCAGGAAGACCTAGATCTACTTTTTGAAGAGCAAGAAGTCCAAGGAAGTCTTGCAGAGGTTCCAAAAGTTCAAAGCTCTTATGTAGAACCAAATAGGGAGGAAGATTCAAGTCTTGAGATCGGATAACGGGGTTGAGTATACCTCCAAGGAGTTTGATGGATTTTGCAGACAGGAGGGGATCAAGAGACAGTTGACAGTTCCGTAAACTCCAGAGCAGAATGGAGTAACAGAGAGGAAGAACCAGTCTATTGTTGGAGCAGCCAGAGCTATGCTACATGACTAGTCACTTCCTTTCTTTTTCTAGGATGAGGCTTGCAGCACCGCTGTATATCTTCAGAACAGGAGTCCCCATCGGGTAGTGGGGAATATGACACCTGAGGAGTGCTTTTCAGGCAAGAAGCCTGAAGTTGGCCTTTTTCGTATATTTGGTAGTCTGACTTACTCATGTCTCTTCAGAGAAGAGGACAAAGTTGGAGCCCACTGCAGAGAAGGGCATCTTCGTGGGTTATGATGAAACTGTGAAGGCCTTTCGTATTTACCGTCCCTCTCAGAGGTAAGTGGTGGTGAGAAGGGATGTGAAGTTTGAGGAGGAGTGGGCCTTCAGGAAGTCGAGAGAGTTAGAGTAGGGAGAGCAGTAGGTCCTTGCACCTCAGGTTGTGGCACAGGTTCCATCTACGCAATAGTCAGGATAACAGGTTTTCGGGGTTACAGGACCGTAGAGTGTTGGCACAGGTTCACCAGGTTCAGTGGTTAGACCAGCAGGGTCTTCAGGGACAGGTGGTGGGTCTACTATTACAGGTACACCTTATAGGGGATTGGGATCAGGATTAGGATTACAGGGTACACCTGGTGTTGGCACATCAGCTTCAGGTTCATAGGTGACTGGGGTTTCTAGCTTTGGTAGTTCTGTAGATGAGGATAGGCTGTGGGAAGAACCTTCAGGGAAGAAGAAGCCTAAGTGGCTTTGGGAGACCTTGAAGGATGCTCTAAAGGATGGGACACCCAGGGAGGAGGTGAGAGCCATTAAGATGCCTGACAGATTGGGCATGTTATTGGTGGTTAGTCCACGAGATTTTGAGCCTTCTACTTTTGAGGAGGCCTCCCAACATTCGTTATGGAGAGATGCCATGATGGATGAGTACCATTCCATCATGAAGAATGATGTATGGGAGATTGTTCCGAGACATGAGGGGAAGTTAGTGGTGACTTCTCATTGGCTTTACAAGCTGAATCATGCGGCAGATGGGAGTGTGGAGAAGTACAAAGCTAGGTTTGTAGTGCGGGGATTTTCATAGGTTGAGGGCATTGATTATGATGAGACTTTTGCGCCTGTTGCTCGATATACTTCTATCAGGGGTTTGATCCCCATTGCAGCGGAAATGGGTTGGAAGATCCATCAGATGGATGTGGAGACCGCATTTCTCAATGGGATCATACAAGAGGAGATTTACATTGAGCAGCCTTAGGGCTTTGAGATACATGAGAGAGAGTCTCATGTTTGCAGGTTGAAGAAGGCCCTTTATGGGCTGAAGCAAACTCCAAGAGCTTGGTACTCCAGAATCAATTCTTACTTGCTGAGCATGGGGTTTCAAAAGAGTGAAGCAGATCCGAATCTGTACTTCATCATGGTTGGAGATGATCCACTTGTTCTTCTGCTATATGTTGATGACTTGTTTATCATAGGGAGAGAGAGACCCATTGCAGCTTGCAAGAAGGATCTTGCGGCAGAGTACGAGATGACTGATATTGGGTTGATGCATTATTTCTTGGGATTGGAGGCTTGGAAGGAGGTTGGACATATTTTCCTGGGGCAGGGAAAGTATGCGGTTGATATTTTGAGGAGATTCAGGATGGAGGATTGCATGCCTATGTTGACACCTATGATCATGGTTGGAGATGATCCGCTTGTTCTTTTGCTATATGTTGATGACTTGTTTATCACAGGGAGAGAGAGACCCATTGCATCTTGCAAGAAGGATCTTGCGGCAGAGTACGAGATGACTAATATTGGGCCGATGCATTATTTCTTGGGATTGGAGGTTTCGAAAGAGCTTGGACATATTTTCTTGGAGCAGGGAAAGTATGCGGTTGATATTTTGATGAGATTCAGGATGGAGGATTGCAGGCCTATGTCGACACCTATGATCACCAACTGGAAGAAGCTTCATGCTTATGAGGGAGAGTTGGTGGACCCTACTTTATATCGTCAGCTTATCGGGTCATTGATGTATCTGGTCAACAGTTGGCCAGATTTGTGTTTTGCAGTGAACACTCTTAGCCAGTTCATGGTTGAGCCTTGGAGTGTGCATTGGGTCGCTGCAAAACATGTGTTGCGCTATCTTTCAGGGACAGTGGATTTTGGTTTGGACTATAGGAGGTCAGAGGGGATCAGATTGGTTGGCTATACAGATTCAGATTGGGCAGGGAGTGTGGCAGATCGGAAGAGCACTTTCAGATGTTGTTTCAGTTTGGGCTTGGCAACAGTGTCGTGGTTCAGTCGGAAGCAGAAATCTGTTGCATTGAGTTTTCTTGATGCTGAGTATATGGCAGCTAGTTTGGCCAGCTGCGAGGCCTTGTTGCTTCGGAAGTTGCTGGTGAATCTATTTGGTTAGGAGCTTAGGCCTACGGTGATTTACTGTGACAATCAGAGTTGCATCCAGCGCTTTTAGAATCCAGTCTTCCATGACAGGTCAAAGCACATTGAGATCAAATATCATTTCATCCGAGACTATGTTCAGAGAGGGGCAATGACGCTTCAATACATTTTCACAGATGAGTAGGTAGCAAACATTCTGATGAAGTCTTTGGGGCGGGGCAAGTTTGTCTTCTTTAGGGACAAGTTGGGAGTGGTGCAGAACACCTTCCTCGGTAAGAGAGAGTGCTAGTTTTGTACCTAGGGAAGTGTTCCCCTAAGTGACTTTAGCCTTAGTCATTTAGAACGGTGAAATAAAGTGGCCCTTGCATTAAATGACTTAAGTGACATTTAATTTGACTTTTATGTCTAAAGTCAGTTTTTGATAAATTTAAGTGGACGAGTGAAATTAATATTTTAGAAATAAAATATAAGCAATTAATTTCAACTGTCGATCTAATCTAATATTCACCATTGGATTAGATGGGCCCTAGGGTTTATTAAAAAAGGCAAGGGAAGGCATTTTGCCTCACTTTTGCAGATTGAATTGAGAAGAGAGAGTTGAGAAGATAAGTTTCATTTTTTGAGATAGAAAGGAAAAAATTTCAGCACACAAATCAAGGAAAGGACAGCAACAAAGAAGGCACGAAAATCGAGGAGAGGACAGCAACATTTATTGCTGGTCTGTACAGTTCGTACGGTACAATTTTCAAAGCAACGAGCATGCTTTTTGAGGCAAATTTCTAAGCATGATTTTCGAGATTTTTTTTCCCGGGCACAGATTTTGAGGTCCGTATGGTACAGTTCGTACAACGGCATAGAAATCGAGGCAAGAAACAGAGAAAAAATCTGAGTTTGATTTTTTTTGTTTGGTGCGGAAAACGAGGCAGAAATTTTCTCTTCTGGGTTGAGATAAGTTGGTCTGAAAATTTCTGAGTTTTGCTGTAAATTTCCTAATAAAGAAATCTCTCTCTTTGACTGGTTTTTCCCTTGTGGGTTTTTCCAGGGCCATTTGCCGAAAATATTTGTGTTCTGTGTGTTGAATGGCGTGCTGATATTTATTTTCTGTTAGTGGAAAATTGTAGTTTCAGCAATGTTTTAAAGTCTGAAAATTTCATGTTTATTTCCAGCACTTTTATTTTTTGAGAATGTCATAAACAAAGTTCAATTTTACTTGAAATCGGTGGCTGAAAACTAGTGAAAAATCTACACATGCTGCTCTGGACTGTATGGAATTGTCAATTGCCTCTTGATACCCTCCTGTCTGCAATATCCATCAAACTCCTTGGAGGTATACACACCCTTGTTATCCGATCTGAGAGCCCGTATCTTCCTCCTAGTTTGGTTCTCCACAAGAGCTTTGAACTCTTGGAACCTCTGTAAGACCTCCTCAGATTTCTTGCTCTTCTGGAAGTAGATCCAGGTCTTCCTGGAATGATCATGGATGAATGTCACATAGTACTCATATCCTCTCAAGGAAAACATATGACATCGGTCCACACAAATCTGACTGTATCAAGTCAAGAATCCCTACTGACCTGCTATCACTGCTAGGAAAAGCAGTCTTGGTGTACTTTCCCAAAGCACACCCCCTGCAAACATCACTCTGCTCTGTGCTGAAATCTGACAATCCTGTAACCATATGTCTCAACAACCCCAAAGCTGGATGATGCAAGTGAGCCATCCTCCTATGCCAAAGTTCACAAAGCTCAGTGTCGTTGCTATGTACCAAGGCAGGTTGACGCTGAAATAAGAGTGTGTACAGTTTCCTGTACTTAACTCCAATGGAAAATGAAGCAAATGGTCCTGCATTCTTGGGAAACACACGCACATGTCCATGTAGGAAGGACACCCACCCCGATCCTCGCTCATGGAAACTGAAACCAAGTTCTTTTTCAGCCCAGGTACATACAATACATCTCTCAACACCATGGGACTCATGGACTCCGTCTGAAAGGTAATGGTCCCATGCCCAACTGCTTTGACTGTTGAGTCATCTCCCAACACCACCTCCACATCAGTCTCTGTCTTGAAAGCTCGGAGAACATCTCTCGAGCACCTGTCATGTGGCTCGGAGCTCTGCTATCAATATACCAAGTGCTGGAAGTAGATGCACTGTAGGAATGGTCTGTCAACAAGGAGAACTCCCTCTCTCTATCAACATCTGCACTGCTGATAATAGATGCTCTCTCTCTATCAATATGCCGAGTTCATAGAGAAAACTCTCTGAAATCTAGCTGCAAAGTCATTGACCTCCGTCGAAGCTGCTGTCTGCTGCTGCTTCTTCTTCTTCTTGTTTGGACACTGCTCAGCATAGTGTCTCATCTTATGACAAGCAAAGCACCTTATAGTGCTCAGATCCTTCTTCTGCCCATTCTGTTGTTTGGCCCCACCCTTCTTATTCTTCCTCTTCCTCTTTGTCGTCAAAGCCACATCCTTCTCATCTTCCCTACTAGTTGAAGCACTGTGCCAACTACAAGACCCCTCCGAGTCTCCTCCTTGACAAATTCATCACATATCTTGTCCCATGTAGGTAGGTTCTCCCTAGCCACCAAACCCTGCACAAACACAGACCAGGGCTTTGACGTCCTGTTCATCGCTGTCCGTACTAACTTTGCACTAGGAACCGCCTCCCCAACGGCTGCAAGCTCATCTCTCACCTGAGAGATCCTAGTAAGGTAAGACAACATAGGCTCTCCTTTGACCATCTTGATACTCTTCAGCTTCTCTCTCAAAACCATCTTCCTATTCTCGTTAGAGCTCTGAAACAGTCCGGTCAAAGCATCCCACATTTTATGTGCTCTGTCTTTACTCAAGATGTGAGGAATAATATGGCCTTTAACTGCATCAAGAATTATCCTCCTGGCCTTAATGCCCTTCTTATTGAAGGCTGCCAGTGCAACTGGATCTGTGGTAGCATTGGGAATGACAATGGGGTGAGTTGTAGTATGATTGACTACCTCATCCCATAGCTCATTCTCCTCCAATATAAGCAAAATCTTGGCCTTCCATGGGACAAAAGTCTCAGCCCCATCAAGCCTATTCTCCATTCTTAGTCCATTTTAAGTCATATTTTCCAAAGAACAAGTTTCAACAAAAGGCTGCTATTGTTAAAAGAAACTTTTTCTGAATTCGAAAAATTACTTTTCTGTCTGCAAAAATTAATTTTCTGCCCCACCAAGCTTTGATACCATGTAAGTTTTTCTCAGTTTTCAGCCACCGGTTTAAATATAAAAAAATATCTCAGTTTAATGCCCAACCCAGAAATGCATAAGGCTGGAAATAACATAAATTTTCAGACTGATATAAACACTGCTGTAACTCAACTTTTAATGACCGAAAATGAAATAAATGCACACCATGAAATTTTCAGACTCAATGAATTTTTGGCAACATGCCCAGGAAAAACCCACTAGGGGAAAATCTGTTTGGAGAGAGAGAGATTTTATTTTTCAGGAAAATTTTTACAGCAAAACCCAGAAATTTTCAGACCAACTTATCACAACCCGGAAGAGAAAATTTCTGTCTTGTTTTCTGTGCTGAACAGTAAAAAATCCAACTCAGAAATTTTGCTGAAGGCTGCCTGGAAAAACGTGCCACAGTACGGCTTGTACAGAAGCTGATGTATGACCTGTACGGCCTGCAGGAAAAACCCACTAGGGGAAAACCTGTTTGGAGAGAGTTTATTTTTCAGGAAAATTTTTACAGCAAAATTCAGAAATTTTCAGACCAACTTATCTCAACCAGGAAGAGAAAATTTGTCTTGTTTTCCGTGCCGAACAGTAAAAAATCCATCTCAAAATTTTTGCTGAAGGAAGCCTTGAAAAGCGTGCCACTGTACGGCAGTTGGTGTACGACCTGTACGGCCTGCAATAAATGGCTCGGTTTTGTGCCTGCTGGTGTCTCGATTTTTCGTGCCCAAAAAAACTCCTTGATTTCTGTGCTGTACAGACCCTCCTTGAAAAATGTGCTGCACCTTTCCTCCTTGAATTCTGTGATATACGGAACAGTATCGTATGGCCTGTATGGACAGTCAGCCTTTAATGCCGCTGCCTTGAAATTCGTGCCAGCCTGCTCCTCAAAAACTGTGCCTTGTTTTGCTGAAGTCTTCCTCGAAATGCGTGCTGCAATTTTTCCTTTTTATCACAGAAAATGGAAACTTTCTCTCTCAACTCTCCCTTCTCACTTCAATCTGCAAAAGTGAGTGAAATGGCCTTTCCTTGCCTTTTTGGTGAGAACCCTAGGGTTCATCTAATCCAATGTTTGGAGTATGGATTGAGGTATGTGTAGAGTGCTGTTACAGGGCTATACAAACTCAAACTGGGTTGGGAGTGCTGTCTGTGTTTTAAAAACCGGCCGAACTGAAACTGGAACCGGCAGATCCAGTAGGCTAGCAAAAACGGTGGTTAAACTGGTAGAGGAACCAGACCGGGGACCGGTTCGGTAATGAACTGACTGACCTGAACATTGAACCGGCCGGTTCGTGACCGAACCGGCCCTAACCAGTTGAGTCCGTAACTAGCCGGCCGACTGGTCCATGTCTCAGTGGATAGGCCCGTAGAAAAATGTTGTTTGATTTTTAATTAAAATATAATTAAAAACTAACTTAAATCTAACCTCAAAACTAACTTAAGACTAACTATAAATATGACACTCACCTCCCATATCACTCACCTGTTCATCGAATATTTGTCTCTTGCTGCCGCTATTTTCTCTTTCTGCCGCCAGAGTTTGCAATCTTGGACGTGGGAGAGTGGAGAGTCTGCTGTCTGCTGCGTAGGAGGCCGCAAGGCTTGTGCTTACGGCCTGTAACTTCATCCTGATAATAGTGAAGTTTGAACTTTGAACTCTGAGATATGTGCTATGATTTTTTGCTATGTACTATGCAAGGTTTTAAAACTCGGTTTTGTGACTCATACATGGTCTAACTTTATGGTATATAATATATATATATATATATATATATATATATATATATATATATATATGTATATATGAGTAGACTTTGCATATTATGTCTCTAATCATCTAATGGCTTGAAATCATATTCTGGAATGTTAAATATCATTTTTGTCATTAAAATTGTAATTTTTTTGTATTATTTACTAGCTTGGTTCATTGAAATCAAACCGCTCTGGTTCATTACCGTTTCTGGTCCGAGTTGTGACCCTCGACCGGTTCAACTCCCAGTTCTGAGTTTTAAAACCTTGATTGCAGTGGACAAGAAGAGCACCTTAGGGTGCTCTGGTTCAGCTTGGGATAAGTAGTGATTTCGTGTTTCAGCAGACTTTGAGGTTGAGTACATGGCTGCGAGTTTGGTGAGTTGTAAAGCCATTTGGCTTCGCAAGATGCTTAGAGGATCATTAGGTCTGGAGTTGGATCCACAACAATTCACTGTGACAATCAGAGTTGCATAAAAGTCTTGGAGAATCCATCTTTTCATGACAGGTCTAAACACATAGAGATCAAATATCACTTTATCAGGGACGAAGTTTTGAAGGGAGCAGTTAACCTTCGTTGTATCTCCATAGATGAGTAAGTTGTAGCTATTCTTACCAAGACTTTGATGAAAGGGTAAGTTTGTTTACTTCAAGGATAAGCTCGGGGTGTTCCAGATTACCTTCCTCGCTAGGAGGAGTGTTGATTATTATAGCTTGCACTGGTGCATCTGCACAGGCAAGGTGTAAAGCATGTAAAAGTTGTCCATTACCTCTCTAGGTACTTGCTCAATTTATTGAGCAAGTGACTTTTATATTTTTTCCCAAGTCACAACCATTGGCTAATGACTGAAAGTAAACTTTTAATTAAGTCACAACCATTGATCTTAAGTGAGACTAAAGATATAATCGTAGCCATCCATCACTTTGGAGATTGAGGGTTATGGTTTTGGTCATTGAAAAGCTATTAAAAAAAGCTTAAGGAGAGGAGAAAGACACACAACAACACTAGATCATTTGAGAGAGTGGTTTTCCCAGGAGAAGAGTGAGAGACTTAGTGGCTGAGAGGAAGAGAGAGAAGTGATTTGTAGCAGGAATATCAAGAGGAGAACCCAAAGGGCCGATCCATACAGCCACAGGGAGATATGTGTACAACAGCATTACACAGGTGACACAGGGGTTGATTTCCTTAGTGGGTCGATCTGTTGAGGGCCAATTTCTCCATGGGCAAATTTGCTAAAGGGAGCCGATTTTCTCAGAGGGGCCGATATTTCGGAGGGGCTGAGTTACAGGTTCCATTGTTGTAAAATCCTGAGGCTCTCTGTGATCCAAGAATTAATAAAAGAAACATTGAATGTTGGTTTTTCCCCATTGGGTTTTTCTAGGGTAAACACTTGTGTTAATTGTGATTGATTTTCTGTTAATTCCGCTACATTTTATTGGCTATAAATATTAGTGTATTTCTGTTTATAATTTCAGCAGTAAGCTACAACAATAATTTATATTTGGGCATAAGAATTATTGAAAACATAAATCAGATCTGGTATTGAGAAATTAACAGCTACTAAACAGAGGCTGACACTGCATGTCTTAGTTAGTCCATTGGGACGTTAACGAAAGTCTAGTAGATATGTTTGGCTCAAAGCCATGTCTGACGAGAAAAACTTCTTCATTTAGCCTTACCAGAAGGTAGGCTGTTTCGATATTACTTATTGTTAGGCTTTTCTTGGAAATGGTCTGCTTAAATATTTGTGTAGTTTACTTGGAGGTTATCTGTCTCAAAGGGCTGGACACTGTCTATGGCTTTCAATTGCACCAGGGCATTCTTTTGGCAAAGGATGCCACATTTCTCTATGAAAATCCTTATTTAGTTAGCCCATATGAAGTACCTGAATATTTCGAATAGCTTTAACTATTCAGCTTTATAAGGCAACCCATAAAAGAACAGTAGATATGTGAAAGCAAACACTCTAGAGGCATTTTGAATCTCAGTAAAAAGAGACCGCTGCCTTGTGGTCTAGTAGGGGAAATTTTGCCTTTGCTGTTGTATGTTCCAATCTCTGCAGGAGGGACCACAAAACCAATGGCAACGACTTTTAACAGCTCAATTGGTGATATCTATGACCATTGATAATGCTTGGATTGTTCTGGGACATTATCTAGGCTCTGAATATCGATGGCACCAAACCTAAATACGATGAGCCATTGAAGCACTTAAAAGTTATGAATGCACCCATAGTGTAAAGCTCATTTTTCTTGATCACTTTAGTATCTAGATACGAATCTTTGCAATTAATTTACAATTTCTCATTTATTTTGAAACGTGTGTGAAATACTGTTGACGTTTCCTAAATCTCACTAAATGGCTAGTGAGGCATTAGCAATTGCAAAGCATCAGTATCAGGCAAAATATTGAGGGTGTTGGGGTTTTATCTTTATCTTTTTGCATGCACAGTGCAGTTCCTATCCCACTACTCATTTTTGAGAGACGTGTTTTAGTTATTTCAAGGGAACCCCTTGAATAATCCCTAACCCCACAAAACCCCCCACCCTAACCTTTTCTTTTTCTAGGATGGTACCTAAGGTAAACCCTAGATTCGTCATGGCACAAGGCCAGGTCAAGGACTCATGAATAGATCATATATAGCTCATCAACAATCGGTTCAATAAGAGCAAACATGGCCAAAGTGGAATTTGAACCTGGGTGGGCAGGGTAACAGCTTTTACTCAACTGCTCGAGCTACACTCAATTGACAACCCCGCCACAACCTATCTATTCTGTTTCTCAAAATCTGTGTACTCTGATGAGTCTCACATAACCTCCTACACTTCTCATGAGATTGCTTTACTGGCCCTTTGTGTATTATTCACTTGCTAAGTTCCACTCCCCTAAAATGCTTGAATACTCAAGATTTGGCTTTCTTTTGCTCTCTTTTTGTTTGTCCATGTTATGCTTGCCTCCCTTGGTTCTCTTGCTTTCCCCTTTCCTTTTCTTCCACGTTTCTAGCTTTTTTAATTTTATGTTGTTTACACTTCCTTTTAGAACACTAATATGAGCTTGGGCATAATGAATCACTGGCGCAACAAAATTCTGATGAGCATGTTTTGCTTGTGCTAATTAGATTGTTTATCCCAGCTGAAAATGAATAAATTTTTATTAGTGGAAAAGGATTAAGTTAGTCTTTGAGTCGCATTCATTGACACTACTTCCTTTTAATACTCTCATGCAGGGTCAACACACATGTTAGATGATACATGAGTTTGTTGTTGTGGATTCTTTTTCTTTTAATCCGTTTCAGATAGATCTTAGTGTTCAAGTTCAACATATGTACAGATGGTGATCACTTTGATTTCATATCTTTTGCAGTTTGCATGCTTAATTAATTTCTGATGGTTGATATTTGATTGCAGGTAATGGCCTTGATAGCTTATCTTATGGAGTTCAAAGGAAATTATGGTCCTCATCTCATAATTGTGCCAAATGCTGTCATGGTCAACTGGAAGGTAATCTTCATGCATGTTGTTTTGGTAATTCATTTTCATATTCTATGGTCTTAGTTCTAATTTCTAATGAAAACTTGTATTATTTACAGAGTGAGTTACATAACTGGCTTCCTACATTATCTTGTATTTATTATGTTGGTGGGAAAGATCAACGTACAAAACTTTATTCTCAGGTATTCTTTAGATGAATATATGGCTTCAGTCCTTCAATATCAACTATTCATTTATTTTAATGTTATGATGGATTGATCTTGAAATTTGAAACTCAATTAAACATAATTAAATAATTAATTATTGTATGTGCACGAAGATAATTAAATGCAATCTTTCATATATTGATACTTCAGTGGGTCTAATGTGAAGACTTGTTGAAGCTTGAGGCACAATCCTAGCTATTCAGTCTCTCAAAACGTATTCAGAACTTTTTCAGGATTGGAGTTTCTTTTATAAACATGTTCCATTAGATACTTTGCAAATGTTACATTTATTATAAACATTTGCCATTTCATGTGTGTAGTGAATTTCTAATGAGTTTTATTTTATGGCTAGAATCGATTCTGGATATTGCATGTGTTAATGAAGTCTTGAAGAAATCTTAGTTGCAGATTAACATTTCCTGAGCATAATGCTTGGATACTTTTGCCTTGCTATGTTGTTTGATTCTTGCTTGCTATATTTATGTTTATATGGCAATTGAAAACATCATTTTGAGTGTAAAGTGGATGTGTTAATGAAGTCTTGAAGAAATCTTAGTTGCAGATTAACATTTCCTGAGCATAATGCTTGGATACTTTTGCCTTGCTATGTTGTTTGATTCTTGCTTGCTATATTTATGTTTATATGGCAATTGAAAACATCATTTTGAGTGTAAAGTGGATGTGTTAATGAAGTCTTGAAGAAATCTTAGTTGCAGATTAACATTTCCTGAGCATAATGCTTGGATACTTTTGCCTTGCTATGTTGTTTGATTCTTGCTTGCTATATTTATGTTTATATGGCAATTGAAAACATCATTTTGAGTGTAAAGTGGATGTGTTAATGAAGTCTTGAAGAAATCTTAGTTGCAGATTAACATTTCCTGAGCATAATGCTTGGATACTTTTGCCTTGCTATGTTGTTTGATTCTTGCTTGCTATATTTATGTTTATATGGCAATTGAAAACATCATTTTGAGTGTAAAGTGGATGTGTTAATGAAGTCTTGAAGAAATCTTAGTTGCAGATTAACATTTCCTGAGCATAATGCTTGGATACTTTTGCCTTGCTATGTTGTTTGATTCTTGCTTGCTATATTTATGTTTATATGGCAATTGAAAACATCATTTTGAGTGTAAAGTGGATTTTTTTTTAAATATGACAGGATTTACAAGATCTCCAGCCATACCTGTAGGGGTTTGGTTGCAGAACAGTTGGAACTTAATATTCTTGCATGCTGTCTTGACTTCCAAAACTAACACATCTTAACTGTGACAAAATTCCACTGTACACAGTCTGGACGCTGCATAACAAAAGGTATTATATGATGATTGAAAATGATACAAGAGATCTTAATATTCCTGCTTACTATCTTGACTTCCGAAATCGACACATCATAACTATGATAAAAATCCTCTAAATAGTCTGGACTCTGCATAACAAAGGGCATTATACTAAGCTGCAGGAAATGCCACCCCCCCACGTCCCAAGCCTGTTTCCTGCCCGAAACACGGAAACACATGCCCTACGACGTGGAAATGAGTTTCTGTACAGACATGTGCATTTCCAGGGAAAGGAACGTGTTTTGTCCATATGTAAACACGCGCTTCCGCTTCAGATATGGTCCGTAAGGTTGCATTTCCAAAAATCTGTTGCCCGGCTGATAAATAAATATTGCCCTGTTCAGTATTAATTGGTGATATTAAATGGTAATATTAGAAAATGAAAGATAAGGAGAATGCCACTTTTACTTAAAATTTTTAACGTTACCATTAATTGTTTCAGGATGTTTGAGAGTGGTTCCCACCTTATCGGACTTCATATTATAAAAGTAGAATTTTAATTCTGATTCAGAATTCAAGAGACTTAATAGTTTTTAGGATTTCAGGATGTTTCAACCAGATTTTATCATGTATGAGGGTATGGGATTGGCATTTAATCAAGCACATCAACCTCTGTATGTAACCTTGATGTTGTTTGTTGAACTCCTCTGTCATGACCTTAATAAAAATGTACTCTTCACTCAAGCAAAATCACCTATTAAGCATGGGAAGCTTTTTCTACCTTATCTTAAAGATTGGATTAGGAGGTTTCATAAAAATTGTAGGGTGTTGAGTTGTTGACTAACATCCTTGGAGGATGTCAACTTTGAGATTCAGGTTAGAGGCAAGGGCTAGAGGTTAGAGGAGGGAGGCATTGGGTGCTATTGATGGATAGGATCCCAATATAGACAATGATTTGTCGACATGTATGATTTATGATGTATGTTTCACATTCATTCTTTTAAATGTCCTTGCTCATTTATTAAATTAAAATATACATACACACACACATATATATCGCTTTTCCCCATTTCCTATTTTTTGGGGGTCACGTTTCCAACGGGTCCCCATTTCGGAAACTCGTCCCTTTTTCCTTGTTTCGTGCAACTTAGGTATTATATAATGATTGAAAATAATAAAATAAAGGTTGTTCACTAAGCATAGGACAGGTTTTGGTTCTTAGGTTACAGGTTCACCATACAGAGCTGCTAGATCACAGATTTCACCAGTTGTTGGTTCACCAGCTCCTGGTACATAGGTTTCTTAGCCATCTACTTCTGGGAGTTCCTCAGATGATGACATACCAGTTTGGGAGCAACCTTTCATGACAAACCAGTTTGGGAGCAACCTTTCAGGTAACTGACCAGGTGCTTCCATTCTCCCAGAGAATGGCTGTCAGCACCAAGATGAGCTTCAGTCCAAGACCAGAATAAATTTTTTTTGATAACTGACCAGGTGCTTCCATTCTCCCAGAGAATGCTTCTCATCCCTAGGCTGAGCTTCAGTCCAAGATCGAAACTATTTTTCTTTTATTTTTGCCCACTCAAGAGTCAAAAGTAATATAAATATTGCAAAGATAAAACAAATTCCCATAAGTTTAAAAATGAAATTCGGTGTTTGACAAGACCAAAAACACCTAGCATAAAAGAATTCGTAACATCTGTGAGACTAATCAAACAGAGGATGAAAAACACTTTCGCTTGGAATGCTGAACATACGTAGATATTAAATTTGAAAGTTTTAGAGGTTCAATCCCAGCCTGGTTTTAAGTCAAAGTTTTGTAAAAGATAATGCTCAACCCAGTGAATTTTATGTTGCAAATGAGTTAAATTTTCCACAAAAATTTCAGACTTAAAACATAGGATGAACTTCACATTTTCAGTAAGAAAATTAACAAAGAAAATTGCACACCAAGAAAAGTTCAGACACAATCTTTTTCATTAAAATTGCCTAGGCAAAACCCAGAATGGAAAAACCTGTTTGAGAGGGAGGAATTTTTGTTTCTTCTTCAAATTCATAAATTTACAACAGTACAATCAACTTATCACAACAAAATCTGTCTTTTATTTTTTACATAAAGTGCACTTTAATCCCTAAAGTGCATTTAATGCTCATCTCAAGTCATTAATACAAAAGTCATGTGAACTTGACCCCTTTTCGTAGTGACTTAGGAAAAATCACTAAGGGAAACAACTTCCAAGGTACAAAAATTTAACACTCCCTCTTATCGAGGAAGTTGTTCTTCACCATTCCCAACTTGTCCCTGAAGAAGACAAACATACCTCGCCCCAAGGATTTTGTGAGAATGTTTGCTCCTTGCTATTGGAAATGTATCGTAACTCAACACCTCCTCCTTGAACATAATATCGGATGAAATGGTATCTCATATCTATGTGCTTGGACTTGTCATGGAATACTGGATTCTCAGAAAGTTGAACGCAACTCTAATTGTCGCTGTAAATCATTGTGGGCCTAAGCTTATGATCAAACAAATCTACCAACAACCTGTGAAGCAACAGTTCCTTGCAACTAGCCTGACCAACTGCAATGTACTTAGCCTCAGCAGAACTCGAGGCAACGCAATTTTGCTTTCAACTAAATCACGACACTGCTGTCGAGCCCAAACTGAAACAACAATTGGAAGTGCTCTTCGGTCCATCACACATCCTGCCCAACTCTGAAATCGTGAAGCCAACCAAACTAACTCCCCCCAGTCTCCTGTATTCCAGACCATAGTCCACTGTCCCTACAAGGTATCTCAACACATGTTTCGTGGCTATCCTGTGCACCCTCCTAGGCTCCACCATGAACTGACTGAGAGTGTTCACTGCAAAAGACAAGTCTGGCCTAGTGTTGACCAGATACATCAGCGAACCAATGAGATGACTATATAAAGTAGGATCCACCAACTCTTCCTCAAAAGCATGAAGTTTCCTCTAGTTGGTGATCATCGTTGTGGCCATTGGCCTGCAGTTTTGCATCCGAAATCTCCTTAGTACATCAATTGCATACTTTCCTTGTCCCAAGAAAATATGACTAGGCTCCTGCCAAACCTCCATTTCCAAATAGTAATGTATCAACCCAATATTTGTTATCTTGTACTTGAAGCAAGATCCCTCTTGCAAGCAGTAATGAGGCGCTCCTCCCTTGTGGTAAACAAGTCATCTACGCACAACAGAAGAATGAGCGGATCACCACCAACCTCAATGTAGTATAGGTTGGGATCAACCTCACTCCTCTGAAATCCCATCGATAACAAGCATGAATCAATCATGGAATACCAAGCTCGTGGAGCTTGCTTCACACATGAGAATCTCGCCCATGAATCTCAAAGCCTTGAGGCCCCTTCAAATACACACCTCCTCCTGTAGATGTCCATTGAGAAATGCAGTCTTCACATCCATTTGGTGGATCTTCCAACCCATCTTCGCTGCTATGGAAGTAATTGCTCTAAACGAAGAATATCGAGCAACCAACGCAAAGTTCTCATCATAATCAACTCCCTCTACCTGTGAAAACCCCTGTTCCACAAAACGAGCCTTGAACTTCTCCACACTTCCAACTGCAGCGTGCTTCACTTTGTAGATCCACTTGGAAGTTACCACTGACATCCCTACTGGTCTCTGTACAATCTCCCATATATCGTTCTTCATGATGGAATGGTACTCTTCCATCATGGCATCTCTCCAAACATGATTCTGAGAGGCTTTGAATCACAAACCTTATGTTGAACCTCTTCCGAACCCCATCGAAAAATTTGAACCCGAATCGAACCTAAAGGTCGCCGAACCCGAATTCAAACTCGAACCTTGTGACATTGGGCATCACTACAGTCCTCACTGGTTCCTTGGGTAATCCAAAAGCCTCTGCATCCTTCAAGGTATCACGAAGCCATTTAGGCTTCCTCTTCCCTGAAGGAGGCTTGTAAGCTGGTCTATCCTGATCTGAAGAACTCTTAGAAGATGATGGCCCAAAAAACTGTGGACCAGGAGCTGGTGATCCAGCCACTGGTGAATTCTGTGATTCGGTAACTTCAACTTGTGGACTTGTGACTTGAGAACCAAAACTTGTTCCCGAAATACCTCCTGGTTGAACCACTGAACTTGAAGACCCCTGTGCTTGTAACCTGTGGCTCAGTCATTCCAAAAACCTGTGAACCTGTACTCTGAACTGCAGATACCTGTGAAGCTGCCTGAGGTGGAGGAGCTTGTTGCTTCTCCTTCATCGACTCTCTGCTATTCTTGAAGGCCCGCTCCTCCTCAATTCCTACTACCTGCCTCACAACAACCTTCCTCTGGGCAGGAAGATAAATTCAGAAGGCCATTGAAGTCTCATCATAGCCCTCAAAGATACCTCTCTCCCCAGTAAGATCAAGCTTTGTATTCTTCTCAGAAGGGACATGTGAAAAATTCAGGCAACCAAATATGCAAAAATGACCAACCTCAGGCTTTTTGCCTGTGAAAATCTCCTCAGGAGTCTTGCTCCCTAAGGCACGATGGGGGCTCCTGTTCTGAAGGTATACAACTGTACTACATGCCTCTGCCCTAAGGAAGAAAGGAAGACTTCGAGCATGTATCACAGATCTCGCTGCTCCCATTATAGATTGGTTCTTCCTTTTTGCCACTCCATGCTGCTCAGGAGTGTATAGTACTTTCAACTGTCTCCGTATGCCCTCTTGTCTGCAAAACTCATCGAACTCTTTGGCGGTATACTCATCCTTGTTATATGATCTGAGTGCTTGAATCCTCCTCCCAATATGGTTCTCCACAAGAGCTTTAAACTCTTGGAACCTTTGCAAGACCTCCTTAGATCTCTTCCTCCTTAGGAAGTAGATCCAGGCGTTTTTGGAATAGTCATCGATGAATGTCACATAGTACTCAAAACCTCTCGGAGAAATAGATGACATGGTACCACACAAATCTGAATGTATCAAATCAAGAACTTCAACTGGCCTGCTATCAGTGCTTGGAAGAACAGTCTTGGTGTACTTTCCCAAAGCACACCAAGACTGCTCTTCCTCCTGGAACCTTTGTAAGACCTCCTCAGATCTCTTCCTCCTTAGGAAGTAGATCCAAGCGTTTTTGGAATAGTCATCGATGAATGTCACATAGTACTCAAAACCTCTCGGAGAAATAGATGACATGGTACCACACAAATCTGAATGTATCAAATCAAGAACTTCAACTGGCCTGCTATCAGTGCTTGGAAGAGCAGTCTTGGTGTACTTTCCCAAAGCACACCCTTTGCACACAGCACTGTGCTCCGTGCTGAACATTGACATCCTCCTATGTCACAACTCACAAAGCTCATTGCTGTTGCTTGTGTCAAAGCATGCTGGGGCTGAAATAAGAGCTTGTACAACTTCCCACATCTAACTCCATTGGCATAAGTGGCAGATAGTTGTACAGTCTTGGGGAAAATGTGCACCTGTCAGCCTTGATTTCTGTGCTCAAACCGCCTAGAAATTTGTGCTGGAATTAATGTTGCGCTGTACTGCACTGTGCATAATCACTCCTTGAAATCTGTGCACTGTGCGGACTAGAACTTGGGAAATGTGCTTGCTGTTACAAGAAATTTATTGTCCTGATTTTTGTGCCACTGCTTGGAAAATCGTGTTACCCTGCTGTTGTACAGATTCACACCAGCCTTTATTAATGACTGTACGGACTCATTAAATGTTGCTTGTAATCTTGAACTGCGTGCCCAAATTTCTCTCAGGATTCATGCTAAGAGGTTTCTGCTGCGTGCCAATACTATGTTCGGCTGCATCCTTCTCTATTACTCATGAGTCGATTTTCTCTCTAAAAGCTTCAAGTCGAAAAATTGCCTCTTCACATGGACAATTTGTTTTTAAATAAAAATCATGGGGTAAGTGCAATTTGTTTTTACTTAAAGTGCACTTTAATACCTAAAGTGCATTTAATGCTCATCTTAAGTCCTTAATACAAAAGTCATGTGAACTTGACCCCTTTTCCTAGTGACTTAGGCAAAATCAGTAAGGGAAACAACTTTCAAGGTACAAAAATTTAACAAAATCTAATTATTTTATTAACACTTGAAAATCATAGAAAAATAAATTAATCATTTCCAAGTTATTCGATCATAGAAACATGATAAATCCATTTTATAAAGTTACTTTTATAGGTTCGATAGACCAAAATTGGTTTTAGTAGATGATAACAATCATTATCATTGTTTATTTATGTCTTATTGTCACATTTTAATTTGTTATTATTATTATTGATAAATGTTGTCTCTTGCCCTTCTTGAGAGATGATGTTTCCAGAGTCACTTCCATAGTGTTATTGAGACATTTAATTGGCTGGTTTGGATATTTTTTCGTTGGAGTTGGGGTTTTCAATTGGAAATGGTTGTTTATGTATGAAATTGGCCTATTTGGTATGAATTGGTTAGTTTTGTACGAAATCGATATCTTCGGTAGAAAACACTGTGCTAAATTGGGCCTGCTAAAAAGACTAGAAAAATGAAAAAAATGACAAGACAATAAAAACCTAAACTCAACCAATAGTATTTAAAATTGAAGACTTATTTTTAAAATTCTTGGACCCAAGTCCACAGGAAGATGGTCTAAACATTGGAGTTGGATCTCTAGGCCAAGGGGAATCGAGTTACAATCAAGTTCTTGAGTTTGCTCATGTTGAGGATGTAGAGAATTAGGAATATTAAATATTATTTTATATGATTAGATTGTATAGTCTAGTAATTATTAGTTAAAACATAGATCTTAATACTATGCTTATTTTTGGAATCTAGAGGCTTTAAGCTCTAGGGAAATCATGTCATGATCCCATTCTCGACTCTACTTGTTGGGGATGTAGAGAATTAGAAATATGCATATGATCAGGTTATAGAGTCTAGTGGCTATTAGTTGAAATTTAAAACTCAATACTATGCTGATTTTTAGACTCTCGAGGCCATTTAAAGTCTTCCTTGTTTAAATATTTTTTGGTTCAAATTGGATTATGCTTTGTGCTATATTGTCATATGCATCCTTTCTCTCAGAAAACTTTGCATATTTGTGTCTAATGGTTTGGATTCACATGGATGTACATGAATGTTTTTAAATCAAAGTTTGAATGTTTTATATATATTTTGGTCAACCTGTTTTCATTGATTTCGTTTTTTGAGGTTGATTGATTTTTTACTAGTTCCTTGAATTAGAAGAATGTTCTACTTGTCCACTTTATCTATGTTTGTGTGTTATTGTTTTTCATATCTTGTTCTTAAGTCACGATTGTTGGTGTAAGTAACTATTTGTTCTTGCATAATTTGAAATCCTTTTGTGTTTTGTCTTGAATCCATGGCCCAATTGGATAGAAATTGGTTTTGGTAAAATTCACCATCCCTTTATTTCTAAAGAATATCTTAAAACAATCTTTTCTAGGGTTTCTCCCAAATAACTAGCCTAAAGTGAGAGAAAGAGTCAATGTGGAGACAATGGGCAATCTTTTTAAGTTCTTTTAGGGTTGCACTTTACTCGTGGACTGTAACATCTTTGAGTGTAGGCTTCGAAGGTAACACAAGTCAATGGTATTGTCCCCCTCATCAGGGCTTTAGACCCTAACATGGTGTTCTATCTTGTGCGCCTCATACAACTATGAGATGGCCTTACTGGCTGATTTGCCTATACGTGTAAAAATTGGATCATGGTTGTGGGGAAGCGCCCCACCCCTCGCCCCCCGCTCCGGAAGCTTGCTCCACAAGGAAACGCTGCGGGAGTTAACTGGAAGTGCGCTTCCTGGATCTCTCCCGATTCAGGGAAATTTTCAAAGCGCGATTTCCCCTTAAAATTTTTGCTCCCTGCTCTGTCCGGAAGCGCACGCTTCCTTAGTGCTTTGCCATCGTTCCCATCGTTTCCTCCCGCGCTTTCAACTTCGCTCCTGCCGCTTCCGACTTTGATCCCTACTGTGCTTCCCGTCGCTTCCTCCTGTGCTTACCCCATTAAACGACGCCCACGGCCTGTGGAAGAGAGGAAAGGGACACGAGTTGGTTTTTGGAGGGAAGGAGGAGGGCTTTGGGGGATAAAGCCCTCTTCTCCAACATCATTATCACTTTGCAATAGAAGAGAAGAAGAGAAGAGGAGAGGAGAGGAGAGGAGAAGGAGAAGGTTGCCACCATTGGAGAGCAGGAGTCTAGAATCCAGTGACTAGAATGTAGTAATGTACATTGTTAAATCTCTAGTTCCTCCCTCATTCTTTTGCAGGCAACAGGTTAAATCTCCAATTCCATCTAACATCAACCATGATGATGGTATTATGGTTTATTTTGTTGGTTCCATTTGTTATTGTGATCGTGGTGGTTGGAAATTGGAGGAGGAATGAGGAAGAGGATGAAGTAGTGGGAAGTGGCACATACCATGGAGAGGAGGAGGAGGAGGAGGAAGAGGAGGGGGAAGAGGAGGAGGAAAATCGAAAGAAAACCATAGAGGACCCCGCACCCTTGTGGAAATATGTCACAAGGCAGGCATGAAGTAGAGGGGGTGGAACCACCAAATTTGTTTGCCCCCATTGTAAAAAGACATACACATGTTCATATACCCGTGTGAGAAGACATCTATGTGGGCACATGCCATGTGATGAAAGAATAACTGTAGGAGTTTGTGTTTGCCCAAATGTGGTACCGACACAAAGAGCCATCTATAAGAAAGAAGAATTTGAAGCACAAAACATAACAAAACGATCATCCGATGACCATGACCTTTCATGCTCACCAAGAACTGGAGGCCCATCCACCCAAGGCAGTGGATTCTCTCCCATGCAATCATGTGTCAAGACAATATCAGATTTCCTTGATCAAGGTGGTAGGGATGATGTGGATTCAAAAGTGTTTCGGTTTCTCTATGCATGTGGCATACCATTCAATGTTATTCACTCACCCTATTGGCATGAAATGGTAGAGGCCATTTGTACTACCCCAGCAGGATACAAGAGCCCCGGTTAAGAACTGTGGGGCTTGACAAGGAAAAAGCCAAGATCCAAAATGCTTTGGGGCAAGTTCACAAATGCTTGGAATGAGTATGGGGTTCAATTGTATCAGATGGTTGGATGAATGTGAAAGGTAAGCCATTGATAAACGTTCTTGGTGTCTCTGCTACTGGTGCAGTCTTCCTTTCGACACATGACTAGTCAGATAAATTCAAGACCGACATGAACATTGCAGAACTCCTACTCAAAAACATTGAAGCTATTGGTCCATACAATGTCATCCAAGTCATAACAAATAATGCTGCTAATTGTAAGGCAGCAAGAGCAAGCATTGAAAATAAATACCCCAACATATTTTGGTCCGGGTGTTTGGTTCACACATTGAACCTTTTGATGCATGCCATTATTAAGTTGAAGGAAAATGAATACAAATGGGTTGGTGAACTGTACAAAAAGGGCAAGCACATGATAAGATTTATTACCAACCATAGCAATGCCCATGGCATTTTCTGCTCTCACTCAAAGTTAGAGCTATTAAAGATAGCAAAGACTAGATTTGGTTGCTATTTCCTCACCTTCAGGCATTGGCTAGCATGGTATCAAGTGAATCATGGCAAGTCTTGAAAGATAGGGTTACATCCACATTTGACATGCTTGATTTTCAGGATGTGGAAGACATAGTTCTTGATGGTCAATTTTGGGCAAGTGTCAAGTTTGTTTTGTAGTTCACAAAGCCCATTTATCACATGATTCGGTTTGTAGATACAGATAAGCCGGTAATTGGGGAGGTGTATGAGCAGATGGATTGCATGTTGGGCCAGATTAAAGATATTGTTGAACCGAAGGATCCCATCCTGTATGACCATATTCACAAACATGTGGTCAAAACGTGGGAACATATCAACGTTCCACTGCATGCCTTAACATATGTATTAACACCAAAATATTATTCTCCATCTTGGTTGGCCAAACCAGCACTTGTGGGGGTGTGGTTAGGAGAAAGCCTCACACAGATCCAGAGGTACAGGTTGGGTACATGGCTGCTATAGACAAGTTGGTCGATGATGAAGATGAATGTGCCATATTGCGTAGTAAATCAAGCAAATACCTCAGCGATATTGGTCTGTTTGGTACTCTACATCCTAGAAAAGATCGAGATAAGGCGCCTCCTATTGAATGGTGGAACATGTATAGCTCATCATGCCCACGCTTGCATAAATTGGCAACCAAAGTGCTTTCATAGGTGGTAAACTGTTCCTCTGCAGAAAGGTGCTGGAGCACCTATAGCGTCATCCTCTTGGCGAAAAGAAATCGATTAAATGAAAATCGGGCAGAAAGCTTGGTTTATGTACATTACAACTTGAGGTTGTTGACTCATTATTGTAAGCGGGCCAAAATCGATAGATCATATGTCACTTGGGACAACAATCTAGAGATAACTTGGAGGATGGAGCCTTAACTTTAGAGCGCTTGGAGGATGATCTTTTGGGCGATGAGGATGACCATGCAGTAGCAGTAGCAACAATGCCACCGCCATTTGCTACCATGTTTCCAGATGCACCATCTTTGCCTAGAGGTTCAACTTCACAACCCCCACCTACATCAGCGAGGGGGGGTCATGCGGGACCAAGTCTTGGACGTGGCTCAAGTCGCTCAACATCGGTGGCTACTGGGGATGAAAATCTCGCTCCCTTTGTTCATAGACCATAGGAAAAGAAATTAGAAATTTCTCGTGGCAAGAGGAAACATCCATAAAATCTACTTTTCTTGTCTTTTCTTATTTATAGTACTTTCAAGTTTTTGCACTGTTGAGATTCGAGAACTTGAGTCATTGACTCTTTTATATTTATTATGGTATGTTTTGTGAACAATGAACATTACATGGCAATTCAAGTTTGAAGTTTGAAGTTGAACTCTGAAGCGGTAAGGTTGATAGCTGCTGTTATGGATAATGGACCTATGTTTGACGAATTCACTAGTATATGATAATTGATTGAAATTTGAATCATTGATGGTTGATGAATGATGTTATATGGTATTATGATTTATCATGTTAAGGTTTATTTCATGTTTTTGTGCTTTCCATAACTAATTCAACGTTCTACAAGCATTTGTTGGCATATATGCATCAAAATATATTAAAAATATATATTATATAAAAAACGCTTCCGAAATGCTCCCAAACCAGAAGCTTTCCGAAAATTTCGCTCCTTGCTTCCGCTCCCGCTCCTGCTCCCTCTTCCCTCTTCCCGCTCCCGCTCCCGCTCCCGCTCCCGCTCCCAAGTAACCTTGAATTGGATGCATGCCCTTTGAGTCCCCTTTGGTCCATTTAGAGTGGGCTCTCGCGTCTTCAGGTGGAAACTAAATAACCATCTTCCTCATGAAGAGAGGATCAGTCAAGTATGCCACTTGCATGGGATGAGATTGGAGGTTTGCCTCTTTTTCAGATGTGTTATTTATTATGGGATTTGAGGGAGGTTTTACTCTCTTTATCAGGATTCAAATGGGTCCTATACATTCATTTAGTTTGCAGATTATAGAGTTTAGCTCTTTTTATCAAGGAGGTTCTCAGTTTTAGGTCACATGCCTTGTGTGGTTCTTCTCATTTAGATTATTCCAAGAGCACCACTTTACTCTTCCTTGTTGTTCGGCTTGCTTAGGGCAACAAATGACATGTAAATATTTATAGTTTTTGAACTATCAAATTAATGAGGCTTCAAAGAACTTATCGACATAGGGGACCTGCTTAAAATCCTAAAATATTAAATATTTGTGAAACATAAAGGATACATTTAATTAGTAATGCTATATATAAGAAATAATGACATTTATGATTTGAGTAAATCATTAACATGAATGGTGAAAACATGAGATAAATATTCACATGTAAGTGTAACAATCATAGTTCATGACTCACCTTTGTATTTTTGAGTGAATTCATCATATTCAAAAGAATTTCATCAATGATATGTTCATCGCCAACACTCATGGTTTAGCTAGTTTCACATTTGATCTCCACCAATGCTCACCCCAACAAATTAGAAGTTGTGATGGTATGACCTTTTGTGTTTTTATAAGGCATCAATAGATTGTGAGTAAATGAATTAGGATTTTTGTTTAATAAAATCTTTCATGACCTTTTTTAAAGGCCTATGGATAAGTTTTTCAAGGAGTGCCTAGGAGTCCCCATTTTATAAGGCATCAATAGATTGTGAGTAAATGAATTAGGATTTTTGTTTAATAAAATCTTTCATGACCTTTTTTAAAGGCCTATGGATAAGTTTTTCAAGGAGTGCCTAGGAGTCCCCATTTTCATGGGTGGAGCACCCAGGCATATTGTTGTCCGCCCCTTAAAAGGAGTGTTACCTTTTTTTGGGAAAATGTTTTCCCTTGTGTTTTCTTACATTCTCCCAAAGAGGGAGCACGAGAAGATGTTTAGAGGAGATTTCCTCGTCTCTGGAGTGCATGAGTGAGTGGGGTGCACCCCCTACCTTTGGGAGTGCGTCTTTGTGTAACATTAATAGATTCAACTAGCCAAAACTATTTTAGGACTGCCAACTGTAAGCCATTGTGAAAAGGGATTCAATGATGATGAGCCAGAGGGACAAGTTGAGACGAGAGTGCTAGGTTGGATTGGGTGGCCATTCCCAAGGTTGATGACCTAGATGAGTATTTTTGATGACTTGTGCAAGCAATGCTTTGTTTTGGTGTCCTATCTATCTCCTCTTTATTGTAGTTGTCATGTTTCTGGTTCCATTACTTTTGTAAAGGCTTGGCCTCACAGATATATAACTTTTCATGTTGACGTGTGGTAACCAAGGTTACCCCCCTATGCCTAAGTTCCAAAAATGTTGAATCACAGAGATTTGGACAGTAGAAAGTTAGAAACTGTGTGACCTCCTCAACATCATGGGAGAGATCTCACGTCTAGCTAATGGCTGCTTGAGTTAATCGTCGGGGATACAATTATCTTATTTTTATCTCATCTTATTTTTTATTTTTGACAAAATTTGGAGATTATAAATGAGTCATCAACAGAAGGGATCTCCTTCCCTTGTAGTTTGTGTAGCAGTGTTGTAGCCAATTGTTGGGATTAAGTTTGGTTGAATCAATTAGGGTTGTATCAAGGTTTGTGTTGCCTTTAAAAAAATAAAATTCAATAGACAAATTAGATTTTCTTGGCATGGAATTGAAAATATCCAACATATATCAGAGTTGATATGTTGTGCTAAGTGGCAGAGTGCAAGCTCAATGTGACATCTAATGAGAGTTGCTTATTTGTCTGACAAGCCTCAAGGTAGGCCTCATTGTTTGTGGTTTGTAATGGATGTTGAATGACTCTTAAGCGTTAATAATTATGTGTTTTTAAAATTATGTTTTCTATTTTATGTAAAGACAATTACAAATGGCAGCATGTTACAAACAACTGTATCATAATAACAGAAGGAAAACCTGTGTAGAGTTTAGAAACCAACGTTTCGGATTTCTTTAAAGTGTGTATCATAGTTGAAATTTAAGTTGAAGGTTTTTTCGTGAGAACTTTCCGTGTTGAGTTTCATGTAAACAATGTTGGTCATTGTGATATCTGGGAACTGTGTTATTGTTTAATTGAATTCAATGTTTCGATCCCTACTCTGGGATCATCTAACATTGTTGTTGATGTTCATTTAGTGCCTGTTTCAGTGTCACATCAACATTACTATCTATCTGCTATATTTGTTATCTATTTCTGTGATGTGGGAATATTTTCATCTTGCTGTTAAATTTGTTTGTATTTAATTTTTTTTGTAATCTGATCATATGGTGTTCTTTCCTTGTGCCTTTTTCTTTAGGAGGTCTCTGCTATGAAGTTTAATGTACTGGTCACAACATATGAGTTTATTATGCGAGACCGTGCAAAGCTTTCAAAAGTGGACTGGAAATATATTATAATTGATGAGGCTCAGCGTATGAAAGACAGGGATTCACGTCTTTCACGCGATTTAGATAAGTTTAAGTGTCAAAGACGTCTGCTTCTTACAGGAACACCATTACAGGTTTGTATTATATGTGCACTTCTTGCATTCGCACTTGGATTTAACTTATATTAAAGAGAATAATTTTTGCAAGTTGATGATTGCAGTTTGCAATGTCACAAGGATAACTGTGATGGCCCAGGACTTTATTGTTTTTGGATTCAAAAGCCACACTGTATCTGATCAATACTTGTGGTGATGATTGTCTACTGATGTATTGAATAAACTCACCCATGAATGTTTAAAAAGAAAAAGTCAAGAAATTATGGTGGCTGAGATATCCTGTTCTCCAAGGTGTTCAGATCACAGATTGGCAATTATATTTTTCCATTTTTTCTTTTTGTAGTTAGTGTCTTATTCTATTGACATAATTTTCTTTCAGCATTGTTTTTGCTTGTTCTTTTGAGCCCCCAAAATGTTCCTCATGCTTGGACTGAGTTATCCAGTGCGACTGTAGCTTGCTCTACTATGTGTAGGCTTTCTTCTATATTGAAAATTGTGAGTCTCTTAAGCTATGGCACCTTTGTGGTGTAGGATTATAGTTAGCTGTTTTAAGGTTGAAACCTATAGGATTGAATGTTTAGTACCTGATGTTATGCTGTATATGATACATGCTGACTTTCTCTGCACAATAGGGATCTTGCATCTACCATACTTTTAATCCAGCAGAGCATAAGCAGCAGATCATGTGGTCCGAATTGTATGTTGTTTGGTTCTTAGTACTTTGCTAGCTTTCTCGTGGTTGCCATTGGACACTGGGCATATTAGTGTATACATGAGTTTTTTCTTGAATATCTTTGGGATATGTCTTGTCCCATAGCAGCTGTGTTCCTTGCATTTCCCTGTCAAATATGGGGGTATTATCTTAAAGGTGAGATTAATTAAAGACCAAGCACAAAGTATAGAGGATGCCATTATCTCTGAAAAGAAATTGATGATAGTAGTGTGCAGAAGGAAGAGAAATCATCAAGATGTGAAACCATATTGACATCCTCATTATCAATAAAGTTTCCAAGAAAGACAAGAAGATCTACAACAACACTATCAAGGAAGAAGATGGAATACTGGACAATATTCAGGGAACATTGCATTAGAAAACTATTATTCAATAAGATATTATCACAACACATGGAACTAAAATTATGGAACAAACAACTATCAAGGATTGAGACCAATCATAATCGAATTTGGATGGATGGATCATCATTAATGTCAACAAGAAAGCAGGAATATAAGGAAATCCTATTACATGTAAAGCCACTAAGTGCAAAGCTTGGAGGACCAAAAAAAGCTTTATGAAGGAGGGTACAATGATATGACCCAAGGTGGGCATAAATGGGGTTAAATGTATATAATATGATCCCAATGGTGGAATACATGGGGTTAACTGTATATGAAATAAGGTCGGGCTAATGAAGGGGCCTCATGGGAAATGAGTGGATATGTATATATAAAGGTAATGTAGTCATTGTTGAACAACATGTGAATTGATTATTTGAATATCCTGGAGCAATTGTTGAAGGATCTCCTATTATTTAAGAAGTTATTGTGTAACTCATTTCTCTTATCTAAATTGGAGTTGTGCTCCATGTTTACATATGTGTACTGTTGTCTCTTTGGTTATTTTTAGGATCTTGGTTCATAACAGAGGGAACGCATGTTATGTTCTTATCCGTTAGGCCCACCTGAGAGCAAAGCATGAGCATAGACTACACAGAAAAGAGTTGCACTATATAACTAGAGAAAGAATTACTGGACAATATAGAGACTGAGACTACAGTATTTGCAGGTGTAGGACACATTTACAAATGCAACAAAGAGGAGCAGTTTGGTTGTAATATGGGTGCAGACCTGCTATTACAGAAGTTGCAGTGAGGGCCACGAGTTTGGCATTGGAATTGCAAGTAGATTTTTAGCGACCCTAGATGGGGACAGATTGTGGTTGTTCCTAGGTGAAATTTCAGACAAGCCAAACAGTGTGAATCGAAGGCAAATCCTATTTGAATCAAAAGCAGAAATTAAGGTTGCTACTTGAAGGTTGACTGTTGAATCAGGTTACAGAAATCTGAAATGTTTGTGTTGTAATATGCCAATTCATTGTACGTGACTGTTGATCACTTTAAGACTTTTATTCCTTTGATTTGTGCAAGTTGTCTGAAGCCTGTCATTGTCATCTGCTATTTTGATGGTTGGAGGTCATCCATTCTGGTATTCTTGAACATCATCAAATACACTCTTTCATTACCAATTTCTTCCTTGAGTAGATCAACTTCTCCCAGATATCTTCTACACCTCCTGTCTGCTTCATAAGCCTATGGAAATGCTGCACTATGTGAGCAGCTTCAAAAATATTTGTAGATTCCAAGAACTTTACCTTTTCTGATATCCATGCTACTCCCTTGCCTATGGAAATTATGCCAAGTTATTTCCCAGGAGTCACTTCAGCTTCAAGAAAATGTCATCGTGGATTTGATTGGGTTTGCCAAGAATTCTATCTGTGCATTACTATTGTGAAATCCTCCTTCCTCCGAAGAACAAGTCAAGGCTTCCATGTCTCCAATGAACTGTGTTTTATATTTGATGAAGGGGATTTCTTGAAGTTTATTGGTTTGCTATCTTTCTTTCTCGTCTTTTCAGAGTTGGTGGTAGAGACTTCAGACCACCATTCTTATTGGTATACAAAAAGTGGAAACCAAAATAACATGGATATATTTAGAGTTGAATATGATTAATATGCAGACCACTACAAGAGTGATTATTAATTTCAATTACCTGGATAGAAATGTGTATTTTTTTTGCTTTGTAAGACTTTGTAGCATGAATTAGGAGCTGATTTACTGCTTGAAATTCAGAATGATTTGCAGGAACTATGGTCTCTTCTGAACTTGCTTCTACCTGAGGTATTTGACAATCGGAAAGCTTTCCATGATTGGTTTTCAAAACCGTTTCAAAAAGATGGGCCTTCTTCTCAGTCACCTGAAGACGATTGGCTTGAAACTGAGAAGAAAGTGATTATAATTCACAGATTGCACCAGATATTGGAGCCTTTTATGCTTCGTCGTCGGGTTGAAGACGTAGAGGGGTCACTACCACAGAAGGTAAATAAATTTAATAAAACAATATGTTTTGTAATATGTTATGAGCCATTTAATGCATCTTTGTTTCTAACCATTTAGTTTTTCTGATTAACAGGTTTCAGTGGTATTGAAATGTAAAATGTCAGCCCTTCAGGGTGCTATTTATGATTGGATCAAAGCGACAGGCAGTATCAGGCTTGATCCACAGACTGAGGCTAGGAGAATAGCTGGTAATTCCAAGAGACAGATTAGAGCATATGTTCCACTGCAGAACAGATGTATGGAGTTGCGAAAGGTTTGCAACCATCCTTTACTAAGCTATCCTTACCGCATGGAGTATTCTAATGATTATGTTGTGCGATCATGTGGAAAACTTTGGGTTCTGGATAGAATTCTCGTCAAACTCCACAAAGCAGGACATCGTGTCCTCCTATTCAGTACAATGACAAAGTTGCTGGATATATTGGAAGATTACCTACAATGGCGCCGCCTTCATTATAGAAGGATTGATGGAACAACTAGCCTAGAAGATAGAGAATCGGCTATTCATGATTTTAATAAGCCTGGTTCTGAATGTTTCTTATTCTTACTTAGTATCCGTGCAGCAGGAAGGGGTTTGAATCTTCAATCAGCTGACACAGTGGTCATATATGATCCTGATCCAAACCCTAAAAATGAAGAGCAGGCTGTAGCTAGGGCTCATAGAATTGGTCAGAAGAGAGAAGTCAGAGTTATATACTTGGAAGCTGTTGTAGAAACCATATCAAGCTACCAGAAAGAAGATGAACTCAGAATTGGGGGAACAATAGATAATGAGGATGATCTTGCTGGTAAAGATCGATATATGGGTTCCGTGGAAAGCCTTGTTCGTAACAACATCCAACAGTATAAAATTGATATGGCAGATGAGGTCATAAATGCAGGTCGTTTTGATCAAAGGACAACACAAGAAGAGAGGCGTATGACATTAGAGACTCTTTTACATGATGAAGAGAGGTACCAAGAAACTGTGCATAATGTGCCTTCAATGCAGGAAGTAAATCGTTTAATTGCTAGAAGCAAAGAAGAACTGGAGCTGTTTGACCGGATGGATGAGGAGATTGAATGGCCTGGTGAGATGATGAAGCACCGTCAGATTCCGAAGTGGCTACGTGTGGGCTCAAGAGAAGTAAATGCTGCTACTGATTCAATGTCTAAACAGTCATTAAGTAGGGGTTTTGTGGTGCCTATCGGTTCTAAAGAAGAAGAGGATAAATTATGTGCAATGCCCCCCATCATCACCCCTGAGAAGAAATCAGCTAATATAGAAAATTCTTCCAGTAGAAAACTCCCTAAAGCTTCATCTAGTAACCAAAAACTGCTATCTAATAGACAGAGAGGCATGCGATCTGTTGATGAAGTGGATGAGGAAATTGAAGTAAGTATGGATGAGAAAGATGGTTCATCTACACATGAAGAAGAGGGAGAAATAAAAGAGGATTTAGAAGATGAAGAGAACAGCAGGGCAGCTGATCCAGTGCTTAATGATAGAGTTCAATCTGAAGAAGGTCAACTAGAATCCGATGGAGGTGAGGATGAGGAAACTAGGGCTACAGAAGTTATTGAGAATGTTGTTAGAGGGGCCAACGAAGGAGAGGCTGCTTCATCAGAATCATCGTTTCAGAATGGAAAAGTAAATGTAGGACAGGCTTCTTCCCCTACGGTGTCTGCTCAAAAGTTTGGATCTTTGGCTGCACTAGAAGCCAAACCTGCTACCCAACCGAAACCAATGGTGAGTATTGAGTAATCTGAAAGTGATTCTAGTCTATTAGAATTTACTGATATGTACTAAATTTATCACTTGCTATTGCCATGTCTACACAGGTGGAAGAGCTGGAGGAAGGTGAAATTGTCGCATCTGGTGATTCACACATGGAGTTCCAACAATCTGGAAGTTGGGTCCATGAGAGGGAAGACGGTGAAGAGGAACAAGTTCTACAACCAAAAACCAAGCGGAAGCGCAGCATGCGCACTCGCCCTAGACTTCCTTCAGAAAAGCTAGAAGAGAAGCCTATTCCAGAAAAACGAGTGCCTCCCCCAGTAACCTTCCACCAGCAAGGTTCTAATCAGACATGTTATGATTATGGGCGACATGCAGGACCTCATAAAGATGTTGGAGCTGTTAGCGATGCAGCCTATGACAAGCCTGATCACTGGGGTGCAAATGTCAAGAGGAGACAGGTTATTCAATCAAGAGTTGAGGATAGTTTGTTAGAAACACTTCCAGTTTCAAAGCAACGTGTTCTGCTTAAGCATAACAGATCGAATGGATATATTGAACCTTTTCAGGACGCCACAGAATATCCGAGAGAAAGATGGGATCCCAAAATCATTCACTCTGGTGTATCTTCAAGCTGTATTGGAGGAGGGCACATGTCTGATATCACTCAAAAAAAGGTAGAGAACGCATTTTATTTGATTATTCAATTGAGTTATTATTGTTTGTGCACTTGGTTTTGTAGTATAAATATTGTAGTTGGTGCCTATGAAATTAAATGTGGGTTATTCTTGTGTTGTCTTCTGCTTGATATCCAGTTATTTTAGGTACAAATTCAATCTGGATGTGGGGATATGCCTCATATATACGCTTCATTTCTCATGTTAATGCTTTTTAAACTTAAAAATGTTTTGTAATAAGACAAGTTTTACATGCTATCTGTTACTGTCAGGTATCATTTAATTTAAGGTATTGTACTTATTTCTGATAGAGGAGTTATTGTCCATTATGTAAGTTTTCCACATTCCCTAACCCGGTTTCAAGCCACCATTTTCATCATTGTTTAATGCCCAACCCAATTTACTTTCAGCTACAAATTAGTTAATTTTCTGATGAACAATATTGGCTGAAACACATGAAGAATATTACAACTTTAATGAGCAGTAATAAAAATACAGTCACACTTAAAAACTCAAATTCAGAAATTTTTGGTCAAATGACCCAGGAAAAACCCCAACCTCCGGGGAAAACCTGTGAGAGAGTAATTCTTTGTTTATTCAGTCAACAGTCCAGCAGAAATAATTATTTTTCACTCACAACTTATTTCAACCGGAGAAAAAAATTCAGCCTCGAAATTTGTGCCCTCTTCAGAAATTAATTCTCAGAATTTCCAGTCTGCAAGCCACCTCGAAAATCATGCTGCTACTGGACTGTATGGACGCTGTACGGATGCTGTACTGACTGACAGTATGGTGTAAACCTTGAAATCTGTGCCCGCTGGAACAGTAAGTTTGTCTCGAAATTTGTGTCCCCTTGCCTTGAAATTCGTTCCCTTTCTCTGACTGAAAAACACTGTATGGACAGGTACAGCTGCAATTAATGCTCTAATTGCTGCCTTGAAATTTGTGCCACTGCTGCTGTACGTATGCGTTGGGATTTGTGCCAGTTCAAGCTCTATGGTTTCCTTGGGATCGTGCCTCTGCTCAACCTGCTTGTTAAAAATCAGACCTCTGTTCACTTACAGATTTCGTCAAACACTTCATAAACCTTTGATATCAGGCCTCAACAGTAAACCACAATCAAGCACATTA
>LPNX011106291.1:230048-295809 GCA_001517045.1 Pseudotsuga menziesii
AAAAAAAATAAAATTAACACACAGCTGTAACTTCACATGCACTAGTGTCTTAAAAAAAAACCAGCACTTCTCTGCTGCCCAACAATCTGCTGAAATCTCAGAGCCCCAGCTCTGATACCATGTTAAAAATCAGACCTCTGTTCACTTACAGATTTCGTCAAACACTTCATAAAACTTTGATATCAGGCCTCAACAGTAAACCACAATCAAGCACATTAATTAACCATGCAAAGAAACTATCCTGTAGGCTGATATACTGTTTATAAAGCACATTTAGCAGCGGAAAAAATTAACTAACAGCAGACTATAAATCACATTTAAACACAGTATTTTTGGTCAAATAGACCCTAGAAAAACCCCCTCAACCCCTGGGGGAAAACCAGCATGCAGGAGAAAATTTTATTGAGCTTTTAACAAAAATATCAGACATCAATTTACAGTCAAAATATAACTTATCTTGACCAACGCAAATAACCCAGCAAGCTGTTTTGGTTTCTGTGCTAATGCTGCCTTGATTTTTGGGCAAATCCCTTCTCGAAAAATGTGCAGAAATAAGTCACTAACAGTCCTCGATTTCTGTGCTTGAGAGCATTAAATGCAGCCCTCGAAATCTGCGCCAAAACAGTCAACAAAAGTACTGTACGGACTGCATTAAATGCATCCGTACGGCCTCGAAAAACGTGCTGTTTTTCCTTGGGAAAAGTGCCATATTTCTTCCTCGAAATCTGTGCCTGATATTCTTGAAAAACGAGCCCAAAAACGTACTGTACGGACCTGTACTTTCTTCCTGAAACTTGGGTCTGCAATAAATGCAGCCGTACCTTTCTGGAAATGCGTGCTTGCTGTACTTTTCTCGGTTTCTGTGCAGCAGTAATGGTGGCTCCTTGATATTCAAGCCAACTGAGAATCACTCCCAGCCCTGTCTGAAAATCGTGCCCTAGCTCTCCTTCAGCTTTCTCTTGCAAAAAAATATGTGCTTCTCACACTTCTCTCCAAGCTCCTCTCTTGGAAATCGAGCCCTCTCCAAGAAAACTCTCTTGAATGAATGCCAAAAAGAAATCTCATGTACTTTATTTACCCCATTAGGGTTATTCTCATGACTTTTCACCTTCAACGGTCGAGATTAGATCTTGGCCAAGAGATCTATGGCTGGGATCTAATCTTTCACTCACTTAAATCTCCTAAGTGAACTTTACACGAAATTTTTCTTTTTGAAAAGTCACATCACCCTAAATATTAAAAAAAGTACACTTTATGACTTAAAGTCACTTTAAAAACATATTAAAGTGAAACTCACTTTAAAAACATAAAGTCACATCAAAAAGGTACTTTAATAAAAAAACATTTACTAAAGTCACTTTTCGAATATAAATGAGACTTCATACTTAATCACCCCTGCACCTAGGCACCTGATGCAGGAGTGCCACCGAGCTATCAAAAACTAACACTGCTCACCTTCTCAAATTCGACTCTCTCTCAATCTCTTTTCTCCAATGCTCATGAAAAAAACAGAATGAGTCTCTAATGCTCTCTTGCCCTTTTTGGTGTCTAATGGGGAATTCGAATGGTCATCTAATCCAAGGGCCCACAATGGCTTAGATCAATGGATGAGAAATAATGTGCACTTTATTTCTCTCGAAAATTAATTTCACTCAACTTAAAATTAACATTTTCCAAAAAGTCACTTTAATAACTAAAGTGAAAATTAAAACTCATCTCAAGTCATTAATTGCAAGGGTCATGTTTTTTCCCACTTTTAGTGACTTAGGGAAAAATTACTAGGGGAACACTTTCCTAGGTATAAAAATCAACACTCCCTCTTACCGTGGAAGGTGTACTGCACCACACCCGACTTGTCTCTGAAATGAATGAACTTGCCTCTTCCAAGAGACTTCGTCAGGATATCTGCAACCTGCTCATCAGTGGAAATGTACTGCAACTCCACAGCTCCTCTTTGAACATAATCACAGATGAAATGGTACTTGATCTCAATATGCTTTGTCTTGATGTGAAACACTGGATTCTCTGGGAGCTTGATGCAACATGATTGTCACAATAAATCGCAGTAGGCCTCAACTCTTAATCAAATAAATCCTCCAATAACTTGCGAATCCACAGTGCCTCACAACTAGCTTGACTGGCTGCCCTTACTTAGCCTATGCTGAACTCAAAGCAACAGGCTTTTGCTTCCGACTGAACTACGTCACTGTTGTCGAGCCCAAACTAAAACAACATCCGAAAGTGCTCTTGCGGTCTACCACATTGCTTGCCCAATTTGAATCTGTGAAGCCAATCAAACTAACCCCATTTGATCTTCTATAATCCAGACCATAATCCACTGTCTTGACAAGGTATCTCAATACATGTTTCGCGGCAACCCAGTGCATCTCCTGGGCTCCATCATGAACTGACTGAGAGTGTTCATCGCAAAACACAAATCTGGCCTAGAGTTGACCAGATACATCAATGAACCTATGAGCTGATGATAGAAGTTAGGATCCACCAACCCTCCCTCAGAAGCATGAAACTTCTTCCAGTTGGTGATCATAGGTGTAGACATCGACTTGCAATTCTTAATCCGAAATCTCCTTAGAATATCCACTGCATACTTTCCCTGCCCCAGGAAAATATGAGCCAGCTCCTGCCAAAAAATAATGCATCAACCCAATGTCAGTCATCTCATACTTAGAAGCAAGGTCTCTCTTGCAAACTGCAATAGGTCTCTCCTCACCTGTGATAAACAAAACATCCACATATAACAGAAGAATTAGCGGGTCATCTCCAACCATGATGAAGTAGAGATTCAGATCAACTTCACTCTTTTGAAAACCCATTGACAACAGGTAAGAGTCTATCCTGGAATACCAAGCTCGAGGAGCTTGCTTTAGCCCATACAAGGATTTCTTCAGCCTACAAACATGAAACTCTCTCCCAGGAATCTCAAAGCCTTGTGGTTGATCCACATAAACCTCCTCCTGTATGATTCCATTGAAATGCAGTGTGCACATCCATCTGATGAATATTCCAACCCATTTCTGCTGCAATGGAAATCAATGATTCAATAGAAGTGTAACGAGCAACCGGTGCAAAGGTCTCATCATAAACAACTCTCTCTACCTGTGAAAACCCTTGCACCACAAACTGAGCTTTGTATTTCTTCACACTGCCATTTGCAACATGGTTTACTTTGTAAAGCCATCGAGAAGTCGCCACTGACTTCCCCTCAGGTCTCAGAACAATCTCCCAAACATCGTTCTTCATAATGGAATGGTACTTTTCCATCATGGCATCTCTCCAAACATGATGTTGAGAAGCTTCCTCAAAAGTAGATGGCTCTGAATCACGAAGACTAGCAACCAATCCCATACTTAACCTATCTGGCATCACTATAGTCCTCATTGGTTCCTTGGGCGCTCCAAAATCCTTTCCTTCCTTCAGGGTCTCACGTTGTCGTTTAGGCTTCCTCTTCCTTGAAGGTTGCTCCCAAAACTGGTTTGTCATCATCTGAAGAGCTCCCAGAAGTAGAAGGCCCAAAAGCCTGTGTTCTAGGAGCTGGTGAAACAACCATTGGTGAAATCTATGATCTGGTAGCTATGTATGGTGAACCTGTGACCTGAGAACCAAAACCTGTCCCCGAAATACCTGCTGGTTGAACCACTGAACCTGAAGATCCTGTGCCTATAACCTGTGGTACAGTAACCCCAAAAACTTGTGAAACTGTACTCTGTATTGAAGGTTCTTGTGAAGCTGCTTGAGGTGTGGGAACCTGTTGCTCCTCCTGCATAGACTCTCTGGACTTCTTGAAGGCTTGATCCTCCTCAAGTCTCACTTCCTGCCTCGCCACAACCTTCCTTAGGGCAGGAAGATAAATGCAGAAGGCCTTCGAAGTCTCATCCTATCGCACAAAGATGCTTCTCTCTGTAGTGGGCTCAAGCTTTGTCCTCTTCTTAGAAGGGATATGTGAAAAAGTTGGGCAACCAAATATGCAAAAATGACTAACCTCAGGCTTCTTGCCTGTGAACATCTTCTCAGGAGTCTTGCTCCCCAAGGCCCAATGGGGACTCCTGTTTTGAAGGTATACCACTGTACTACATGCATTGGTCCAAAGAAAGAAATGAAGTGACTGATCATGTAACATGGCTCTCGCTGCCCCAACAATAGATCGGTCCTTCCTCTTTGCCACTCAATTCTGCTTAGGAGTGTATATTACTGTCAAGTTTCTTTGTATGCCCTCCTGTTTGCAATACTCATCGAATTCCTTGGAGGTATACTCACCCCCGTTGTCTGATTTGAGTGCCCGAACCCTTGTTGACCTGCTATCATCGCTCGGAAACACAGTCTTGGTGTACTTTCCCAAAGCACACCCTTTGTATACATCACTCTGCTCAGTGTTGAACTCAGGCAATCCTGTAACCATGTCCTCAACATTCTCAAGGCTGGATGATGTAAATGATCCATCCTCCTATGCCATGACTCACAAAGATCACTACTGCTACTATGTGTCAAATCATGCTGGGGCTGAAATAAGAGTTTGTAGAGCTTCCCACATCTGACTCCAATGGTGTAAGAGGCAGATGGTTCTACAGTCTTCGGGAATAACTGCACATGTCCATCGAGGAAATTGAAACTGATATCAACTTCTATTTTAGCCGAGGTACAAACAACAAGTCCCTCAAAGTCATGGAACTCATGGACTCCCTCTGAAATGTAATGGTCCCACGCCCAATTGCTTTGACAACTGTGTCATCCCCCAACACTACCTCCACATCTATACCCGAATGTGAAGGCTCAGAGAACATCTCTTGAGCACCTGTCATGTGGCTTGAAGCTCCACTGTCAATATACCAAGTGCTGGTGGTGGATGCATTGAAAGAATGGCCAATCAACAAAGAATGCTCCCTCTCAATCTCAATATCTGTATTGGTGATGATGAATGCTCTCTCTCTCTCTACATGCCCAACATAGAGAGAAAACTCTCTCAAATCTAGTTGTAAACTCATCAATCTTCGCTGAAGCTGCAGTTTGCTTCTTCTTCTTCTTCTTCTTCTGTGGGCACTGTCCAACATAGTGCCCGTCTTTCTTTTGTCCACCCCACTTCTTAGCCCCACCCTTCTTGGGGCCCTTCTTGAACTTCTTCTTTCCCTTGGCAGGCAAAGTCACATTCTCCTCATCCTCCCTATTAGTAGAAGAGCTCCCCTGCACAAGACCTCTCCAGGTCTCCTCTTGTACGAAGTCATCACAAAGTTTGTCCCAAGAAGATAAGTTCTCCCTGGCAACTATAGCCTACACAAAAACAGCCCAAGGCTTTGCAACCCCATTCAAAGCTGTCCGAACTAGAAACAACCTTCCCCACTGTTGCAAGCTAATCTCACACCTGAGAGATCCTAATAAGGTAGGCAATCACTCCCTCAACTTTGACTATCTTGTTAATCATCAATTTCTCTCTCAACACTCTCTTTCTATTTTCATTTGAGCTTTGAAACAAGCTGGTCAAAACATCCCACATCTGATATGTGGAAATATTGACAAAAAAATCAGACTTTTGTCAAACACTTTAGTTAAACCCAGATTTCAGACTTTACTGTCATTAAGTAAAAAATACTTCACATGCATAAAACCCAACAACCTTGAAGCTGAAACACTAAAAAAACTAAGTCTGTAGCAGTGGAAATACACATAAAAACAGCAGACTGATAAACACATAAAATAGTAGATTTTTGGTCAATGTGACCCTAGAAAAACCCCACCTCGGGGAAAACCATTCCAAGAGAATTTTATTGCAGCGTTTATCAGGCAGAGAAATAATTTACAGCAACATTTATTTCAACATTAATGACTGTACCAGATTTCTCGATTTTCGTGCCCACCTCAATTTCCGTGCCACCAACAAAATGTACGGACTGTATGGAACAATACAGACTGTACCGAATAGTATGGACTGTACGGATTTTTGAGCTTGAATTTTTTTTAATCTTGCCTCTTGAAAATCGTGCCCAGAAATTTTTCTTTGAAAACTGGGCCACTACTGCACCGTACGGACTGTATGGAACAATACAACTCAGCTGAAAGTAAATGCCTTGAAAGCTACCCACCTCCTTGGGATTTGTGCCCTCTTGAGAAAAAATTGCAGCTCCCTCTCTCTCTACACATAACTCAGCCAAATGCTCACTCTTGGAAATGCTTTCCTTCAACTTGTCTTGCACGCTACCCTAGGCTCTCTCTTATAACGTGAGAGTGACTTTTCACCTTTCCAATCGCTAAATCCAAAGGCCAAGATTAAATCTTGCCTTTTCACGATCAAGGGTTGAGAAACTTCCCCCCCCCCCCAAAAGGGGTTACATTTAATTTTAATAAAGTCACATTTACTTTATGAAGTAAGCGCACTTTATCATAAAGTCACTTTATAAAATTAAAACAAGGGAATACTTTATAAAAAGTCCCATTTACATAAGAGTCACTTTAAACATTATAAAACAACATTACAAAGTAATGTAGCCTAGCTAGTGCATGGTCACTTCCGCATACAAGACAAAAACATGCGGAGGGCCTCCAAAGCTAAAACTCTAACATGATATGCATGGGTTTTACTAGAGATGTGTGGGATCACATGATCTTTAACTGCATCTAGAATGATCCTTCTAGCCATAATGTCCTTCTTGTTGAAGGCAGTCAGTGCTTGTGCATCGATGGAAGCGGAAACAACAATAGGGTTAGCTGTTGTATTGTTAATCACTTCATCCCATAACTTGTTTTCCTCCAATATAAGCACTAGTCTAGCTTTCCATGGGACAAAATTCCCTGCCCCATCAAGCCTATCGTCCAACCTATAAGTCATGTTGCCATTTTAATGCAAAATTCAAGTCTCAACAAGGTGCTGCCAACAGACAAAAGAATTCACTGACAGTTTGAAATTTTTCACCGTGTAAAATTCTGCTCTTCTCTAACAAAGCTTTGATACCATGTAAATTTTTCTCAATCCCCCAATCAGGTTTCAACCACCATTTTCATCATAGTTTAATGTCCAACCCAATTTAGTTTCAGCTGCAAATTAAGTCATTTCTCATAAGCAATTTATGACTGAAACACAAGAAGAATTTTTACTACTTTTAATGAGCAACAATTTAAAAACCCATTCACACATAAAAATCAGACTCAGTTTTTTGGTCAAATGACCCAGGCAAAACCCCAACCTCTAGGGAAAATCTGTGAGAGAGAAATTCTTATTTATTTTTCAATAGTACAACAAAAAGCAAATTTTTCAGTCAACTTATCTCAACCAAAAGATTAAAATATCAGCCTCGAAATTCGTGCCCACTTCAGAAAATCAAACCCAGAATTTTCTATCTGCAAAACTCCTCGAAAAATTTGTTGCTATAGGATTGTACGGACACTATACAGACTGTACTGTACGGCCACTGCCTCGATATTTGCGCCTGCTGAAGCAGAGAATTTCTGCCTCGAAATTTGTGCCCACCTCACCGCCTTGAAATCTGTGTCCTGTACGGACTGAAAAGGTACATTACAGACTGTACTGTACTGTACGACTGCATTCAATGCTTTGAATTTCTGCTTCTGAATTTGTGCCCACTTCACAGCTGTACTTTCACCTCAAAATTCGTGCCATGAAAAAAACTCCAGCTGTGTTTTTTTCTCCTTTGAAAATCGAGTCTCTGTTTCAGCAAATGAACTAATGCCCCTTCACATGGAAAATTGCCTCTTAGGTAAAAATGGGTGGGTGAGTGAGATCATCTAATCCAAGGGCCTAGATTATATTAGATGAGTGGTTGTGATAAAATCACTTTTCTCCACAAATTAAAATTTCATTCACTCACTTTTCAAATTTTTACTTAAAGTACACTTTAATCAATAAAGTGCATTTAATGTTCATCTCAAGTCATTAATATAAAGTCCATGTGATATGACCCCATTTCCTAGTGACTTAGGGAAAAGTCACCAAGGGGAACAACTCCCAAGGTATAAAAACTTCAACAATATAAGCAATCATACATGATACTATGAAAACTTTTAACTAATATCATCAATCATACATGATACTATGCAAACTTTTAGAATTTTGACATACTTCAATTAACACGTGCACTACAAATTGCAAAATGAGTGGGCAGCCCACTATCATATTCAATGTTCATTATTCAAATTTTAACATCATTACAAGTTACATTCACATATCATCAAAAAAGCCTCCATCCATGTAACGAAGCTCCATATCATCATGCTCATCCTCTCCAGAACTAGGAACATTGTTGCCATGTCCACTTGAAAGATGCAATTGTTGGAGCCCCCTCATCAAACAAATTAAGATTAGATGTGGCACTCAATGACGTATCCAAGTAAGCCAATTGTGGTTCCAGATTTCGTAGTTTGGTGGGCCCCAATTTGTATTCATCTGTCTTGTGTGAAAGAAGGTGAAGGTTGCAGACTGCAGTGTACATACACAAGTTTCTCAACTTTATTGGAGCTCAATCTGTTTGGATTCACTGAATGGATGAAGACCTATGTATTCTAGTTCCTTTGTGTCGGTGATGGACTAGCAACCTGTGACAAGATCCTAATTTCCAAATTTTGGATATTTGGAATTTCCTCATCTTGGAAGTTTCACCAATCAATTGAAGTTAGTCATGCCTTGTTCAACTAAGTCATTTGACACGAGGACACGAGACGCGGAGGTGACGGAAATACGAGTATCTGACATGAACACGACGATCCCCAGAATCAAGACATAGAGGACATGTTATAATATATATATATTAGAACTTTTATATATTAAAAAAATTGACATATAGATCTAGTTTTTTTTTAGAAACTAGATCATTTAGAAATATTCAATAGAAATTAGAATCAATACACATTTGTAATTACACATTCACAAATCACAATGAGACACATAGATGATTGTCATATATCAAGATGTTGGAACCATATTTCTCATAAGTCATCAAAATCAAAATGTATTTCATAGATGTCGGAATCAAGGTTTTAAAACTCGGAACTGGGAGTTGAACTGAACGAGGGTCAACTCAGACTGGAACCGGAACTGGTAATGAACCGCAGTGGTTTGATTTCAATGAATCGGGCTATTAGATAATACAAAAACTTACAACTTTAACCACAAAAATGATATTTAACATTCCAAAATATGATTTCAAGCCATTAGATGATTAGAGACATAATATGGAAAGTCTACTCGTATATATATATATATATATATATATATATATATATATATATCATAAAGTTAAACCATGTATGAGTCACAAAACCGAGTTTTAAAACCTTGTGTAGTACATAGAAAAATCTCATAGCACATATCTCAGAGTTCAAAGTTCAAACTTCACTATTATCAAGATGAAGTTACAGGTTGTAAGCACAAGTGTTACGACCTCCTACGCAGCAGACAATAGACTCTCCACTCTCCCATGTCCAAGATTCCAAACTCTGGTGGCAGAAAGAGAAAATAGCGATGGCAAGAGACAGATCTTCGATGAAAGGTGAGTGAAATGGGAGGTGAGTGTTGTATTTATAGTTAGTCTTAAGTTAGTTTTAAGGTTAGATTGCTTTTAGGTTAGATTTAAGTTGGTTTTTACAGACTCGACTAGTTACAGACTCGACCTGTTAGGGCCGGTTCAATGGTTAAGCCGGTCGGTTTTTCACTGAACCGGTCCTCGGTTTGGTTCCTCTATCGGTTTAACTCCTTTTTTTGCTGGTCGACCAGTTTCGGTTTTGGCTCGACCGGTTTGTAAAACACAGGCTGAAATGCCATTGGCAAATAGTAAATACAAAAATATGTAGATCAAAATAGAAGAATCTCATTTGTAAATGACTCAATAGTCCTCTGTTGAATCAACAAACTCATCACTGCTCTCTTCTTCGTCATCCTCCACCTCCGTTGGGACCGTCTCAGGATCTACATCTGCTGGTGTGGAGGATGACATCCTTGAGGATCCCTATCATCAAAAGTGAGCAGCTCTAGCACTGGATCATTAAGATCCATGTTGGCTAATACCAACTCAACATTGCTATCCAAATCCATATCACGAGGAAACAAATCCCACATCTTTGTCTTTCCCTTCAGCCACTCCTCTCTTTGCCTATAAATAACACAAAGGTTGGTGTGCACATACACCATCGTCTCTTCCGTGGACTACTCAAGCTTGCTCTTCTTCAAACTGTATAAGTTCCCATATGTGTTCTAATTCCTCTCACAACTAGGCGATGAAGTAACTTGAGAGATGATTTTTAAGGCTAACTTCTATAGAATAGTGCATGTAGCCCCATGAGTTCCCCGCCAAGCATAGGGTTTCTTAACCCTTTGTCTCCAACCACATCATAGCCTCTAAATCTCCCATCGGGGAAAATTTAAGGATCCATAAATTTATTGAAGTATAGAAACCTTGTTGAATCTTAAATCTAAAATTTTCAACCATAAAATGTTTGGTGATTTTTTTATAAAATATTCAAATTTCTAAGGACTTGAAAAAATTTGAAATTTCTAAGAACTTAAAAATTGCCAAAAATTCAAAATTTTGACGATTTTTAGAGGAAAAAAAAAATCCCATGGAATTTGGGTGAATTATATTAGAAAGAAATGCAAATTGGTGGATCTTTTTTTGGAAAAAAACATAAAAAAATACCCCATGGGCTAAACTTTGCCCCTAAAATTTTCCTAGTCTCCGATAGGTAGTGGAAACATATATAAAGCCCTTCTCCACCTCATCAAGTGAGTCTCAAAGTTTAAGTTTCAAAGTTTGTAAGCGATTCTTTAATTTAAAACCTAGTAATTGAATGTGTTTGACAAAATGTCTCAGCCAAAATCTTGATAATTTTGTCAATTTCTTCACAACCGTGGTATGTCACCTCTCATAAACATTTGCTAGGATGGGCTAGTTGGTATCTGCAAACCGCAACAAAGAAATGATTGGTTCTATGATCGTAATTGTAAGATCTACCCTCTGCCACCAACCAACATCTAGCATTGTGTTTGTTATCTTTTTTGAAGCAATTTGATTAGTCTTTCTCCAAAAAGACCAAACCTTTGAAATAACCATGGACCCAAGAGCGATTTTGACCTCCCTCAACCTCTCAAGTGAAAGTTTTTCTCAGTTTCAGCCATTGGTTTAAATGTCAAAAATTTATCTATGTTTAATGCCCAACCTATAAATAAATAAGGCTGGCAATTGCACAAAATTTCAGACTGACAAAAACACCGCCGTAACTCAACTTTAATGACAGAAATTAAAATATTAAATGCACTCCATGAAATTTCAGACTTAAGAATTTTTGGCAAACTTGCCTAGAAAAAAACCACAAGGGGAAAACCTGTTAGGATTTTTATTTTTAGGAAAATATTACAGCAAAACTCAGAAATTTTTTTAGACCAACTTATCTCAACCGGATGAAATTTTTTTGCCTCGTTTTTCGTGCAAAACAGGAAAAATCAAACCCATAAATTTTTTGTTTTCTGCCTCGATTTCCATGTCGCTGTACAGACTGTACGGACGGACTACATAGACCTCGAAATCCATGCCCAGATTTTTTTCTCTAAAATCGTGTCCAGAAATATGCCTCGAAAATTGTGCTTGCTGTACTTAAAACCAGTGTTCCACGGGGACGCGTCCCACAGGGTCGGGGATGCGTTTCCTGCGTCCTGGGGACTTAGGGACTCCTGGGCGAACTCTCCCTTCCCAACCATGCCCTTGTGAATTTTTTTAATATTTTCCCATTATTTTCACATTTTACAATTCCTACTTGGTACTACTTAGAAAATAAACTGATATATTTAGTATTTACATTGCACAATCATTAATATAAATCAAATGAATTATTATTTTTGATATTTTATTTTATTTTTATAATTTTAGAGACGTCCCCACGTCCCCCCCGAATATCCCTAAATTTGGGGGTGGTCTCCACGTGTCCCGAATGTGCGTTTCCCCGCTCCCGCGTCCCCCCGTCCCAAAAACTTGGGGGAACATTGTTTAAAACGATACCGTACAGACTGTATGGACCAGCAATAAATGTTGTTGTCCTCGATTTTTCGTGCCCTCTCTTGTGGTTGTCCTTTTCTCGAAATGTGTGCCAAAAGAAAAAAACTTGCTGCTGCTGGTGTTTTCTCCTCTTTCTCAGAAAAATGGCTCAGCTCTCTCTCGAGTCTCAACTCTCTCCTTCACTCTCTTTCTCAAAAAGTAAGTTATTTTGCATTTCCTTGCCTTTTTGGTGAAAACCCTAGGGTTCATCTAATCCAATGATGGAGATTAGATGAGATGAATGGATGAGATTAAATGCTCATTAAATCTCATTTAAAAATTAAATTCACTCACCTCACTTAAATTTTACAAAAAATGACATTATTCTCTAAAGTCAAATTAAATGCTCATCTCAAGTCATTTATTGCAAGGGTCACTTTATTTCTCCCTTTTAAGTGACTAAGGCTAAAGTCACCTAGGGGAACACTTTCCTAGGTACAAAAATCAAGATTAAGCATAGTGAATGAGGAATCAAACAGAGTATGTGCAATTTTCAGCAATGAAAGATGTGTGTACTCTTTGTAGATTCTGAGGGCATTGGTGTGGTTTTGTATAATTATGGATATGGTGTGCATCATCAATAAGGTTGCCAATCCATGTTACATTTGCAACAATATATTTAAGTGCTAAATTTAAAGAATGAGCAATGCAAGGTGTCCAAAATACCTGTAAGAGTAATAAAAGCAAGTATAAATGAGTCTACAACTCAAATCTATAAAATGACCTTTCCTCTAGAATCTAGATGAATCTTGTGCTAAATTCAAAGAATAAACAATGCAAATAATAAATTATGTAAGGTGTCCAAAATACCTGTGGATATTTAACTTCTACAATCATGCCAACAATGTTGCAAATAGGTGCATTATATGTGATGATTTGTACTTAGGAATCAACACCTACATCTTCACTCACTTTTGATGAACATCTCACGAGTCACCCATATATTGTGCATCCTTGTATTTCCCAAGAGCTTCTGCCACTTTCAAGAACACCGCTTCACTTAGGGAAGACACCATGAAATTGTTGAGTGGACGGCGTGCTGCATCCATTGAACTATCAAAGACAATATTGACACTAGACGAGGGTCATGTTGATTTAATTGGCTCTAAGATTCTATCCACCTCCTTCTTTGCCTTAACCAACAATGTGGTTTTAAGCTTCTCTGAACCAGGAGGCACATAACTAGTTGGAGCTCGTTCAAGTATACTTCGAGACATCTCAATAAACAATGGTGGCTGTGCAAGATTGAATGAAATGAAGTCGAGATATAAAATAAAAGCAATGGTAAGTTCCACGTCATCTCGTGCTTGTTGTTGGAAAATCTTTTCCATTGGACCACTTGGATTTGGCCTCATTCTTGTAGGTTGAATATCAACCTCACTCCCATATCAGCTAGGTGGAGGCCTAGTGCTAGAGGGTTTCCTCAAGAATGGAAGAGGATTCTCATTCTATTGTTTCTTAATTGTTGTTGCCACATTTACTTCCCTAAGCCAACATGATCCTCTCTTTCCATCTCTGTTCGTGGATAACACTCACTACTTTCGATGTAGCAAGCTCACAAGGAAGGCCCAACAAATGTCTCTTAACCTGGTGATAGGTGCTCTTGAACTCATTCTTGCAGAAAGTGCAAGTTCAACTCACATTAGCTCCCCCACCAGGCTTTGCCCCAAACCCTAATTTCCTTGTCACATGCTTCCATAAAGGGTATTTCTTCTCTTAGGCTTGTTGCCTTGCTAATACAGGGTTATATGGAGCTTGAGCTCCACTAGCAGTAGATAGAGCACCACCATAAGTAGATGAACTTATACTAGGAGGAGGAAGAGAAGGGGAGACAACAATTGGAGATACTCCAACATTTCAAATTCCGGTAAATGGCTTGGGACATGCTATGGTTTGTGATGAAGCCTTGAATTTCCTGTGCTCACTCAAAAATATCTCTAATCCACCCAATTTAGGTTCACATATTGCTCAACATGAGGTTCATTGAATGTACAACACAAGAGGTCCAAAAGATGTGTTGATATTTGCCTTCAACAATTAGGCCCGCTGCTTTACACACCTTTCTGTAGCCCGTTATGACTTGGGCAACATTTTTTGCCCCCATGGATTCAATTGCTTCAATCAAGATATCAACAATGAACTGAGCATCTTTTTGATCCTCTTTACAATCAATTGCCTTCAAAACATTGCCCCTTTGGGGCTTTTGAGCAATCACATTGAACAATGGCCTCTTCCTTTGATCATTCCATCCATCAGAAATGATGGACACCCTTGACATGTGCCATGGATTACGGTTGATGTTCAAGGCACCCTCCGAATGTAAGTTTTCAGGTGCCAAATGTGTAGTGCAGATTTTCTCATAACCAAGGGGCTTGTACCCTTTTGGGGATTCATTAATTGCTCTAATCATGGCTACCCAATAAGGGACAATAGGTTAAAAGGAAGGCCAGTTTGCATAAATGCATTGCCCAATAACTTCATTTGCTGCCCCCTGAGCATCATTATTAAAGCTCTTTTCAAGCTGTCCCAAATTAGACAGCTTGGAAGGGATGTTGATTTCACAATGGAGCTTTTGATGAAGCTGATCCTAATTTTGTTGGTTGTTTCAATTGAAAGGTAGGGTTTGATTCTATAGCTTTAGCATCTTGCCTCATCTTCTTTCTTATATTTTGAAATCTATTCTTTGCTCAAACCATTTCCATCTGTCCCATCCGGATTAGGTGGGCCATTGCATACTTGGATTCCAATGTTCTTCAAACCAGTTAAATGTGCTTTCCTGGGTTTAGGATGCCTTGAATTCTTTTTGACAGTCATTACAAATCTATATTTATTACACCTCTTGTTGGATTCTGCCCACAAGAGCGATATATTTGCAAGGAGGAGATTTTGGATCAGTTTTCTCTTTAGTGGCAGATTCAATTCCCTCAATTCCAACATTCACTGATGATGATTGCATGATGGATACAGAAAAATAGTAGTTGTAGTCTCAAGCCCGTGATACCAAAAAAATTGTCAAAAATTAAAATTAGAATGAGAAAATCTAAAATGGAACTCAACTTCAAGATTTGAAGATTGACATGCTATGAAGTAAAATATTAATATGTATTATGCTGTTACAGTGTTAGTCTGTTACCAAGTACAGCTATAAATTCAAAGTATTAGTAAACTGTTAGCCTTTGGTTGAAAGTGTTAACCAGGTACAGTTTTAACAGTTCAGGAATATGCTAAGTAACTGTTGTTCTAACAGTTTACTAATTGATGTTAGTGTTCAGTGTTTTCTATCTGTTGTTTTATAGCAAAAATTAAATACCAGGGGCTCCATATTTATAGGCTGGCTGTAAAAGAGTCATCTTGGGGCTCATAATAGTTAATAGTAATACATATCCATATTGGGCCTGTAGGCTGTAAACTTTTAAGACTAGCATTATATCCACGCCGGGCCTGTGAGACAAGTAAAACAGAAACCAAATAGCCTATGGCTGTAAAACCAAAAAACAGAACTACCAGAGTTGGAGAAAATTAAAACGTGAACAAACAATGTAAAGAATTAGTAAAAACAATGTAAAGAATTAGTAAAAACTAAAACAATTATAACAAGAACAAACCAAACTTGATTAACACGGACACTTACAAAGCAGCAATGTTGAATGAGACTGTTGACTAAAACAGCTAGAGGAAAATAGGTCTTACAAGTAAAAATCCCTACAAAATCTGTCAATGCAACACTCTGTTTATTAACAATCGCAGAAAAACAACAATTTGTTTTACTCAGTCTCAGATTCATGCAAGGAAGCCTGAAGGCAGTTAAAAGTTTAAAACTATACTACATTTTTGGCAAGGATAACATGGCTTAACTAACCCAAGTTGTTACAGAGCAATGATACAATGGAATGATTGTACAATGTAGGCTGCAGCCTGTAAGACCAGAAATTTTAAGTGTGTCCCATAGATTTTTTGTACAAGCAATCCGTAACATACATAATAATAATAAATAACAATAAAATAATAATTACAATAAATAATAATGATAATAATAATAATTAATAATTAGTGATTAATGATTAATGATTAATGAAGACACATTTTATCTAAAAGACATGACTTACCATTGTGACCAGTCTATGCTATAATAGTACACCGTCACATGGTGATTATATCATATCATATTCTCTCTCTCTCTCTCTCTCTATATATATATATATTATTTGGTAAATCCAATAATAAGCTATCCAAATTATAGCGTTTCCATTGTGACATTGGTATCAGAGCTTTTTTCTGATCCTGCCATTTGCTACTCCCCTCCCCTTATCAGATCTTGTCTGATTCCATCCTTTCAGAGTGATGGGTACATTTTTGTTAAGGTCATGACAGAGGAGTTCAACAATAAGCACCACCAACATCAAGGTACATAGAGAGGTTGATGTGCTTGATTAATGCAAATCCCATACCCTCATACATGATAGAATCTCGTAGAAATGTCGCAATCTTGAAATGCTGAAAACTGTTAAGTCTGTTGAATTCTGAATCGGATCTAAAATTCTACTTAACATGGCTTAACTAACCCAAGTTGTTACAGAGCAATGATACAATGGAATGATTATACAATGTAGGCTGCAGCCTGTAAGACCAGAAATTTTAAGTGTGTCCCATAGATTTTTTGTACAAGCATTCTGTAACATACATAATAATAATAAATAACAATAAAATAATAATTACAATAAATAATAATGATAATAATAATAATTAATAATTAGTGATTAATGATTAATGATTAATGAAGATACATTTTATCTAAAAGACATGACTTACCATTGTGACCAGTCTATGCTATAATAGTACACTGTCACATGGTGATTATATCATATCATATTCTCTCTCTCTCTCTCTCTCTCTCTGTCTCTCTCTCTCTCTCTCTCTCTCTCTCTCTCTCTGTCTCTGTCTCTCTCTCTCTCTCTCTCTTTCTATATATATATATATTATTTGGTAAATCCAATAATAAGCTATCCAAATTATAGCGTTTCCATTGTGACATTGGTATCAGAGCTTTTTTCTGATCCTGCCATTTGCTACCCCCCTCCCCTTATCAGATCTTGTCTGATTCCATCCTTTCAGAGTGATGGGTACCTTTTTGTTAAGGTCACGACAGAGGAGTTCAACAAAAAGCACCACCAACATCAAGGTACATAGAGAGGTTGATGTGCTTGATTAATGCAAATCCCATACCCTCATACATGATAGAATCTCGTAGAAATGTCGCAATCTTGAAATCCTGAAAACTGTTAAGTCTGTTGAATTCTGAATCGGATCTAAAATTCTACTTTTTGCATATGAAGTCCAATGAGGTTGGATCCAATGAGGTTGGAACCACTCAAACATCCTGAAACACTTAATAGTGATGTTAAAAATTTAAGTAAAATGATGGAAAATGAAAGATAACGAGGATGTGACTTTTACTTCAAGAATTTAATATTACCATTTATTATTACAGACTTTATTGTCACTTGTACAAAACTAGTTGAGCTCATACCAAACTGGTCCCTAGGCGTCCTTGGGTGTTTCCAAAACAGGGGTGGTGATCAATGACCAGGCTGCTACGCAGCAGGCTGTTGGATCTCAAGCAGCGTAGCTGCTAGCGCATCAAATGTTGTGCAGCAGGCTGGTTAATTTTCGCCAACAGGGGTAACCTGTACAAAACTAGTCCCTGGGTATCCCTAGGCATCCGCAAAACAAGGGTACTTCATCCCCTCTACAATCAATGTTCCTTGAATCTGTGAGAACGTCTTTGGTACTTCGACCAAGTTTCGGCTACAGAATGGTACAACAAGGTACGTGGGTACGAGGTATCTGGTATGGGTATGTGTACCCTACCCTTGGGTATAGGTACCCATGCTACTTAGATAAGAAGTTGCTACAAGAGAAGCTAGAGCAACTTATCATTAAAGAACCACTAATCAGTAAAGAAACAATGACCGATCTCATTGAAATAAAGTGTCATTAGAGGTGAAAATAGAGACATTGGAGAAGGGAATTAATACAGATTCAATTGAAATCGTACCTACCAATAAATCACCAGAAGCATGAAAAGTCAAAGGTTTGGATATCATGACACCAGATACAAGCATACCCTATCCTCATCTTAATTATAAGGGTCATCAACAGACTAACTGAAGACAAAATAAATATATAGGGTTAAGTAGAGATCCTACTCTATTGACGAGAAGTTAAAGTATGGGATCTTGTTGAGCATCTAACCAACTAGGTCACCAACCATGTACCATGTGCCTTGAAGAGGAGAAAGAAGTATCTAATAAAGATTTTTCAAGCGAGGCAACTCTTCTTCTTATCTTTTCTCCATGAAATTTCTGCACCCTTGCTGGGGATATTGTAATGATATGTTAGCATGAAGGTCTAGTTTTTGTATAACATAGTTACCTATGACTTTTTCATTAGGGAAGTCCCTTCATTGAGTGTTTTTTTCCCTTGGATAATTAAAATTCTGTTTTAGTGATTTTAATTATTTGAGTTTTTCACTCAAAAATACTTCCAAAGTGGTGAAAGGCATTCTAATGATTGAGTCCACGGGGTTACTAAGGCCCATGAATGTTATATGTAACCATGCTAGACACTATCCAGAGTCCTGAGGAATTTCATTAGGTTTTACCTAGGATTTTTTAATTTTTGGTGATTAAAAATTGTCCCTGAACATAAAAATGTGGTAATGAAAATATGGTTAAATGGCATCTAATGCCCATGAATTGGGGAATGGGTACTCAAAATCCATGGCATGAGTCCCTCTACACCCTTGGGCAAAGTTTGAAGTCATTCAGACAAGTCTTGCTAAGGTTTTGGACACATTTGTCAAAGTCAATAAAATTGAGAAATAATCAACAAACCAAATTTTGGAAAAGTGCCTAAAGTCACTTAGAAGGTGAAAAAATTGTTTCCTAATGTCATGATATGTTCCTAAGGTGACATTAGAGACAAAAAGGGTCCCCGCCATGCAAGTGTTTGGGAAAAATGAAGATGCCACCATAAGGGGCGCCCTCTCTCTTCATGGAAATTGAGATAATTAAAAATAAGTCAAAGTAACGGGTCCCACTTTGGTGGTCCCCCCCTTTGGGCCTAGAATGAAGATTACAAATATTAGAGGGGGGTTCCCCCCATTTCTATTTGATTTCTCAGCCTAGGAGGTGCCCCCAAGAGAAGTGGTTCCCCTCTTTGAGCTCCCACTCTCATTTTGACAAGTGGCTTGCATGCACTTTGATTCTCTCTGCACTCATTTTTATTTAAGGAGGCTTCTCCTCCTCATTTGGGTTACACAGTAATGCTCTTGCTCTCATTCTCTTTCTCTTGCTCTCATTTTCTTGCTTCTACTTGGGCCATTGTAATTTTCAGCCATTTGGCTTTGTTAATTCAAAATCTTTGGAGGAATCTTGTGTCCATTGTTCCCATTGATGATTTTCTTCCATGCTTAAGGAGCTACACAAGTTTGGGAGGCCAAGGAAGCGTACTCATTTGCTTTGATAAGATTTATGGTATTTTCATTCCATAGATTTTGTGAGTTTTCATTCTTGTAGCAAAAGAAGTTCATATATTTTCTTGGTTGAAGTTTATGATTTCTTTGCTCATTGTTTGATTCTCACCTACCTGCAAGTGTAGTGAAAATATTATAAGTTGCAGGTTATTTGGATTGAAGAGTGGTATTCTTTGGTTGGATGCCCCATTGCTTCACTTCTCGAAAGGCAAAATGACACATTTTCTCTTTCCTTACGTACAAATTTATGCATTTTAGTCTTAGTTTGTCGAGTGTTTCAAATTTGATTTTAACTCTTATATACTCAAGTTCTTTCAAAATTATTGATTTAGCAACTTTGTGTAAATTTTGTATATATATATATATATTGCACTAACATATTAACTTCTCCAAAGTGATTTTGGGCACATTTTATTATTTTCTGTTTGCTGGTTTTTAGCAGGTTGGTTACAAAACAAGACAAAACTTTGTCAAATTTTAGCCAAGAAGGGTGCAAAGCCTACCTACCCCAAAGGAAGAGCTTCAAGTCCATCACAAGAAATGGATGAAAAGCCTACCCCAAAGGAAGAGCTTCAAGTCCATCACAAGAAATGGGTGAAAATACCGATTTTTCGACTTTTTTTTTTTTTTTTATGCTAAAATTTCAGCCATTGTAACAAGTCCAAGAGAGTCTTTTGGACTTTATTTCTTATTTTGCATTTTAAGTTAAATTGAAGTTTCCTTTATTTGCCATCCCTTGCATGCAAAAGAAATTAAGCTTGCCCACCTTTGCATAAGCAATTGTTGATTGGTATGTGTTTAGCAAGTGATTTGGTTATGCCATCTTTGCAAAATCGTGTCGGCTAGCATTCTATTTTATTTCAATTTATTTTTGTCCACACCTTGCAAGTGAGTTGGCCAAGCCACTTTTGCAATTTAATAATTGTTAATTCTTTGGTTCGTTTAAAGCAATATCAACCTTGCCCCAATCTTCGTCCCGTTTTCATTCCCCTTGCTCGTTAGTCCGACTCTGGGTGACAAGAAAGGGAGAAGATTCGAGTTGGCTAGCATTTCAATCTATTATTGCAAGATTGAGAAAAGATGATTAGTTTGTGGAGCTAGAGGGGTAGAGGTCTTTGGGGGCCTTGTGGCACTTTGTGTCCTCCTGTTGAGCACCCTACTTTTCCTTGGGACTGGTTTGTGGAGCTAGGAGATAGCCTCGTCCTCTCTTGTTGAGCACCCAACAGTTTCCCTCAATTGTGCAATAAGGGTTGGAGGTAGACACTTTAATTAGTTTGCATTTTCTTGTACAACAGTCTAATTCCCCCAAGCACAAGTGAGACCTAAAATTAATTAAAACATACATGACCATTCACAAAACATTACTCCTTTACTTTAATAGCACTCCATTGCAAATTCTTTATTAGAAGCGATTTTTATTCCAAGTTCTTTATTTGATTCAACATAGTTGCAAGCAATTTTCACTCACCATTCGTTTTATTTGCATAGTGTATTTTCAGTAATTTAATTTGATGGTTGGTTATTGTAGATTGTGAATAGTTCAAATCGATTTATGTATCTATTATTTTTGTCAAGTTTAATTTAATTTATTTATGACTCCATAGTCCTAGCGGAATATGCACTAGTTTAGCAAGTGATTGATCATTATTCTTTCTTACAGATTTATTTAGTTAAAATTGCAAAGCAGAGTTTGTTTGCCATTTGTCGTTTTTGCATTTTTGCATGATTGATTGCCATAAAACTTAAATTAATCTAATCATCTTTTAATTCATAAAGCACAACCTTTGAAACATAGTAAACAAGGACTACCCCCCTTGATCTTTTTAGGAGTTGGGTCTAAACGGAGGAGTTAGTAACCTAGGTGACATTGGGTTCTAAACTCATAGTTGCCCTTAGGAACACACCTAACGGTTGGGAGACTTATATGTGGTGAGGTATGTTTTAGGCGGCAAGAAATCCTTTCATCATAGAAGTCATTGCGAAGCAAAATCACAAAAGATTGAACTAGGGTGGTCTGACCCTTACACAATTCGACAACTATGCTCATTACCTAGAAGGTCACATCACCTTGTGTCCTCAACATTGATGAATGCAAGAATAAAGAATCCTGAGAAGGCATTACAAGCTAGAACGAAGACAAACTTTGGTATGCTTTGAGGACAAACCATTTTTAAAGGGGAAGGAAATGTAAAATACATAATAATAAATAGCAATAAAATAATAATTACAATAAATAATAATAATAATTAGTGATTAATGATTAATGAAAAGACACATCTTATCTAAAAGACGTGACCTACTGAAAAGACATGACTTACCATTGTGCCAACCAATGCTACATGTACACTGTCACATAGTCATTATATGATATCATTTTTATCCAATAATAAGCTATCCAGATTCCAAATTATAGCATTTTTGTTGTTACACATTCTCATGTTGTAAACACAAATTTCAAACATAGATTCAACCAAAGTTTTATGTTATAGATGTGAGTCATTTACATGTCACTGTTGAATGCTTTAAGTTCAAAATTAATCTTGTCAGGGGCAGTAAATTTTAGGTGATTTTAGCTTTTGGAGTAAGAAGACTTGAAGTAAATTTTACAGTTCTATGGGTGAAGGAATTTTTTTTATTTTTGTATGGGAATGAGACTTTCATATTAATATAAAATCCACAACAGTAGACTCAAGCAACCTTCAGCAAGAAGAAAGGTCATACATGAAATAGCTTCACCCTTTGCTCAAGCACTGAACCACTAGAAGCAAGTCGCTCAACTGATTGCTCAAGCAAGTCTGCCGGCTACAAATCACTTGCTGTGTGTTTATGAGAGGGTATTTGTTTGTTTAGGAGATTGGACTCATTGGAGGGGTACTGGGCCCTTTAGGATTTCAATTTACACCTATAAAAATTAAAAAAAAGAAATCAATTTTTAAAACTTAAAAACAGAGGAAACGTTTATGTTTTTGAGTGAATTGTGTCACGATTTCTATGACACATATCTACCTTAACTTGATATGTTTCTTTTATAGCCTGAAACGTTTCACTCTTAGCTGGATACGTTTTACAAAATCCTTAAATGTATCTGTACCTCTTTGAAACATTTCACTATTGTTTCAGTGTCGATCCCCTCGGTTTCAAGATCCGAAATGGGTATCGGTGTTTCCTAACTGACAAGCCTGCTAGAGCATTTCTGGTAAAGTAGTCTATATATAATTATAGAACCTAAATACATTTATCTTTAAATTTCATAATGATATTAATAATAAATATAACCTCTATAAAATAATACAAATAATAAATTCTAGCTATATGTTCTTGTCAATTACAAGGGATCAATGTTATTTGAACCAGACCGGTGATTGAACTGGTCGACCCCAGGAACCGAAACCAGACAAAAACTGGTAAACAAAATGGATCAAAAAACCAGTTTAGCAAAAATTCATAAAATATTCATATTTTCAATATAGATAGATAGATAGATAGATTCATATGCATCCATGTATATTCAAACTATTATACACAAATATGCAAAGTTTATCATGTATATAACAAGTAAGTGTGTATAAAACCAAAATAGCACCGAGTGCAAATACATATAAGAAGAAAAGCACATCAACAGGCAGACTATAAATGGCTTGCAAAGTCAAAATATAAGCATATGACTGTAGTCTAGATTCTAAAATCTACAATCTCGTCATATTTCAGATTTATCTGAGTGCTCATGCTCAGACTCAGAGTCATCATCTACATACTCAAAATGAGCATGGCTTGAACTAGCCTAAACATAGCCATTCATCACTAGCCTAAACTTAGCCATCCACCTCGGCCATACAGAGTCTGTACATAGCTCTTCAATAGTCTGCACTTCGAGTCTGTACACAGTTGCACAAGCAAAATAAGAAAGGACAAATTTCAAATGAGACGTGGTTGATATGGAGGGTGGGAACCTCTTTTTGCAAGGCTAGAAGTGACTGTGGGTTAAATTAACATGTCACGACTCACACATGGTCCCTTTCTTTAATCTTAATAAAAAAATTTGCAAATTGTTGTTTTTGTGGCCCCCAAGCATTATTGTATGGAACTGGCCAAAAGCGGTTTGAGTGCTTGATTTGACATGGAAAACGCTGTAAACCGGTCCAACCGGTCAGTTTTGTCAAAACTGGTTGGGATATAGTAACATTGCCAGGAATTTATTTTTATCGATTCTTATTAAAGATGGTCATTCCGAGCCTAAGCAAAGTTTATGCACTTAATATAATTATCCTCTAATGATAATCTATGTTACCGGATCTGCCACTCCAGTGTGTAGGATCCACGGATCCGATATGTATCCAGATCAGATCCTCCTAGGGATCCATCATGGAAACGGATCCCCTGCAGAAGGAAACGTATCCTGGTCCCATGAAACGTATCCTGTGAAAAATCAAACAATTCTTGAAATTTTCAAACGGATCTTGAAACTTCCAGTGCTTCTATGACCCATTGATTCCCCCCAAAAATTTGTTTTTCAATAAAAAAACTCAAAAAAGCCTAAACACCTAATGGCTAAAAGCATAAGGTCTGATCTATCCTTATGTCAAGATCTGCTATTGAACTGTAATATGTCAATATCAAGGTCTGCTCTCAATGTTTTAATTTGATTGATCTTTATGGTAAAGGTCTGCTGTCAAGGGCTGATCTATCTTTATGTGCTATGTTGTTGCTCTCTTCACCTACACTGTTATGTAGTCTTGCCATAGCCTTCAAGAAAACCACTTTATTCCCTGCTGATAGGGACATGTGGATGTGGATCACAAAAACACTTTTATGTATGCCCTGCTTCAAGTTCATGTTGAAATGGTCTTTGAAATTATCAATATCAATCATGGTTACAGCTCATCAAATTATCAGTTATGGTGCATGAACTCTCTTTTTTAAAAATAATTTATTGTTTTACTCTTGTGTTTCTTGAATAATTTTGTTTCTTTACTCTATTTTTTTATTATAAAAATATTTTTATGTTTTTTTGTACATGCCGTTTCCTTGCCGTATCTGGATTCTGGGTTTTAAAAAATCTGGCGAATCCATATTCAGATCCGGATCTAAATCTGTATCCGTATCCTGGGAACTTAGATGATAATTCTTGATTGCTGGTTGTTGCAAGCTACGTCACATGGTTCATGTTTGTGTTTGAAATCAAAAACAAAAAATTCCGAGAAAAATTGCCTAGCCAAAAACCTTTTTGTTTGTGTGTGTGTATATATATATATAGATATAGATATCATAATGATATTTATATAACCTTTATAAAATAATACAAATGCTGAATTTTAACTATATATCTTATAAAATTATAAGAATATAAATTAAATTCTTAATATTTATAAGTTTAAATTAAAGTTATAACTTAACCATATTATATAAGTTCCTATTATAAATAATTGAAACTTCTGATTTATATCATATATATAAATAAGAACTATATTATAGAAAATATAATTTGGTAATTTGGGCACATGAATGGGTGTTTCAAGGTAGTGGTCTGTCAATTAAGATGTAGGGACATGAAGGGATACCATAGAATTTCAAATGATATTCCACTGTGCAGTGGCATTCCAGTTACCCTTCTGGCGAGCAGTAGCTTGTGACCGTTCTGGGCAACCATTTCAAAGAATGCGTTTGGTTTTGTAGAGAAACATAGAGTCTCGACCATACATTCGAGGGAAACCATTAATGGGAGGGGCCAGTACGTAGTACATACGCAGGCACACAGCAAAACAGGGTTACTAATGGCTTACCTTAGTCCTCTTAGAAGGTAAACCATAAACTTGAACAGTACTTCATTTAATTCTGAGAGAAACGAATTTCAACAAATTTCCCTTAAAAAGAATGAATTTAGAGGTGAATTTAAGTGCGATTTTGTTGGAAACAAGATTCTTTTTATTCAGGCAAATTTATTGGAAAAAATTGAACGACTTTGTTTGCCATCCCTTGGAATTTGGTGAATTTCGAATTTCATGGTTGAAATAGCCAATCATGGTGGCTCAGCTCACTTAATTTTAAGAGAAACGAATTTATGCAAATTTCCCTTAAAATGTATGAATTTAGAGGTGAATTTAAGAGCATCTTTAATGGAAATGAGATTCTTTCTATTCACCTGAATTTAAAGGACGAAATCCAACGATTTTGTTGGCCATCACTTGGAATTCGGCAAATTTTGAACATCATGGTGGAAATTAACCAGTCATGGTGGATTGAACTATTTGTACTGTTGACCAAAGTAATATTGTGGAACCATACTTTCCTAAATTATCACATGGGACTCGTGGGCTACAAAAGGCACCCTAGTTATGTTATTTAGGATGTACATAATATCCTTTGGGTTTGTAATAAAATGGCTGAAAGATATTGGAATTTGTAATAAGATCAATTCAGATTTACTTAAGAATATAGTAACAGAGATTAGCTATCATTAGAGGAAATTTCAACTCAAAATGGGCCTTTTAACTTTGATTCAAATTTCATGTCATCATGTGTTAGCCAATGAAATTGCTTTAAATTTGAAATACCGTATAGGTCTTAAACACTTTTTTAATATAAATTTGGGGATAGGTATCATAAAAAAAATACTTTTTTTGTTTGTATTTTCGACATATCTCTTCGTGTTTTTATTCAAATTTTGATTGGGAGAGCTCGTTGGATGCAGAGTTAAATTCCGCATCCAACGAGTACCCACTCGGCATACTTTTTACGTACCCCGCTACCCCAAAAACAAGAAATACTTGAAAAAACGTGATGACGACATCATCATCACGTTTTTTCAGGTATTTCTTGTTTTTGGGGTAGCGGGGTACATCAAAAGTATGCCGTGTGGGTACTCATTGGATGCAATGAGTTCTCCCAAACACGGGGAGATATGTCAAAAATACAAACAAAAAAGTAGTTTTTTTCTTTTCTTCCTCCAAAATTAATAAATATTATTTTATTATTTTATTAATTATTTTTAGGAGGCCCATTTTGAGTTGAAATTTCCTCTAATGCATAATTTCTACATGAAGACGGTTCACTCGATATTCTTATTTTCTCTTAAAATGTGTAAATTTATCATTTTATATAAGGCAGGTACAAAATAATTTACTCTTCCATGTCATTATTGCATGGACTACTAAAACTATAGTGAGCAAATATCAAATATGTATACGTCGTAAAAATACACATTTATTTCTTTTTTTCTCAATTTTGTTGATGCTTTTACTTTTATATATATATTTTTGTTATCATTAGTTAATGGCCGCCAACCATGAAGAAGTTATATTTTGATTTTGTACAGAGTATAAGTTGGCCTGGTTTCAGAAAGGGAAGAGTTGATTGATGCTGACTAATATATAGCATTACATCAAGTCTCATCTCAATCAAGGGCTAAGTTGTTGGGAGTATGAGACTTAGACGCAATACTTTGGAAATATAAGTGGAGAATATGATCTAGGAGTTATTACGAAATGAGTTGGAAAAATATGTTAACCATGATCTTGTATTTTAGTTCTGTTCATGTACTGTGGAACACCTGATAATTATGAATATTATTTCGCTAAGTAAAGTTGGCCTTCGTAAATATGTGGGAATTTCTGTGGAAGAATCATTGGAAATGCCAGACTCATGTCACCAATTTTAAATTTTTCATCTTAAACAGATAGTTATAATTATTTACCCATGTTTAAATAAGTGAAATTTGTATTTCTAAAGATATACTCTTTGGCAGTTTTCTTGTTACAGATTTTGTTTGATTGCCATTCTCAAGGGTTTGTGGGTGCTGGGTATACTTGGGAGCCATGTTTGATTTTCTTTTAATTTGATTCTTGAAGAATATGCACCTCTTATTTTAGTGTCAATCGCCCCTACAATCCTTTTCTTGAAGAATGCACTCTTCTTTTGTGTTAAGCCATAATTATTGTTTCCCCCCCTAGATTTTCATCTGGATGTTTTATTACATAGAGTAAATAGTGAATGTTACTCTTTAGGGCCTGGTCCTAGATAGCACGCCTTATTTGGTGCAAGAGACTTTCCTTGTGGGGACACACATGGTTATGCCATGAGTGGCGATGCTTTATATGGTAAATTTGTTATTTCAATTGTATTTTTTGAATTTTAAATTTGCTATAATATAATAATTGAGATTTAAATTTGTTATTTTATCTTAATCTTTGATTAGCATATGTGAGTGAGGTAAAGCCATCCAGAGATGCATTTTAATTGTAAATGTGCATTTGATTTTTCAAAATTATATACCATGCTGTCATGCTCCTTTGGATTTATAAAGGTTTGTATATTTGTATTCCAATGAACGTTGGGTCTTCATTATGCAATTTGGTTTCTTTTAGTTGCATTAAAGCATACCCTCTGACAGCTGTTAAATTTGACTGGAACAGCATCACTGCCGTTTGTTAGAATTCAAGCTAACAGCCTCAGGAACCTAATTTTTCTTCTTCTTTTTCATAATGATGAAGTGTTTTTAGTCGTTTGTTTTGAGACTGCCTCATTTTAGCTGTAAGAAAGTTGCAAGGCGTGTCATACTTTACTTCGTTAATGACTTGCTACTAAATTTTCCTAGCCTTATTACTAGAATATTCTACCCCCAGCTGTGCGCTATACTATATGCCTGAAAAATAATAGTTTTTTTCTTTTCTTTTTAATGCAGTGTAAGAATGTTTTTACTAGATTGCAAGGCACAGTCAACAAGGATGGACGCCAAATATTCTTTATGGAGCTTCCCAAGAGAAATGAGAATCCAAGTTACTATAGGCTTGTAGGAAACCCTATTGATGCTCGAACAATAGAACAGCGCCTTGACCACTTTGAATATGGAAGTGTTCTGGATTTTTCTGCAGATGTGCAGTTGATGCTGGAGAATGCCACACGATATTACAGTCATTCTCCTCATTCTCCTGAGGTATAGTACAGTCATTTTGGAAGGTGAAAAGTCTGTCTATAATTTCATGTTTAAAATAAGCATTGAAGCAATTGGACTAAAATTTTCAAGTATTTCTTGTGAGAAACAGGTCAAGGCAGAAGCAAGGAGGCTTCAATCTTACTTTTTCCAGCGTATGGTTCATTCCTTCCCTGATGTGGATTTTAGTTCTGTAAAAACTCGAAGCTTGGTAGCACTTGGTCAAACTGCAAATTCCTCTACATCATCCCCTAAGCAACAACCTAATCAATCTAGGCTTCTTAAGCCACAAGACGATGCCATTCTAGCCTCTGACTCAGTTCCAGCAAAGCACTTGCCACGGACCTTTAATGCTGTTGATGATGACGTGAGGGAGAAAGCAACTCAGAAAGAAAACATTTCCAAGATGCAGAAAGAAGCTAGGGTCATGTTCGGTGATCGATCACAGATCAGGGAAAGATGTAGGGGAGATGAAGTAGATAAGGTGACTCACCCTGGTGATCTTGTTATCTGCAAAAAGAAGAGGAAAGATAGGGATAAAGTAATAGCGAAAGCTAGGATGGTTAATTCAGCGCCTGATATTTGTCAGGGTGCAAGAGGTTTGTCCCAGAAAGATATTTTGATTTCTGGGCAGGCTAGACAGGTCCAGGGATGGCCGCAGTTTGCTAGTGCTGAGAGGACCGGTACTAGTGGACTTGATACTGAAAAGGATGTTGCTCAGTGGGCAAGACCAGTTAAGAGGTTGAGGACAGATAAGAGGAGGCCCAGTCATATTTGATTCTGTAAATATTGAAATCATTTATTGGGGTGCTTGCAAATCCTTTTACTGGAAATCTTCACCATTGTTACAAGCTGTAATCTTAGTACATGTTCGGCAAAGTGCTCTTTATTTAGAGTTTCCCATTGTAAAGTATGTGTTATAGTCTTATAGAGGTTATGAAAACTAACCTATTATCATTCAATTCCTAATGTCACATTCAATGATCCCCATGATAACGTGTCCTTAATATTCTACGGTTGCGCAGCAATATTTCTGTCTATGATTGTGAATCTGGCAGCCTAGTGAGAGCTGTTTCATGTGTTTTTTAATTAATTCTTTGCTTATTAACTGTCATCATTATTTTCTCTGCACTGATGTGGTTTTAGTCCTAGTACGGTAACATTTGCGTTCAAATTCAGGTTAATTTCTTAAAAGATTGTTGATGGGAGGTTCATCACTTCGTCTAGTGTGAAATCTAATGCTATTCTCACCGCATAGATATTTGTTCGAGTCAAATTGTTTTTAACAGAACCTATTTGCATTGAAACGTTGCAAGTTGTAACTAGATGTATTCTGAATCCAACCATTTTCCGGTAAGGCTTTATGTCAGTGATCTGTCCTGGGTGAAACAACTAAAATATTGCACTCACAAGCTTTATGAAGTTCTGTATGATTTATCCCCTGATTTATTGTCTTGTGTTTTAGTGCGAGGTACTGGGTGTGATTTTTATGTCAAATCACATGCCAACTATTTTAAAACACATTTGACACTTAGGAATTTAGTTCATCAGGTTTTATATACTGTCATTTGTTTTCCAGGATTATGCTGGTTAGAATTGAATCATGAGGCGAATTTTCTTATTTATTGTTCTAACGAATCTTTCCTCCCGTTTGTAACGGCTAACCACTAAGTTGACCTTCAATATTATGACACGGGCATGACAAAACTTCAATAAGTAGACTTTCAATATTATGACACACGGACACGACAAAATTTCACAAAGCAGGCATTAGGCATGTTTATTTACTTTCATTTTTGCAGAGTTATTAAACCGAGGGATCACAAAATTTGAGTTGCATACTAAAATATGTAAACGATCACTAACATTAAATCTATTAAACACTGACAGGGCGTTATTGTATCTTAGTTTTGAATTTATTTAATACAAATTAAAAATCTATTTTAGCTCGGGTTTAATTAAACACCAACATGAAGTGTTTGATTTTATTTAATATATTTTAGCTTTGGTTTAATTAAACACCAACATGAAGTCTTTGAATTTATTTAATCTATTTTAGCTTTGGCTTAATTAAACACCAACATGAAGTCTTTGATTCACAGAGGGATACAAAAAATCTTGCGAGTGCAGAGACTTATGTGGTTAAAGTAATTTTTGTTGATGATTTTTATTATTAAACATGCCCAGTCAGTAGTCATTCTACAGTCGGTAAATACAAAATACAAATTAAATGTGACCGATATATGGCTGCCTGTTTTTCTGTTTCCCCTTAGTGACACTCATCTACATTACACGTGTATATACACAAGTGTTGAAGATCTACCCACAGTTACCATCTTTGTCTTGTTTTAGTTAGAAAAATGGATACCCAACCAAATATACGGATATGGCTTTGTTCAGCTGCATATATGGAAAATATGCAGCTGTAATTCAATAGCATATCAGCTGTGTTTGGGTCATAGTTGAGTGATATCATGTTTGACAGAGGGTTGAAGATCTTCCTATAGTAACAATATATATGTCTATATTTCAGTTTGAAATATGGATACAGCCTTATTCATTTTCATATATTATGGTCGATTCGTGTTGAATGTATTTCAGGCACTCCTTGGTCATATTTCAAGTTGTGTTTTGGTCATTTTTCATTGATATTCCATTTGTGGCTGGTGGTGTTTGGTCATACTATAACTCTATTCAATCTTATTTTTAGTGTGAATATATATATCTACATTTATTTATATTTTTTCATATATATATATTTATATTTTTTCATATATATATGTTCAATGAGTGTTGATTGTATTTCATCTTTTTGTTTGTATTTTTTTCATATATATATGGTCAATGTGTGTTGATTGTATATTATTTATCCTTTTGTCATATTTCAAGTTGTGTTTTGGTCATTTTTTTCGTTTATAGCTAGTGGTGTTTGGTTAATACTTATTCAATCTTATTCTGAATGTATCTTTTTACATTTCATTTACAATATATATATATATATATATATATTTCATATTTTCCAGCGGGAAACTCTTCATGGGAGAAACAGTTGCACAGGACAGCCTTTTTGATTCAGCCTGTTTTCTTGTGTTGCATATATGCAAAAAAGAAGGAAATGCTATCAACAGGAACAATACATACTTCTGTATGTAAATATTTCTTAATCAATATAAACAGCTTGTTTTCTTTTGGAGAAAAAATATATATATATATATATTTCACATTTACTCGTATTATATAGAATACATATGCACTACTTGGAATAGTGTATTTATGGTGTAAAGCAGTTATGCTCAAACTTTGACTGCACTTTTGGATGCATTTAAATATAAATATACACTATTCATATTTTATTAAACAAAGGTTTTACAATGTTTTATGGGGTGGTATAGTTTAATGATGGGTAACACATACTAACCTATGGAAATTGTATTTTTTTAATTATTATTTTTTGTTTAAATAATGTTGATTAAAAACAAATATATGTAATAAAGAGTAATATCAATGTTGAGTGATTTTAATACATCAAATCTTTTTTATTATGATTTTAATATATCGAATCTTTTTTATTAATAACCATATTTTATAGTTATTTTAATTTCTATTTTTATAAAAATATAATCTTAAATTAAAAGTGCAAACATTAAGTAAATTATAAAATTGATATTCAAATTTATTAATCAATAAAAAATGTTTTTTTTATAAATATTTTAAATAATAATTAATATCTTAAAAAAGCTGATGATAAAAACAAAATAAAATGCTAAATTGATATTCAAATTTATTAATCATTAAAGACAAGGGTTTTTTAAATGTTTTAAGCTGAAGTTATTATCTTAAAAAAAAGAAAGATAAAGAACCAACAAAAAAAAATATGCTAGTGTTGGGCTAGTCAAATTTATGTTTGTGTAAAAGATAAATTAATCTAAAAAAACTGATACACATTTTAAAGAATAAGGAGGAAGAATAATCCAAAAGATGGTCCAATTAAACTATTAAGTTTTTAAATTATGGAACTTATAATAACATTGATGCCACAATAGTTACTTTAATCATTGAAACGTAAGTTTTTACTACCTCACACACAATATTAAAACATTGAAGATTCACAAGAAACATAATAATATATTATGAGAGTGCAAAAGAGCATTCTTTACAAAATTTTAAATTAGATAGCTAAGTACAATTATGTACCTTGGAGGTAATTAGGTTTCAAATTATACTCATTTAATTCTTCCAAGTTACTCACATAACATTTTTGCTGTATTTATGGTTGTTAATTAGGGCTGGGGTAATGGTTAATCCATTATTGTTTAATTGGAGAGTTTAAGATGATACTAAGTCTTAACATAATTGTAACATCTTCTTGATGACAACTCTCTTCAATAATTTTTACAATTTTGCTTTACGTGATGCTTATATATAAACTTTCGCAATTTGATCATCCTTCTCATAAAAGTTGAACTTTGTCATGTTTTAGAACAAGATCTCAAATGGGATATTGGCTCAAGTGCAAAGAACTTTGATTATAGAAAAATATTCGAGGAACAATATGGAAGTAACAAAAATCTCCTATGGCATATAACTTTGCATGTGACTTAATTTGCACCATAGTTCAAAGGGAGAGAGGTTTAGGTCAGAGAGAGTAAGGCAAGAACTAGAGAACTAGAGCAAGTCATAAGGCTAGTGACCTCATTATACTTAGTTTAACACCCTACCCATATTAATACCCTGATTATAAGGAAAGTACTCAGATATGGTAAATCATGCAAGTCTTTGAAGTTAGTGATGACGTTCGGTGGCTTTACATGTTGAAGCATGCAATTGATGGTGAAAGTTTTTGAAAATTTTTCCAACCCGATTTCAAGCCTTTAGGCTTCTCTGCATTGTTTAATGCCCATCCCTTTCAATGCATAATTTTTCACAAATTATCCACACTGAAACACATGTGAAAACTTTTTCTCAACTTTAAACAAATTCAAAAATTTTATTTTTCAAACTGTAAATGCGAAACTCAAAAAATTTCAGACATCTACACATGAAAATTTAGACACTTATTTTTGTTCAATGGACCATGAAAAACCCCAAAGAGAAAACCTGTTTTCAGTGTGAGAGATTTTTATTTTTTTCAAAAAAATTCAAAATAAAAATCAGCGGTACTTATCAATTTTCAGTCTGGAAATTTGAACCCTTGCTGTTGAATTTCCACCCTTGAAAATTGTGCAGATTGCTATCTCGAAAACAGTGCCAGGCCATAATGTTGTACGGTTCTGTACTGCTATACCTTTCTCGATTTCTATGCAACACCTCGATTTCTATGCCTGTCCCCGATTTCTGTACCTGCTCTCGATTTCTGTGCCTGAAATCGATTTCTGTGCAGCAACTCGATTTTTGTGCTTGCCCTTGATTTCTGTGCAACAACTCGATTTCTGTGCTTGAACTCGATTTCTGTGCAACAAATCGATTTCTGTGCCTAAACTCAATTTCTGTGTAGCAACTCAATTTCCATGCTTGAACTCGATTTCTGTGCAACAACTCAATTTCCGTGCTTGAACTCGATTTCTGTGTTGGATTAAACTTTCTCTCTCTTGGTTATGAAATCACTTCAAAACCCTCACATCTTCTTGCTCTCTCTCTCTCTTCAAAAATCTCTCATGAAGATGAATACAATGAATGAGTTTTTGCCTTGCCTTAGCCTTTTTGTTCTTGGTAACTTCCTCAGGCAATCTAATGGTCAAGATTAGATTAGATCAAAGGTTGACATTAAATGCTCTATTGAAAATTAATTAAATGATATTTAGTGCACTGATATCATTAATAAAGTTGAGCCACCCCTTTTTCTTTTTAATCACTCACTTAACTATTAAATATGAACTTAGGAAAAATATACCCACTTAACTTTTTAATAAAGTGACTTTAAAAATATAAAGTGCATCTCACTTTATTAAATGCACAAAATGACTAGGAGTCACATTTAAGTGTCATTGTCCACCCCAAGGCAACACTAGATGGACAAACACTTCCTAGGTAACTTTTCACCACTCCCTCTTACCGAGGAAAGTGTTTTTCACCACTCCCAACTTGTCTATGAAGTAGACATGCTTCTCTCTACTCAAAGCGTTCATAAGAATGTCAGCCACCTGCTCATCTATCGGAACATACTACAATCGAACAACCCCTCTCTGAACATAATCCCTGATGAAGTGATATCTGATCTCAATGTGCTTAGATCTGTCATGAAATATTGAATTCTCAGAGAGCTTGATGCAACTCTGATTATCACATTGTATAACTGTGGGACTCAACTCCATATCAAACAAATCCACCATCAACTTGCGAAGCCACAAGGCCTCACAATTGGCCAGAATAGCTGCCATATACTTAGCCTCAGTAGAACTCAATGCCACGGACTTTTGCTTCCTGCTGAACCACGACACAACTGCCGAGCCCAAGCTAAAGCAACAACTGTAAGTGCTATTCCGATCCGAAACACTACCTGCTCAATTTGAATCTGTATAGCCAACCAACTCCACTTCACCAGATCTCCTATAATCCAATCCATAATCATCTGTATCTACAAGATACCTCAAGATATGTTTTGCAGCAGTCTAATGCACTCTCCTGGGTTCCACCATGAACTGACTGAGAGTGTTCACTGCAAAACTCATATATGGTCTGGTGTTGACCAAAAACATCAATGAACCAATCAACTGACGATATAAAGTAGGGTCCACCAACTCTCCCTCTGAAGCATGAAGCTTCGCCTAGTTGGTGATCATGGATGTCAACATCGGTCTGCAATCTGTCATCTGAAATCTCTTCAGAACATCTGTAGCATATTTTCCTTGCCCCAGGAAAACATGTCCATCATCCTGCTAAACCTCCATCCCCAAATAATAATGCATCAGTCCAAGGTTTGTAATCTCGAACTCTGAAGAAAGATCCTTCTTGCACGCATCAATTAGGTGCTCTCCCCCAGAAATGAATAAGTCATCAACATACAACACAAGAATAAGTGGAACACCACCAACCACAATGTAGTATAGGTTGGGATCCACTTCACTTGTTTGAAACCCAATCGAAAAGCAAGTAGGTATCGATCATGGAATACCAAGACCGATGGGCTTGCTTCAATCCATACAAGGCCTTTTCCATCATGCATACATGTGTGCCTCTCTCACATACCTCAAAGCCCTGTGGCTGCTCCAAATATACCTCCTCCTGTAGAAAACCGTTAAGGAAAGCGGTTTTCACATCCATCTGATGGATCTTCCAACCCATCTCTGCAACGACAAAGATCACTGCCCTGATCGAAGAAAATATGGCCACTGACGCAAATGTCTCATCAAATTCAACTCCCTCGACCTGTGAGAAACCATGTGCAACAAAACGAGCTTTGAACTTATCAATATTTCCATCTGCAACATGCTTTACCTTGTAAAGCCATTTGGAAGTCACAACTGACTTCCCCTCTAGTCTCGGAACCACTTCCCACACCCCATTCTTCATGATGGAGTTGTACTCCTCCATCATGGCATCTCTCCATACCTGGTGTGCGGAAGCCTCCTCATAAGTATTAGGAACTGTATCATGCAAGCTGGTCACCTGTGCGATATAGCTGAAAAACCTCTCTGGTGCTTTGCTCTCCCTGATCTCCCTCTTGGGTGGACCAATTGCTGCTCTGCTTCCTTCATCAACTCCTGAAGCCAACTTGGCTTCCTCTTCCTGGAGGAAGTATCCTGTCTCAGACTCTCCTCACTCCCTCCTCATCAAACATGTCTCCCTGAAGAAGTCCCAACAACCTGAGAACTTGTACCTGTACCACTAGAACTCGAATCACTTGAAGGTGTCACCTGTGAACCTGTCCCTATACCAGAAATACCTATAGACTGAGCCCCTGCCACTGAAGAACCTGTATCCTGTGACCCAGTCACACCCGAAACCGGTGACCCTGAACTCTGAGCTGTCACCTATGTAGTACCCCGTTGATCCTCCATCTCGGAATCAAGAGACCTCTTGAAGGCTTTCTCCTCCTCAAACTTCACCTCCCTCCTCACCACAACTTTCCTTTGTGAGGGAAGGTATATGCAAAAAGCCTTCGATGTCTCATCATAACCAACAAAAATACCACTCTCACCTGTGGCCTCCAACTTTGTCCTCTTCTCAGAAGGGACATGAGAGTATGTAAGGCAACCAAATATCTGAAAGTGACCTATCTCAGGCACTTTCTCTGTGAATGTCTCCTCAGGAGTTTTACTCCCCAATACTCGATGCGGATTCCTGTTGAGAACATACACAACAATACTACAGGCCTCTACCCATAGAAAGAAAGGAAGACTCTGATCATGGAGCATGGCTCTAGCTGCACCCACTATAGAACAATTCTTCCTTTCAGCCACTCCATTCTGCTGTGGAGTGTAAGGAGCAGTCAACTGCCTCTTTATCCCCTCCTGTCGACAATACTCATCAAATGCACGAGAAGTGTACTCACCTCCATTGCTTGACCGAAGTACCTTGATCTTCTTTCCTGTCTGGTTCTCCACAAGAGCTTTACACTCTTGGAATCGAAGCAAGACTTCCTCTGATCTCTTGCTTCTAAGGAAATAGATCCAGGTCTTCCTAGAATAGTCATCAATGGAAGTGATGTAAACTCATATCCTGTCAAAGAGACAGATGACATGGGACCACACAGATCTGAATGAATCAACTGAAGCACTCCCTGTGATCTGGAATTACTGCTTGGAAAAGCAGTCTTGGTGTACTTTCCCAAAACACATCCTCTACACACACCACTCGACTCTGTGCTGAACTCTGGCATACCTGTATTCATCTTTGTCAGCATCCGCAACGCTGGATGGTGAAGATGGGCCATCCTCTTGTGCCATAGCTCACACAACTCATCACTGCTCCGAATGTGTGACAGTGCATGATGTGGCTGGAAAAGAAGCTTGTACAGTTTCCCACTCTTGACTCCAATCACCCGTGAGTCAAATGGACCTGCTAACTCAGGAGAGATGTGAACTTTCCCATCAAGGACATATACACCAAATCCTCTGTCCTCTATCATGGAAATTGAAACAAGGTTCTTCTTCAGCCCAGGGATATACAACACATCCCTAAGAAACATAGGTTGCATGGACTCCTTCTCAAAGCGGACAGTCCCTCGCCCAACTGCTCTCACCACTGTATCATCTCCCAATACAACCTCCAACTCCAAGTCTGACTCTAACATCTCTGTGAACATGTTGTGATCACCTGTCATATGACTGGAAGCTCCACTATCAATGTACCAAGTGGAGGAAGTAGTGGTGGCACTTAATGAATGCCCAACAATCATGGAATGCTCCATGTGGTCCTCAAAATCCCTACTGGTGATAGAAGATGCTCTCTCAACACCAACACCTGCAAAGAGAGAAAAGTCTCTCTCAAACCTCACTGCAAACTCATCAATATCTGCTGTAGCTTCAGTCTGCTACTTCTTCTTCTTCTTCTTAGGACATTGTCTAGCATAGTGTCCTATCTTCTGACATGTAAAGCATTTCACTTTGCTCATGTCCTTCTTCTCTCCGTCATGCTTTTTGGCTCCTTGCTTGGAGCCCTTCTTGAATGTCTTCTTCTTCTTTCCCTTCACTGCTAAAGCAATATTCTCCCCATCATCTCTCTGATGTGATGAACTGCCCTGTATGAAGCCCCTCCGTATCTCCTCTTGAGTGAGATCATCTCACAATCGATCCCATGTAGGCATGTTCTCCCTCCCTATAATGGTCTGAACAAATACGGTCCACTAATGTGAAACTCTATTCAGTGTTGTATGTACCATCTCATGAACACCTATCACCTCTCCTACAGCTGCTAGCTCATCTCTTACCTATGTAATCTTGGTAAGATATGATGCCATGCTTTCACCTTTACCAATGCGCACACTCTTCAACTTCTCTCTCAATACCATCTTCCTGTTTTCATTGGAACTTTGATAAAGTTTTGTCAAAGCTGTTCACATCTCGGAAGCATGGTCTTTGGCTAAAATGTGAGGGATCACATGGTCCTTCACCGCATCAAGAATGACTCTTCTTGCTCTTATGTCCTTTTTCAGAAAGGCTGCCTTATTTGTTGCATCAGCAGGTACTACTATAGGATTTGCTTATGTCCCATGAACTATATCCCATAGTTCATTCTTTTCAAGAATCAAGCTAATTCTAGCCTTCCAAGACTAAAATTTGTAGCCCCCTTTAGTCTATCTTCCACTCTAAGACCGAAAACCATGGCTGTAACCTGTAACCTTAAGCAAGTTGCTCAAGAAATATTTTCCTTCAAACCCCAACTTCTGAATGTTTAAAATTCCGAATCTTTGCAAAGCTCTGACACCATGAAAGTTTTTGAAAATTTTCCCAACCCGATTTCAAACCTTTAGGCTTTTCTGCAATGTTTAATGCCCATCCTTGTCAATGCATATTTTTTCACAAATTAATCAAACTGAAACATATGTGAAATTTTTTTCTCAACTTTAAACAAATTCAAAAATTTTCTTTTTCAAACTATAAATGCAAAACTCAGAAAATTTCAGACATTTACACATGAAAATTTAGACACTTATTTTTGTCCAATGGACCAGGAAAAACCCCAAAGGGAAAACCTGTTTTCAGTGTGAGAGATTTTTATTTTTCTTTAGAAAAATTACAGAATAAAATTCAGTGGTACTTATCAATTTTCAGTCTCGAAATTTGAACCCTTGCTGCTGAATTTCAACCCTTGAAAAATGTGCAGACTGCTATCTTGAAAATCATGCAAGGCCGTACTCTGTACCTTTCTCAATTTTTGTGCAACAACTCGATTTATGTGCGTGAACTCAATTTCTGTGCAGCAACTCGATTTTTCTGCTCGAACTCGATTTCTGTGTTTGAACTCGATTTCTGTGCAGCAACTCGATTTCGGTGCCTGAATTCGATTTCTGCGCTGGATAAAACTTTCTCTCTTTTGGTTATGAAATCACTTCAAAACCCTCACATCTTCTTGCTCTCTCTCTTCAAAAATCTCTCATGAAGATGAATACAATGAATGAGCTTTTGCCTTGCCCTAGCCTTTTTGTTCTTGGTAACTTCCCTAGGCAATCTAACGGTCAAGATTAGATTAGATCAAAAGTTGACATTAAATGCTCCATTAACAAATAATTAAATGATATTTAGTGCACTCATATTATTTAATAAAGTTGAGCAACCCCTTTTTCTTTTTAATCACTCACTTGACTTTTAAATATGTACTTAGGAAAAATATACCCACTTAACTTTTTAATAAAGTGACTTTAAAAATATAAAGTACATCTCACTTTATTAAATGCACAAAATGACTAGGAGTCACATTTAAGTTTCCTTGTCCACCCCAAGGAAACACTAGGTGGACAAACACTTCCTAGGTAACTTTTCAACAGATGACAATGTTTGGTTCATAACAAGAAGATAAACCTAGAAAAAGGGAGCTGACTACGAGGAGACCTTTTCTCCAGTTTCCGAGTATACTCCATAAGATCTAGAGATAGCTCCTCTAAATGATTATGTTTCTGTATATGCCAATGAAGCAAAATACTATATTCTACTTTCCCGTAGACTCGATTACGGTCAATGCTCCTTCAGGTTCTTATAAAAGAAACTTCCCTTACCTTGGCTATTAAAAAAAACATTTATTTTAGTAATGGTTTACCTGGATACCATCACTACCGTTGTCTCCTTCACTTGTTTTAGTTGTCGAGTAATACCTTTTAGTGATAGGCGGTTAAGAGATAAAGGACATTTCGGTTTTAGGAGATTAAAAATTCAACTCCAATTAGCGATTATCATGCATAGATGTTCTTTGAATTGCCTTGCCTATTGTGATGTGGAGGTATGCTTGATAATAATGAATTAATCGATTTGCTAGAGTGCATATCCAAAGTAACTAGTGCCAAGCATATACATGATTTAAAAGTACATTCAAAATAATGTGTGCCCTTAGAAAAACAAATAGTAACTTTAGCACTTTCCAAACATTTTAGTTGAGGTATAGATACAAAAACATTAAACAAGACCAATAGTATCATTTTTATAATTAATAATTTGAATCAATTGTCTCTCAAATGTAGTATTAACAACATCAATGCAAGTATTAATAGTAATTTCAATATCATTGTTAGGAATGCCAATAGGGTTGACAAACAGTTGGATATAATTTTTTTTTATACCAAAACCCAGAGAAAATATTTATAGATAAAAAGATGAGTACATCCATACTTACAAAAAGAGTTGTCATAGTATCAAACTGCTCTAAAGAAAGGAGACAGTGGTATCTACACTGATAACAAAAATATAGATAGTTCTTGGATGTTTTCTGAAATAACTTAGATTCATTGTAGGGTAGATTCTGACAAACTGACTATTTAACAAAATACAAAAAAACATCTAAAAGCCATTGTTAAACAAACTATTTTTTTCTTGCCTTCTAGCCTGTGAACGCGTTGAACGACCGAGGTTTCTTCCATTGGGTGGTCGCCATGAGCTGGAGTTTCTTGGCAGTGGCTGCAATGGTTCATGTTTGTTAGTGATAGGCGGTTAAGAGATAAAGGACATTTTGGTTTTAAGAGATAAAAAAACTCAGCTCCAATTAGCGATTATCATGCATAGATGTTCTTTGAATTGCCTTGCCTAATGTGATGTGGAGGTATGCTTGATAATCATGAATTAATTGGTTTGCTAGAGTGCATATCCAAAGTCGAGTCAATATACATATAACTAGTGCCAAGCATATACATGATTTAAAAGTACACTCAAAATAATGTGTGCCCTTAGAAAAGCAAATAGTAAGTTTAGCACTTTCCAAACATTTTAGTTGAGGTATAGATACAAAAACATTAAACAAGACTAATAGTATGAGTTTTATAATTAATAATTTGAATCAATTGTCTCTCAAATGTAGTATTAACAACATCAATGCAAGTATTAATAGTAATTTCAATATCATTGTTAGGAATGCCAATAGGGTTGACAAACAGTTGGATATAATTTTTTTTTATTACCAAAACCTAGAGAAAATATTTATAGATAAAAAGATGAGCATATCCATACTTACAAAAAGAGTTGTCATAGTATCAAACTGCTCTGAAGAAAGGAGACAGTGGTATCTACATTGATAACAAAAATATAGATAGTTCTTGGATGTTTTCTGAAATAACTTGGATCCATTGTAGGGTAGATTTTGACAAACTGACTATTTAACAAAATACAAAAAAACATCTAAAAGCCATTGTTAAACAAACTATTTTTTCTTGCCTTCTAGCCTGCGAACGCACTAAACGACCAAGGTTTCTTCCATTGGGTGGTCGCCATGAGCTAGAGTTTCTTGACAGTGGCTACAATGGTTCATGTTTGTTAGTTTCTGAACTTCATCTTTTATGAAATCAACTGTTCCCATCAGCTCGCGGAGGTCACGGTCATTATCGTCAATTATGGACTCGTGGCAGGCCATTTGGTTTTCCAAATACTTAACATCAGAAGCATCAACCCCTCTTTCCTTGACACCAGTGCATACCATTCCATAGATCCAAGGCAGGTGGATTTTAATATCCGACAAAGTTGACTTGATATTGTTTGTGTTCACATTTCCTTGATTAATCTCCATTGAGACCTGAGTGTTGCTTGGAGCCGAAAGTGGAACAAAGAAAGAGGAGAGGGTCTGCGAAGGGCCAAGGGGAAGGCCAAAACAAATACAATCCTTGCCTTCATGATAGCTTGCAGAAGGAAACCTGAACGACAAATCTTCCTCTGGTGACCAAGAACTAAGAGGAAGTGCAAGCGACTTGGGGAGCTCTTCTCGCTCGGTTTTGCTAAAGAATGAAGAGAGAGTTTGCGTAGAATCACAAGCAAGATCCCTTCTACTGATTAAAACTTTGAACGAAAGCCTGAGTTCTTCCTCCGAAGACCAAATACAAAATGCAAGTGGCTTGGAGAGCACTTACTTGGTATCACATAAGGTTGCAGGAAGCGGGGGAGATGTATTCATCCTTCTTTGTGTTTCCATGAAGCATGCCAACGATCCTTTCATGGCCTCGGGGAGTCAGAGGCCAGGACAACTCTCTAAGGCCTTCACATGAACGAAAGTGCCACGTAACCAATGGAACCACGTTGATGGAAATTTTCCATTTAGGTGCCAGAGAGATGGACAGAGGGTGAAGTTACGGGAGGGCCTAACAATGCACCCCCACCTAAAGTTAGGAAGAGGAGGACTAGGGAACATGCTTTTGGAAGTTGGATTGACCCTTAATCGAAGCTATGCCCAATTTCTTTTTGATCCCTTGATTGGCCAACTTGTCTGCTATAATATTATTGCCTCTGAGAATGTGGAAATAGGTGGCATGTAGATCTGAGTTGATATGGAGGATGTGATCATAAATTCTTCTACAATTGGTGGCACCACGTTTGTATTCCGTTCTCATTTTTTGAATGATCTACTTTGAATCTCCAAAAACAATGAGTTTTGAGATGTTATTCCACCTTGCCAATTCCCAGCTTAGGACGAGCGAGAGCCATTCCTCTTCATTATTGGATTTATGTCCTATTCCCTAGGAGAAAGAAGTGACTATGTTTCCTCCGGGATCAAAGATTATCCCACCCGCACCTGCCTCCCGATATAAATTTTGATTTATAAATCATAGAAACTTAAGCTTTTCAATCATTAATTTGAAATTTGATTAATAAATCATTAACATAATTGAATTGTGACAACATAATATTACCTTCTTCATGATAGACTTGAATGCAAAGCTCAAATCAGCAATTTGTTTTTTTATATGTATGTTTTCTTTTCATAATCATTATTGCACCGAGAGAAGCGAGGTGCTTTCAGCCCAGTATGGGGGAGATCCAACTGGCATAAATAAAAAATAAAAAAAATTATATTGTGGAATCATATATTTATATTTATCAAATAATAAAAACCCAATAATAAAACTAAATAAAAATTAATTAAAAGATCCATGTTAAACCCGAATTTACCAAACACTAAAGGGATCAAAATGTTTGAGGTGTAATTTTTTATGAACATTTAAAAGTTTAAGATAAAAATAATTTACACCCAAAGAAATTGGATCCCTCTCGATGCTTTCTAGATCCAGGTTTAAGATAGATCTATGCCAGTTAAAAAACATTTTTCACATATAGTTAATGTACAATATAAATATAATTTATTTTAAAGTTGATAAAATCACAATTTATTTTGGTTACAAAATAAATGTGTGTGAATATCCTCTAAGAAGCATACCTAATGTTTCTTTATCCAACCAAGAGTTTTGAACCTAGTTCTATACATCTATTTATGTGAAAGAAAGTTTTTATTTGTAATTGTAAGTGTTCTCTACTGTTGTTCATTTTTTATAAAAGAATTATATTCCTCTTTCATAGCATTTTCTCATTTAAGCTTAACTTTTGCCTCTTCACAATTTTATTTTATTAAAAAATTATATTCCTCTTTCATAGCATTTTCTCATTTAGGCTTAACTTTTGTTTCTTCACAAGTTTACGATTATTATTATGTATTAAGTAGGTTGGTAAAGAAAAACTGCAGTAGATTTTCTATCTACATTAATTTTAGCATTTTATGTAGTTTTCTTAGCCATATTTAATAATTTAGGTTTATGTGTTATAACACTTTTTCTATCTGGATTTTTCATAAGAGTTAGCAATTTAATTTTAGAACACATTTATAAGCTTTGGAATCATTTAACACCTTAAAGATAGTTTCATCAAACACAACATTTTTCTGAGTAATTTTTTTTGTTAGTTGTAAGATTGATTAAACAAGAAGCAAGTTTCCATCATAGCCAACAAAACTATTTTGAATGATTTCTTAGTAAGTTTTGTTTGTTTCCATGTGGCTCATGCACAAGAGGTTCACACCCCTTTTTTATTATTATAAATATGTACAATGTTTTCTACCATTCCTTGCTTTTCAGGAATATATTTTGAAGAGATTTTGTAGGTGCATAATAATATCATAAGAAACACAATTAACAACTTCTATTAAAAAATAAGAAATATTTTTAATGATGATGTAGCATTGAGTCAATTTATTTAATTCTATTATTGCATTTGGACTTGCTTAACAACTTCTATTAAAAAATAAGAAATATTTTTAATGATGATGTAGCATTGAGTCAATTTATTTAATTCTATTATTGCATTTGGACTTGCTTTCATAACATAGTACGAGGGAGTTATGTATTTCCTTTAGTCTGGCATGGTTTCTACAACATTGTATGAGGAGCTATGTTATTTTTTCAATGGAACGTATATGCATTTATCATACACATATATAATTCTTTTATTAAATATTATGAGGGATATAAATAATCAATGAAACAAATCTCATAAATGAAATGTGGTGAAAATGACTCATCAGATCAACAAGAATCAGTCAATATTCATGCGATTCTTCGACATCCTTGCAGCGACATCTCCAACAATATCATGAGTCTTACATCATCAAAGGGTGTCAAATTTCCGGCAAATATAAACATTTATCCTCTATAGTTTATTGATAAGACATATATCTTCTAACCCAACTACTTAATTCAACATAATTCGTTAGGTCAATAATTTTGGCAAGCATTTTTTTCTCCTACTGTTATTTCAGTGTTTTATATTGGACAAATAAATCAGTAATAACTAATTATAATTTTTATGTGTATACCAAGATACTGCACTGAATGCAATTTGGTACTTGTCTATTCTTCTTTTGGCAAATTATGAGGAATTAATCAGACAGGGATGTTCACTTTCTCCTCTTCTATTTATCCTTGTGATTGAAGGACTCAGCCTTCTTATTGATGATGCTCGCAGGCGGGGTTTGGTTAAAGGGATAAAAATTTCGAAACACCTATCCCTTACTCATCTCCTTTTTGTTGATGACGTGATTCTTTTTGGTTTTGGTTCTTGTGAAGAATGGATAGCTTTCAAAGTAATCTTGGATAGCTTCTGCGAAGCATCAGGAATGCTCATAAATGCTGAGAAGTCTTGCTTTCTGTACAACAATGCTGATGATGAGCTATTAAACAGAATCTCTCGCTCTCTGTCTTTCAAAACCCAGGACATCTCTTTAGGTTTAAATTGCCTTGGATATTTTATAAAACCCTCGGGTTATTTGATAAAAGACTGGTTTTGGCTCATAAAAAAGTTTGAGAAAAGGATACATCAGTGGTCTTTCAAGCTCTTATCTATGGGAGGGAGGCTAGTCCTTATTCGAGCTGTTCTGACCAGCTTACCGGTGTACTGGCTGTCTTTAGTCCCCTTACCGAAATCTATTTTGAGGAAACTTAGAAGTTTAATCTTTGACTTCCTTTGGGGCTCCATGGGGAATAAGAAAAAATTCCACCTTGCTGATTGGTCCTCTCTTTCCAAGCCTACTTCTCAAGGGGGGTGGGGTATAAAAAATTTAGAATGGTTCAGTACTTCCTTAAGACTTAAATCCTTTTGGCTTGCTCTATGCGGCAATGGTCTCTCGTTCAAAGTAATCTCTGTGAAATATTTAAAGAAGGACAATGTCCTGTCATGGATTCGATGTAAAGCTTTCTCTGCTATGGGTGCCTCTGTTATTTGAAAAGGCTTCATTAGCACTATTACTTGGCTTGGCAAGGGACTCATTTGGATGGTAGGTAATGGTGAAAGCATAAAGGTAGGCGTGGACCCGATCTCAGGTATGGGTACTTGTTATGTTCTGCCTCAGGAACTCTGCATCTATCTGGAAGATTACAACATTTCATCACTTGCTCAAGCCAGAAATTACTCAAATGAAGCCATGAACTATTGGCTCTCTGCCACGGACTTGGATCTTGGTGGATAATGGCATTCACTCTGGGATTATTATTTTAGGGGACTGGAACATGGGAGGATATGTCTCCGATCCTCTCCTGATCACTTTCTTTGGAATTACAGGAATCAGTCAGGTTCTATTACCACGACAATGGTATATGAGTGTTTGGTGGACCACTTAAAAGAGCCTGACATGGATACATCTTGTGTTTTTCAGGTTCTATGGAATTTCAATATACCGGAAAAAATACGATGCTTTATTTGGCTGCTTATTAAAAATAAAGTATTAACATGGGATCAGCTCATCAAACATGGTGGCTTACAGGGTCCAAGCTGCTGTCAGCTATGTAAAAAAGAGGAAGAAACGACCCAGCATCTATTCTTGGAATGCCAATTTACAAAGAATGCCTTTGCTATTGTATCTGAACATTTCGACTCGGGGTCCATTAATAAAGCTTCAACAGGAACTATGGTTCGAATGTTTCTGGAATATTGGGATAGAAATCATTCGCTGGACTTCCCCAAGTTATATCTGCCGTTTTTTACTTTATGGTCAATTTGGAAGCACATGAATATTTGTATTTTTGAAGGGAAATCTCCAACTGTCTATCCAGTCCTATACCATATTGATATGCTCTTCCATACATACTCCGTGCCTGTGAAAAAGATTAAACACAGAAAGGTAGGACAACCACCAAAGTTGGAGTTTCCCTGTGGGTTTTTTGATGGTGCAGCCGCTAAGAACATGGGGGGGCAGGATTTATTTTGTATTTGAGTAGTTCCCATAGTATTCATTTCTCCATGGGCTATGGAAGGAGTACAAACACAAAATCAGAGCTGATGGCTCTATGGGCTCTTCTCTCTGTCTCAAAGGTTATGGGAATCCCTCTTTACTCTCTTTTCGGAGACTCCCTTGTCATCATATCATGGGCTACTGGAAAAGGCACACTGAACTTACCTGATCTGAGTCATTGGTGTGATGATATAAGAGATTTACTTCATTACTTTCCGGATATAATCATGAAACACATATATCGTGAGCATAACCAGATTGCAGATAGTCTCTCAAAATCTGCACTCTCTCATGACTCAGGCTTTGGGAATTTCCAGGAATATTTGTTTGGCAAGATTACCGATCATGGTAATTTTCAGTTATATTAGTATGTGCTGGCCCTTTAAGCACTATATTTGATGTTATTAGCTGGGATCTGAGCAATCCCATGTAGAGACGTTCTGCCATCTTCTTATGCTCATGATTTATGTTATTTATGCTCATAACAAGAAACTGATAAAAATCTGACCTATCTATGCAGGAGTGATGATAAAAGCCTGCTACACAACAGGCTGTGTTCCCCTGCCCATGGTATGATGTCGAAGACTCGTTGAGTCTAGAGGATCCCTTGTTGAATCTATCTATGGAGACAGTCTTTGTCTGAATGTATATGATGATCTTTGATTCAATAGAATAACAGGATCTGGTATTTTTTCTGCTGAAAAAATTATGAGGAATTAATGCTATGAAAAAACATTCTTAATATGAGGAGTAAATGCTATAATTTTTATTTATTTATTATTATCTTGATTACAAACTTTATGGTTGAAATCCTCCTTTGATTCGCTAAAATGATTCTCACTTTTATCCTTTTTCTACCATCACAATAAATGAGTCCACCACATAGCATAATTGTCATGGTGTATAATTTCTATATGTTGATAATTATTTGGAGGTTTCTTCTTAGGGGGAGAATATTTCAAAGTAGAAACACAATCATGACAGTATTTACCTTTGGCTTGGTGGGTATTAGGGTACTTTTGTCAAATGGATTGGTTGACCCTTTTTTCCCTATGGAGTTCACCCTCCTCCGAGGGTTAGTATCAACCATATAAAAAAAGTGGGAACCTCTTGTTTCTTGCCTGTTTTCTTGTCTAGTTTATTTTTTTGTAGGGTTGAAGGCCTGTCATCTGTTTTTTTATTCTTTATCGACCTAGGGTTTCTTGTCTCTCGTCGGGTTTTGGTGGCCAGTGGCCTGGTCTTTAGTTTCGATTCCTCAGAGATGGAGTCTCCGGAACTCTGTCCCCTAGGGGACTGTGACTGCTGCCCCTGATCGCCCTTCTTGGTACACCCAGCGCAGAAAAGCTAAACAACTGGAAGCGCTTGACTCTAAGTGTCACTATGTATGGGCAAGGATGTTATGATCAAGAGAGTTCTTGAACTGTGTCATTGAGCCCTGATTGGGCATTTGGAATACTACAACCTGAACAAGGACGAGTGGGTCACTTGGGCGACCCTATAATGGAAGTCGATCCTTAATTATTTACCAACTATCAGTCTCCTGGCCAACCAATGGATGGTCATTGTATTCATAGAAGATGATGTTGCTTCTCGTATTCTCAACTCTCTCTGGACTATTGGAAATGGTTCATTGGTACTCATTCGCTGGCATTCTAGGTTTGACCCACTCAAAGAAAGAGTGGTTAAACGCCATCTTTGGGTCTTACTACCAGCCCTTCCCTTTCCCTTGTGGAGTAGAGAATTTCTTGTTGGACTGGATAATACCTTAGGATGTTTTGTAGCCCTGGAAAAGGATTTCCACCTTCAGTTCGATAAACACTTGGTCAAGGTACTTGTTGAACTAGATGTCTCGAAGGGTATATTACCTGAGGTGGAGTTCGACTGTGGGAGCTCAATTCTTATTCAGCGGTTGGATTATCTAAATGTCCCCTTTCGTTGTAGCCATTGTCGTGATACAGGTCATTTAAGAGATAAATGCTCCTCACTCTGTTATGGTCGTTCCCTAAATCTTGGCTATGTTGACACTGTAACTTCACCTGAACCCCATCTTGGTGATGCTTTCCCCCCTATTTCCTCAGGGCATCCTACTATTCTGGATCCTTCACCTGATTTACCATTGGAGGGCACTTCACCTAAACACTCCTTGGACCTTTCTTTACACTCGGATCGTTATAACTCCATGACTATCTTTGGTGAAATTTCCTCTTTGGATCTGCTAGTTATACAGGACTTAGAAAACAGAGTTCGGTCTTCATCGGGATTGACTTCTCAAAATCCTACTCTCCCCTCTCTTCCTGTATTGAATGTTTCTTCTTCACATTCCCTCACTCAACCTCGAGTGGACTCAACATTGGCATCTCAGCCCCCTCTGACTCATTCTGTAGTTACTTCTTCCACTTCCCCTCCTCCATTTACTATGGAGGAGTACCCACCCTTATCTAGAATTTGTTCCCCATCCTTCGATAAAGATCCTCATAGTCCTATTTCTTCACCATCAAATTAAGGATCATTCTCTCATGAAAGCTCTTGATATTTTTTCGAATAAATCACCCATCTCTCCATCCACTCGCCCTGTGGATTCTATCAGATTTGAAAATGTCACTATCAGGAAATCGAGGAAGAATAAGTCCTCTGATGCCTCTGGCTCCTATGACTCCTCTGGTCTCTATACCCCTTTATTTGACCGAATAAAAAATGCTGCTAGATCACACCAATCCCCTCAGGTTCTTAGAGCAAGGTCACCTGACCACCAGGTTGACTCATGAAAATTATCTCTATGAATATCCGTGGGTTCGGGGGTCTCACCAAACAAAGAGCCCTTTCTTCTCTCTTCTCCTCTCTGAATTGTGATTTGATACTTCATCAAGAAACAATGTGTGACCACTATTAAGCTCTCTTACGGTTTTCCAAGATGAAACTGGGCTAGGAGTTCTGTGCCTTAGACTCTCAGGGTCTCTCTTGGGGTCTCCTCACTGCTTGGAACCCTCACTTCACTCGGTGTAAAGCCTTTCGATCCTTTGCTGGTATCCTGATTAAAGTTACGATCAAAGGGTATGACTCTACTATTAATATAATAAACTGCTATGGACCTTACACTAATAGGGTCCAATTTTGGGACAAAGTGGTAGTTGGAGGACTTGTTGACTTTCCCAACCTTATCTTAGCTGGTGATCTAAACTTTTCTATCTCTAACGTAGATATTTGGGGAGAAAAAGATCGTATGGATCATATGAGCCACTATTTTTCTCACCTTTTGGACAGTTCCAACTTGGTTGATCTTGCTCCTATTCATCTTGGCCCTACCTAGAGGAATGGCAGGCCTGGGTCTGAGGGTATTAGTAAACGTATTGATAGATTTCTTGCCCCTGTCCATCTGATTCCTTTATTGAATGACTTTAAGTCCTGGATCCACCCTTCTGAAATTTCTGATCATTTCCCTATTTGTCTTGAATGGCATTGTTATCTCCCAAAATAAATTTATTTTTGATAGTATGAAGAATTTAAATCATGCAATGAAGGATATGAAGATCACTAATAGTTTTGAAAGCCTCTATTTTTTATGCAAATTTCACAAAGTTGTGGCTTCGGTGGCTTGGGCGAGGATCAGAACATCTCATTAGCCACCAAAAGATGGAAGATAAATAATAGGTGGAAGACCCCTTGGGCAGATAGACATATTGCTGAAAACGTTTTGAACACCATCGGAGCATTTTTGAATAGCAATCGGAGGTTTTAAAGACTACAGATCGGTGAGCTAGTTCCCAAAGGCGGCACAACTGCAAAGAAAATAACAATTAAAAGTTTCGATGGTGAGAGGTTTGAGTTCCAATCGCCGACGGAATCAGTTCGGGACTTGAAAACTTTAAAACCAGTGGCAATATAGTTAAATGAGGAGCCGAAACGGCGGGAAACCAAATGACTACGGGTTCCACCACAACATAAAAACTTCAACGATCAAGGACTGGCCATGTGTTCCGAAACAACACGGACTCGTCGCCGATCATAGGAACTGAAGCTACGCATCAGAGCTCAAAAAAATTAACCGTCGGCAGCATAGGTCACTAAGGAACCGAAAGGGTAGAAGATATACAAACCACGGGTTTCGCAAGCGTATAAAAACTTCGGCGTCGGAACTAGGAATCACTAGCCGTCAGCAGGATAGTTAAATGGGGAGCCGCAACGACGGGAAACAAAGGAATACAGATCAACGAAGTTCACCACATTTCGATAGCGCAACAGATAAAATATAATTGGCGATTAGAAGACATACATACTAACTGTTGGCGGGTTAGTCTACTAAATAGCAGCAACGGCGGAAAAAAGACAGACCGAGGCCTCCACGATCAGATGAAAATTTCGGCGATTGGAGAAACTGAAGACTACGTAGCGGCAACATTCAGATAAAAGGATCTGATACATTAGTTATTACCACTCCCGATCATCGATGAGAAAATGATAGAGAGTGCCAGTTTTGAGATTCGGAGCACTGATAGGCTAAAGGAATAGCTCTTGATCACCGATGAAGAAGCTGTCGTGATGCTGGTGATCTAAGGAGCCGACACTATGGCAACGATGAGATTTGGGGTGCCGATGGCACAAAGGACAAATCTCTCGATCAGCGACTCCGGCGGTAAGGTAGAGAAACTGCGAAAATAATGGGACTTAGAGCGCCGAAACGATGAAAATACTGAGATTTGGAGCGCTGATGGCATAGAAGAAAAATCCTCCGATCGATAACTGCGACAACAAAGTAGAAAATTTACGGGTGGATTCAACAAGACTGGGCACTTCAGTTAAACGTTGATACACTGACTGTTGATGGCAAATTCATAGTGAACCAGCAGTGGGAATGATCAGCGACCACTTCGATCATTAAAAGACCGCTCATTGAACTAGATATACACAGTGAATGAACAAATAGTTAGCAAGGGTTTGAAGCCCTAAAGAGGAAAAACTATCACTTTCAATTTTTTTTTTTGTGTAAACAGATCTGATTTTCAGGATCTGTAAATTTTGTAAAAGGCTATAAAGCCCATGATTATTTCATTAATAAAGGTTCGATTCTGGGGATTTGTAAGCCCATCCTATCAGCAAGCGTCTCATCTAGTTTATTCATAATATGAGCTCTTTTGTTGTGATTTGTTTAGCCATCTTCTTTATCATTATTGTACTTAAGCCTGAATGTGCATTTAGGTGATTTCAAGTTGATTAAAAGCCAATAGTTGCCATCCTATTGGTAAGTTTATGCAATTTGATTGATAAGTGCCATCCTTGTCAGGATTTAGCCATTTGTATGCATGTGTTATGCGTGTAAGTCTGCTAGCTTGGTGAGTTCTCCATTCCTGCACCTTTTTGTCAAACTACTAAACAAGTTGTAACTAAAAGCCTTGTGATTGAGTGAGCCTCATGCATGTATTGAGAGTGGGAGGTTATATAGGTTATCCGGCTTGATCCATATCAAAAACCCAAAAAAAAGTTTAAGTTACTAGGCATCCTCGAGCTACAACCTAGAGGAGTTTCCTGGAGTGATAACAAAGTGGCGCCATTGCCGAGGAGAGGAGATTGAAGCTCAACTTCCCTAGGAGATGACATAGATCCATGCTTTGATGATAGACAAGGATTGGACATCATTACGATTGTAATCATCTATCTGGTGACTCCATTGATATAAGGTGGCTTCAAGAAGACCAAGTACCAGAGCAAACCCAAAGGGGCCACCAGCAACACCCGTTTCACATCCAGAAGAAATCTTGAGGAAAGCTAGGGCTTTGGTAAGACAGACCAGCAGTGCTGCACAAAAAACTACATCAGGTATTTCAGGAAATATTTCTGCTGATTTTTCTTTTGCCGAAACTGTTAATTCCCAAGAATTTTTAGATATATCAAAAAAAATCTAGGGCTTGGACATCTTCAAGCAATGCTACTTGTGAAGATCCAATCCCTGGTGACTCCACTAGGATAAGTATACCACCGCCTTCTCGGCAAATATTTTCATTAGTGCTGCCTTCCACAACCCTGTCCATACCCATTTCCAATATGGCTGCCCCTCAAATGACCAAGATGGAAAGAATCCTAGTAGCTAGGTATGCACCCCTAGTTTTGCCAAATCCTCTTGCAGCCATGCCTACTGGGGATTATCAAAAGTATATTCCTAGGTTTACAGGGGAAGGGGATGTCACTGCTGAAGAACATCTAGAGGATTTTTACAACTATGTTGAAAATATTAACATAGAACAAGCAGATGTATGGACCAGAGTTTTTGTGCAAAGCCTAGATGGCCAAGCTAGGAAGTGGTTTAAGGAACTGCCTGCTGGGTCATAGAGGCCCTAAATGAGGTTTTCCTAAAGCATTGGGGAGAGAGGAGAGACCACCTCTACTATATCACAGAATTCAACAACCTGAGAAGAGAAAATGGTGAGTCTGTCTCAAAATTTACCAAGAGATTCAACGACATGTACACCAAGATCCCCACTGAGATTAATCCCACCGGTGCCTCAGCTATGATAACCTATGCGGATGCCTTTGACTCCAACTTCTGCCTACTTCTCAGAGAAAGGAGATCTACCTCCTTATCACTCATGCAGGATGTTTCCCTAAAGGTAGAGTCAAACATTTTGGCATCTCAAAAGGTCAAAGGGAAGGTAGATAGGAGAAGGTAGCCAGCAGACTATAATGGGGCTTCTGCATTAGAGAACAAAATTGACAAGATGGCCAAACTTTTAGATAACTTGACTGCTGAAATGTCTAAATTGAGAGGCCAAGGACATTTTCCAGCGAGGGGTACAGGGCCAAGTGATTTTGCCCCTCGAAACCCAAATTTTGTTCCTTATAGAAGAGGAAACGCCCTTGTTCGGATTCTTAGAAGGGAGAGAAATCAAGGGGAATACCAGAGGATAAAAGCTCCATTTCAAAATGATGTATTAGAAGAAGAGCCAGAATTCATTGAAGATGAAGGAGAAGCTGAAGACAATATCCATTGCATGGAGGATGAGGTGGGCTATTCTTTTCTGACACAGGCAGAATATGAGGAAGCCCTGATTGCTAAGCAGATCACTGAAGAGGCTGTCTATTAGGCTGATGATCAGGGAGGTTACCAATTGAGGTCTAGGTTGGTTGCTCCCCTCAATAAGAATCCTGTACCTATTAAGCAGTCCGCTGCACCTGCTAGAAAGGTTGTTGTTTTACCAAAGAAAGTAGCTGTCCCATCCAAAGCATTGCATAAACCAGCACCTTCAGCCACATCAGATCAAGTCCAACTCAAACCTACAGCTCAGGAGGTAAGATTTCCAGATAAGCTGCATTATTCTTTCAACCTTGAGTCTGAAATTCAAAAATTGAAAATCCCTTCCCCTTTAATTGAGTTGATGAAGAATGATACATTTAAAACCTCCATTTTGAATTCCCTTCAGCCCAAGGTGCACATTGACACTGACTTTGTAAATTTGCAAGATGACAAGCCTGTTGTAACCCTGGGCCCTGTGATTGAAGATCTAAAGGACTCCTGCCCACCATTCTAATGATCTTTGAACATCCATGATAAAATCCTCCATAAATGTCTGCTAGATTCAAGAGCCTCTCATAACTTGATGCCAAAGGCTGTGATGGATGAGATCGGCCTCAACATTACCAAGCCCTACCATGATTTATTCTCTTTTGACTCCAGGAAGGTCAAATGCTTGGGTCTCATCAAAGACCTCGCTGTAAACCTAACGCAGCTACCTTCAAAAAGCATAATGATGGACATCGTGGTGGCCGATATTCCTCCAAAATTCAGCCTCTTGCTATCGCGGTCATGGAGCAAAAGATTAGGCGGCGCCCTCTAGATGGATCTCACATATGCTACCATTCCCATGTTTGGAGGGGGAACTAAGCAGCTGTACAGAGAAAATCAACTAGCATACATCATAAGCAAAGAGAGCCGCTCAGTGAATCACCCAATTTACACCATGGACACCAATTTTGGATCCTGTATTTTGCAAATTGATGATGATCAGCAAACATCAGTTCAGCTCACTGAGCCCACATTTCCATAGCCCGAAGAAGCCACAATAGTGATCTGGACCGTGTATTTCGATGGGGCAAGCACTCAGAACTCAGCAGGAGCAGGTATAGTCTTGATCTCCCCAGCTAACAAAAACATTCACTTATCTTATAAGCTAGATTTCAAGACCACGAACAACGTAGCAGAATATGAAGCCCTATTGCTGGGAGTTAAAGCAGCCAAGGAGATGGGAATCATGTGGGTAAAGATTTTTGGGGACGCATACCTCATCATACAGTAGGTAAACAACACTTTTCAGACAAAAAATATCAGATTGAAGGCCTATAGGGACAAGGTATGGAAACTCAGAGACTCATTTATGTTTTTTGAACTGTCATATATTCCTTGGGATTTGAATCACCTGGATAATTCCCGGGCCATCTCCGCAAGTCTTTTTGTTCCTCCTTTACCCCCTAGGATCAACTATGATGTTCAAGTCAAGTACAGACCCTCTCTGCCAGACAATGTAAAATTTTTGAGGGTGTTTGAGAATGATGAGGAGCTTAGTAAATTCCTTCAATTAGTGGGTGAGTTCTCTAACATACACATAGAACAGGAAAACCTTAACAGGGAGGAATCCAAACAACTCAAGTTAAAAGATAAAGTGACTGAGCAGAATATAGTCCAATTTCCCAGCAACTACATACCCCGAGGTCTAGTACCATTAGAAGAACTGTTTGATCACAATGACGTCCCTTTCAAGCTGACCAAGAGGGAGCTAGATCTTGCTATCCAAGAGCTGAACATAGGCAGCCAAAGCCATCCAAAATTGATAAATCTATCCATTGGGATGACTGCTGAACATAAGTCTGAATATTGCAGCTTGATAAAAGAGTTTGCTGATGTCTTTGCATGGGAGTATAGTGACCTAAAAACGTATGACACCAACATCATCCAACACATGATTCCTATGGAGAAGGACACCATTCCTTTCAAACAGAAGCTGAGACCCATCATCCCCCTTCTATTACCAGTGATTGAGAAAGAGATCCACAAGCTCCTCAAAGCCAAGATTGTAATCCCCATCAGATATTCCAAGTGGATTGCAAATCTAGTAGTGGTGAGAAAGAAAAATGGAGAAATCAGGTTGTGTGTGGATTTTAGAAACCTGAACAAGTGTTCCAAAAAAGACAACTATCCACTGCCCAAGATGGAACATCTGATGCAGAGAGTATCGGGGACTAGGGTCATGTCCTTCCTTGATGGTTTCTCTGGATACAACCAAGTTGCTGTGCACCCAGATGACCAAGAGAAGACTGCCTTTACCACTCCCTGGGGCACCTTCATGTATGCTAAAATGCCATTTGGGCTAATGAATACTGGGGCTACTTTTCAGCAAGCTATGGACCTAGCTTTTGTAGGGATAAAAGATAAATACATGCTAATATATTTAGATGACTTAACAGTTTACTCTCACAACCATCATGATCACTTGCAGCATTTAAGGAAGGTATTTCTGAAGTGCAGAAGGTTTTGAATATCATTGAACCCCAAGAAGTGCCAGTTTGCACTCAATGAAGGAAAGCTCCTAGGCCACATAGTCTCAGTAGAAGGTGTAAAGATTGATCTGGTAAGAGTAGAAGCAATTTAGAAGTTGTCAATACCAAGGTAAAAAAGAGACATTCAGTCCTTTTTAGGCAAGATAAACTTTGTCAAGAGATTCGTTCCAAATTTATCCGAGCTGGTAAAGCACATAACAACCATGTTAAAAAAGGATGCGGAAATAAAGTGGACTGATCAGGAAAGAAATTCTTTTGAAGACATTAAGAAAGCCATCATGGAGGCCCCAACCCTGATTAGTCTCGACTACACCAAGGGTTTTTACATTTTCTCTTTTGCATCTTATGACACAGTGGCGGTTGTACTATTACAAAAGAATGATGAAGGTCTTGATCATCCAATTGATTTCTTCAACAGAACTCCGAGAGATGTTGAACTGAAGTATGACCCAATTGAGAAGCAGGCTTATGCTCTCATAAAATCTTTGAAGAACTTCAGAATCTACATTCTCCATGCAAAGGTCATTACATATGTCCCTTCAGCAGCAGTGAAGGATGTTTTGACTCAGCCTAACATTGATGGGAAGAGAGATAAGTGGATTGCCAAACTCATTGAATTTGATGTAGAGGTGAAGCCCACCAAGTTGGTAAAGCGATTAGGTCTGGCCAAACTCATGGCCAAAGAAAACTGTGAATTGCTGGGAATGAATTTCACGTATGTCAGATCAACAAAGGTGCAGACAATGGTAGCAGTTGAAACATAAATAAATCAAGATCATAATAACAGTCTAGTAGTAGCTGAGAACATATCTTCATGTGAGTGGTACTCAAGTATCATTCAATTTTTGCTAAAGTTAGAAGTTTCTCCTAATATTACTCCTAACCAAGCACGAGCTCTTAAGTTGAAATCTGTTAAGTTTTGCATAATTGACAATTTGCTGTATTGGAAGGATTAGTATGGAATTTTGTTAAGATGTCTAGATAAAGAGGAATCAAAACAAGCCATGCATCACTTTCATTCCATTACATGTGGAGGCCACCACTACTGGAAAACCACATCCCACAAGATCTTAAAAGTAGGATACTATTGGCCAACCCTCTTTGCTGATGTATGCACTTTTGTAAGGGCCTGTGAGCAATGTCAAAGATTTGTAGGGAAGCAACAGCTCAAATCCTTGCCCCTTAGGCCTGTTATAGTAACTGGGCCTTTCCAGTAATGGGGTCTAGATTTCATAGGTGAAATAAATCCATCTTCTAGTGGACAGCATAAATGGATCTTAGTATCCACTGACTACTTTACCAAATGGATAGAAGCAATACCCACCAGAAATTCCACTCATCAAGTCATCATGAGATTCTTATATGAGAACATCTTCAGTAGGTTTGGTTGCCCTGTAAGGTTAGTAACTGATAATGCACAAGCCTTTAAAGCTGGGGCATTGGTTAAATTGTGTGAATCAATGGATATTCAACTGGTGCACTCCACATCCTATTACCCACAAGGCAATGGCCTGGCTGAGTCATCCAACAAAAGCTTAGTCCAGATCATTAGGAAATTTCTAGAGACAAATCAGAAAAGCTGGGATTCAAAGCTTAAGTTTGCCTTATGGGTTGATAGGGTGACAGATAAAAGATCCATAGGGACTTCTCCATTCAAACTAGTTTATGGCACTGAGGCCACCTTTCCTATCTAGCTCATCCTTCCAGTGGCAAAGTTTTTTCAGGAAGAGGAAGATGAACCAAATGATATGATGAGAAGGATGATGGATTTGGTGGATTTATAGTAGATCAGGGAGCAAGTGGTAGGAAAATCAGACACTCATGAACAGAGGATAAAGGGCATGTTTGACAAAAGAGCAAAGGCAGAGAACTTCCAGGTCAGATATTGGGTCCTCAAGTGGGATGCCATCAGACAGGACAAGGGGAAACATGGAAAATTTGACTCTTTATGGATTGGCCCTTTTGTTATAGACTAGGTATATGAAAATAACACCTTCAAATTGTAGAATCTGGAAGCTGAAGAGGTATTCGATGGCCCAGTAAATGGGAGGTTCCTAAAACTCTATTTTATTTGAGGCTCTGAGGCCTTATTATTGTAAATTAGTAGATAGTAGGTTGTTTTGATTTCAGAATAAGACTCCATGCCCAATGGAACAATAAAGAATAGTGTTAAGTTACTTAGTTTCTTTTAGGGAAAGGCATTTTGGTCTAGGGTTCTTGGGACCTCAGAGGGAGGTTCCCATCCCCGAGTAGGAGCTAGATGTTATCTCCCGAAATAAATTTATTTTTAATAGTATGAAGAATTTAAATCATGCAATGAAGGATATGAAGATCACTAACAGTTTTGAAAGCCTCTATTTTTTATGCAAATTTCACAAAGTTGTGGCTTGGGTGAGGATCAGAACATCTCATTAGCCACCGAAAGATGGAAGATAAATAGCAGGTGGAAGACCCCTTCGACAGATAAACATATTGCTGAATTTTTTTTGAACACCATCGGAGAATTTTTGAATAGCAATCGGAGGTTTTAAAGACTATAGATCGGCGAGCTAGTTCCCAAAGGCGTCGCAACTTCGAAGAAATAACGATTAAAAGATCCGATGGTGAGAGGTTTTGATTTTTGATCACCGATGAAATCAGTTCGGGACTTGAAAACTTTAAAACCGGCGGCAAGATAGTTAAATGAGGAGCCGAAACGGTGGGAAACCAAATGACTACGGGTTCCGCCACAACATAAAAACTTCGGCGATGAAGGACTGGCCACGGGTTTCGAAACAACATGGACTCGTCGCCGATTAGAGGAACTGAAGCTACGCATTGGAGCTCAAAAAGACTAACCGTCGGCAGCATAGGTCACTAAGGAACCGAAAGGGCGGAAGATATACAAACCGCGGGTTTCGCAAGCGTATAAAAAATTCGGCGTCGGAACTAGGAATCACTAGTCGTCGGCAGGATAGTTAAACGGGGAGCCGCAACGATGGGAAACAAAGGAATACAGATCAGCGAAGTTCACCACATTCCGATAGCGCAAAAAATAAAAGATCATCGACGATCGGAAGACATACAGACTAACCGTCGGTGATTTAGTCTACTAAAGAGCTGCAATGGCGAAAAAAAGATAGTCCGAGGCCTCCACGATCAGATGAAAATTTTGGTGATCGGAGAAGCTGAAGATTACATGGCAGCAACGTTCAGATAAAAGGCTCCGATACATTAGTTATTACTGCTCTCGATCGCTGACGAGCAAATGATAGAGAGTGCCAGTTTTGAGATTCAGAGCACCGATAGGCTAAAGGAATAGCTTTCGATCACCGATGAAGAAGCCGTCGTGATACTGGTGATCTAAGGAGCTGACATTGCGGCAACGATGAGATTTGGGGCACCGATGGCACAGAAGACAAAGCTCCTGATTAGCGACTGCGACAGTAAGGTAGAGAAACTGTGGAAATAATGGGACTTAGAGTGCCGAAACGACGGAAATACTGAGATTTGGAGCGTCGATGGCACAAAAGAAAAAGCCTCCGATCGACGACTACGGCAACAAAGTAGAAAATTTATGGGCAGATTGAACAAGACTAGGCACTTCAGTTAAACACTGATACACTAACTGTTGACGACAAATTCACAGTGAACCAGCAGTGGGAATTATTAGCGACCACTTTGATCATTAAAAGACTGCTCAATGAACTAGATCTTCATAGTAAATGAACAAATAGTTAGCAAGGGTTTGAAGCCCTAATGAGGAAAAACTATCACTTTCAATTTTTTTTTTGTGTAAACAGATCTGATTTTCAGGATCTGTAAATTTTGTAAAAGGATATAAAGCCCATGATTATTTGATTAATAAGGGTTCTATTCCAGGGATTTGTAACCCCATCCTATTATCAAGCGTCTCATCTGGTTTATTCATAATACGAGCTCTTTTGTTGTGATTTGTTCAGCCATCTTCTTTATCATTACTGTACTTAAGCCTGAATGTGCATTTAGGTGATTTCAAGTTGATTAAAAGCCAGTAGTTGTCATCCTATTGGTAAGTTTATGTGATTTGATTGATAAGTACCATCCTTGTCAGGATTTAGCCATTTGTATGCATGTGTTATGCGTGTAAGTCTGCTAGTTTGGTGAGTTCTCCATTCCTGCACCTTTTTGTCAAACTACTGAACAAGTTGTAACTAAAAGCCTTGTGATTGAGTGAGACTCATGCATGTCTTGAGAGTGGGAGGTTATATAGGTTATCCGTCTTGATCCATATCAAAAACCCAAAAAACAGTTTAAGTTACCAGGCATCCTCGAGCTACAACCTAGAGGAGTTTCCTGGAGTGATAACAGGCACAATACTCCTCGTTGTCATCTTTACCCTTTCAAATTCAATAGGGCTTGGTTGTTGCAAAAGGACTTCTCTGAGATTGTTTTTTCTTCATGGAACACTCAGCTCCTGGGGTCCATGGATCCTATGTCATCTCTTACTTATAAACTCAAAATACCGAAAGAGACTGTTAAGGCTTGGGAGAAAGAGGTGAATCAAAGTAAAGCTAAAGATATTTTGGAGGTAGACCGGGACATAAATCCCTTACTGTTTTCTCAAGCATATGGTATCCTTTTTGTACATGAGTCCTCACAACTGTCCTCCCTTAAGGCTAAAAAATAATCTTTACTGACTCATTAGATCTTGACTTGGAAACTTAAAAGTAGAATAGATTGGCTAAATGAGGGGGATGCAAACACAAAAAAATTTCACTCCTTTGCCTTTGCCCAAAGGGCCTCCAAATATATGTGGGCTCTTCGAAACCAACTGGGTGAGATGATTGAGGATGATATTCAGCTCAAAGAACTTGGGGTTGCCCATTTCTCTGAACTCTTCTCGGATGATGGATTGACCAATATTGAAGATCAACTGAAGGTTGTCAGGATTTTTCCTACTATGGTCTCAGATTAAGAAAAAGAATCTTTCATATCAGATATCACTCTTTCAGATATTGAAAGTATTCTTAAGGGCTTCAAAAAGGACAAAAGTCCTGGTCCTGATGGTTGGCCCGTAGAATTCTACTTACATTTTTTTTATCTTATTGGTCTTGATATTCTCAGAGCTGTGGAGCAGTCTAGAAAAGAAGGTAGGGTATCAGGCTCATTAAATTCAACCTTTATTACCCTTATACCAAAGAGTGATAAGCCATCCTCTTTCTCTGAATTTAGGCCTATATCCCTCTATAATCTTGTCTACAAGGTTATCTCTAAACTTGCAGCTGTCAGACTTAAACCCATTCTGGATAAGGCCATCACTTGGAATAAGTTTGGATTCCTTCATAATAGGCAGATTGTGAAGCCTATTGGCATCATCCAGGAAGTATTACATACTACAAAAATGGAAAAGAGGCAGGTCTTTATACTGAAGTTAGATCTTGTTAAGGCATTTGATAGGGTAAACTGGACATTCCTTCGACTGGTCCTACTTCAAATTGGTATACCAGTCATTGGTGTTAATTGGATCATGGGCTGTGTGGAGTCTAGAAAATTTGCAGTACTCATCAACGGTACCCCCACTAAATTTTTTCATGCTCAATAGGTATCAGACAGGGCTGTCCCCTTTCCCCTCTACTTTTTATTATGACTATTGAAAGTCTTAGTTTAATGATCAATCAGGTCCATCATGAGGGTCTTATCTAGGGTATTAAAGTTACTTCTTCTTTGGATCTTACGCGCTTTCTATTTGTAGACGATGTACTGTTGTTTGGGGTAGGGACTGTTGAATAATGGCAATTACATTTCAAAACACTCTTAGATCTCTTCTGCTTTGCAATGGGTATGAGCATTAGTGAAGTAAAATCATCCTTTTTGTATAATGAAGTTGATCAGATTATCAGAGATAGTGTGGCAGAAATTATCCCTTACAAAATGGATCCATTATCTGATGGATTCAAGTACTTGGGCTTCTACTTGAAACCTATGGGCTATCTTGCTAATGATTGGCACTGGCTATTAAACAAATTTGAGAAAATAATTAGTAATTGGTCCTACATCCTATTGAGCATGGGAGGTCGATTGATACTAGTTAAAGTAGTCTTGACTGGGCTGGCTATATACTGGCTTACACTGGCAAGGATGCCACAATCAATTCTGAACTTCCTCAGACGAGCCATATTCAATTTTCTTTGGGAGAATTCTTTTGGTAAATCTAAGATTCACTTAGTGGATTGGCACCTGATTTCCAGGCCCTTTGAGATGGGTGGACGGAATATTCTAAACCTGGAACGGTTTAGTAAGGCTCTCAAACTCAAATGCTTTTGGATGGTACTGCAAGGTAATGGTATTTGGTCGACTATCATCTCCTTCAAATATTTAAAAAATAGGATTGTTGTTGAATGGATACATGCTCGTACCTTCTCTCTTAAGGGATCGTCACATATTTGGAATGGCTTTATTAGAACTTTGTCGTGGCTAATGAGATGGCTGGGATGGAGAGTGGGGAATGGAAAAGACATAAAAATTAGAGTGGATCCCATTGTTGGCTCCAACTCTGCATATATTTTGCCTGAGGATCTCAAATATTATATGGAGGATTATGGTATTTCCTCACTAGCTGATGCACATTACAATGGTACTAATTATATTTCCCATCAGTACTGGCTCTCAGCAGAGGAACTTGAACTGGATGGTGATTGGAAGGTTATGTGGAATAACTATATCAAGGGACTCTCACATGGCTGCATATGACTGTCTGACAAACAAGAATCCTTGGTTTGGTGTATAATAGACATTTGGGTCAAGTAACATCTCAACTAGCATATGATTGTATTGCTCATTGTCACTGTTAGGATTCTCCTGAAAAGATCTTGGTTAACATGTGGAAATACAATTTACCACTGAAAGTTATATGCTTTGTTTGGATTTGCTTGCACAATAGGATTAATACCTGGGATAATCTGCTAAAAAAGGGTTGGACAGGCCCGAGTCGATGTTGTTTATGTAGGAGTGATGCTGAAACAGTAAACCACCTTTTTGTTGATTGTAGATTTACCAGGGAGGTCATTGTTGGTCTCGGTTCGATCCTACATCGAGCCATCAATTGGAATGAGCCAACATATTTACTCACATTAGAGGAAATTTGGGGTCTAAAATGGGCCTTATAAGAAAACGTGCCAATAATCAATTTTGTGAGTTGGAAATCAAGAACCAATAGAATTTCAATAAAATGAGTCAACCATAATGGTTGAATTAACATATTTGTCATAAAAGAAAACTACTTTTTTTATTTGTATTTTCGACATATCTCCCTGTGTTTTTACTCAAATTTCAGGCGGGAGAGCTCGTTGGATGCGGAATTTAATTCCACATCCAAGGAGTACCCACACTGCATACTTTTGATAGACCCTGCTACCCCAAAAACAAGAAATTCCTGAAAAAACGTGACGATGATGTCCAATGAGCTCTCCTGCTCAGAATTTGAGTAAAAACACAGGGAGATATGTCGAAAATATGAACAAAAAAAGTATTTTTTTCATTCTTCCTCCAAAATTAATAACTATTATTTTATTATTTTAACTATTATTTTATCATTTTCCTTAGGAGGCCCATTTTAGACCTCAAATTTCCTCTATTGATGTTGTTAAATGGACCAGGGCTGAAAGAGAGCTGAGGTATCTTCCTCTCCTTATGACTTGGAAACTTTGGCTTTTTGCATAACATAGTTCTATTTGAAAAAAATTTCCCTTCATCGAACCTCACCATACATTATATAATGGATCAACTATCTAAACACAAAGTGAAAGTGTTTACTAAAACTTCCAGAAATTTAGCTGGCTTGTCTTTGGTATTTGACTATCCTGTGGTTTTTTTGATGGAGCCTCAGCCTCTTGTATGGGTAGTTTAGGAGTACACATTATTTTAAACATGGACCATTACTTCTTCCTAAAACTTGGATGCAGTCAGAGCACTAATACTTGGTCAGAACTACTTGCACTTTGGGTTCTTCTTATCTTTTCAAAGCACATTGGGATCCCTTACTTGCATATTAGAGGGGACTCTTTGGCTATTATTAATTGGTTCAATGGATTGGCTACCTTGGAGACATTGGAACTGGCTGGTTGGTGTACTGAGATCACGAATCTTCGATCTTACTTTATCCATCTTGAATCAGCCCATGTCTTTAGAGAAGTCAATGTTTAGACGGATCGTCTCTCTAAGGAGGCACTCCATATTCTAGCTGGGCTACTATATTTCATGGAATTTATAAAGGGAGCATGCATTTGGCATGGCTCAACTTAGCTCTTCTGAGCTTGAATATTTCACTATTATGGGATTGTTTTTTACTGAAAATCATCTCTGATGATTGTTTTGATAGTGCTATCTTGCTTATATTCATTCCAGCTGAGTGCCTCCTTAAAATTATTGGTCTGTCTGGGGTTGAATCCTGATTGCTGAGCTGATTCGAGAGGGAGACTGAAAGATACTTTTATGTCTTCTCCCCTTTCTCGATTGGAGAATGACTATACAATGTTCCAGTTTGTCCTTTACACTAGTACTCTTACTTGCTAATCCCCTCTGTGAGTTTTTGGGATGAACTGAATCCAAGACTTTGATGAAAGTTGTATGCTGATAGGTATTTTTTTGCTGATGACGAAAGGTTTCCTTTGATTCATATAATAACAGGGAAGTGCTATTTTTCTCCTGGAAAAAAGAAACACAATCATGATCGCGGGGAATATTTTAAAGTAGAAACACAATCATGATCATAGTAATGAGTTATACAAAGTTGTTGTTGTTGTTATTCAACGATGGTAAAATGAAAAATTTGTGACTTAAGAGTTACTTGAAAGAGTGTTGTAGTAATAAATTTTATAAAATTTCTAACAAGGTCATTTTTAAGGGGAATATGGATTATATTTAATTCATTTATATTGTCATTTAAGTTAATTAATTGTGTTTTTGATTCCTTAAAAATGTAATCATTTACATAGTTTGAGTTCAATAATTTGTTATTTTAATAACATTGAAATAAAGTATTATAAATATTTCTTATATTTTTTTTCTAAATTTTTAATAGTTTATTTATACGAGAATACAATTCAATATTTATTTATATGCATATTTTGAATACAA
>LPNX011106291.1:297413-349293 GCA_001517045.1 Pseudotsuga menziesii
AAATTGCCACTTGGGTATACAATTATGTAATTGAGAGAGATTTAGATGGCACATTTCCATAAATAACAATAGAGTTTATCCATTGACAAACAACCAAAAGAACCAAGATTATTAATAATAACTTAGGTAGGCACAATATGAGTCCCATCTCATGTAGGGGGTTGTTATTGAGCTCTAGAGTGGACATAAAGCAACATTGGTTGGCGGTGGATTTGATATGGCACATCCTCGCCCTTCATCACCTTTCTTGGGCTTCTCAAGAGACTTCTATGTCTTGAAAAGGTCAAAGGAGAGGCACATTATCTTATAATTATGGTGGTGTAGCAGTGGGGGTCATTTGTGGGAGAACTTTGTCCTCTCTCTATCAATCATGTAATGTCCTATTAGCTCTCTAGGATTGCTTGTAACACAACTAATGGTTTGTGCCTTGCTCATAGTGCATGGGCACCTCCAATATTCTATAGGTTGGTATCGACTGCCTAAATCCAATTTCACTTTATCAACTTGCATAATAAAACTTATAGATTTGTCTTACTAAGAAATTGTTTTAATATGTTGTCTTATTAATGACACTATTTTGTTTCTTCCAAAGGAGAAAAATCACTTCATTTTTTATTGGCTACCATGTTACATGGAACCCAAAACCAAAGAGCGCTCATCTCATAGAAGAGAACTTCCAACAAATAGAAGTAGGGACAAGTTGGTCACATAAGTTAGTGACCAAGTCCCATGAAGAATTAATGTAAACCCAATGATATAATTGGGTTTGATGATTTTTGATCTTTGACATAGTAGGAAATTATGCCAAGGGATGCTAAGGTGGAAAACCCTGTTGCCAAGATCTATACCCTCAAGAATTAATGATTAGGAAAAGTACTTTTTGGTCTCAACCAAAGTTATATAGGATTTTCATAGTGAAAACAACCAGGTCATAGACTTGAGATGCCAAATCCTATTCAACTAACCATCCAAGACAGGCATATGATAAATCCACCTATATCCATTCACAAGATTGTACTTCTTAAAGGCATGGTCACTATTCCATGTTTCGTCCTTCAACCAAGATTCAAGTGTTTGTAGACCAAGACTTATAATGAGATAATAAATTGTGATTCCTTTGATAAGATCAAAAACTGATTTTTCAAGGTTAGTCAACCAAGATTTTCCTTGTGTTGATGCTCATATTTAATTGTTAGAGTTTGCACTTTAATTCAAATTTGTTAGATGTATAATCTAATGCAATAGGATCACTGAAATATAGACAAGCACAAGATAAAACGAGACACAAAGATTTTATCCTAGGAAAACCCTCTCTTGGGAAAAAGCCAACAGCTTCTTTAGTATAGATTCATCACTTAGTACGATGTCAAACAAATATAGAAAACCCAAGAGATAAGATAACTTCTGCAACTTCTTCTTCTACCACCCCAACAAACTTGTATTTCTTTTCCTTCGAGCGAACTTGCTTGAACTTGCAGTGTGTCCAAATGAGGGAGGGAACCTCCCTATTTATACTCTTCATGTGGGTGACCTAAAAACCTAATTGGGACGACTTCTTAGTCTTACTGGGCCGACTTCTATAAGTGAGACTCAAAAAGACATTTTATACTTATTCTTTTTGGGACTATTTTCCCTAATTACAACAAAGGTTTTACCTCGATATTATCACATGACCAAGTACATCAATGATGTCTCCGATCGGAAGAAAAACATCTCTAAAAGAAGGAATAACACAAGTGAAATAAATATAATAAGAATATATTCCAAAGTTATATTTTCAACAACACTCCCTCTTAAAAAGGAATACATTCTTCTGACATGGTCATCACCATGACTAGACGCAATCTATGGACATCATCATCATCGTTGCAACAAATCTCGTCTCATCAACCATTGACCAGTGAAATCTCTTGAATCTATACGTCATGAGAAGTTCTACAGAGCCAACCCTATTTTATGTTGGATGTAGGTCTAGATCCCATCTATAACTTCATCATCTCTACGAGAAATCCATTAAGTAGGTACAACCCATGGCCACATATTAAATTTCCAAAGAAATCACCCGCGTCTCCTACTGTCATCTCCTCGTATCCAAATCATATAATCATGTCATGTGGAAAACATCCCAGGTGCCTATATGTTATCCCTCGGACAACATGTGTCTTCCACCTAATGGAGATCAGCTTAGGAAAAATTGCTTCTTCTTGACACATGGAGAGTAGCCTAGGAGCATACTGCGTCTTCTTGACATGTAGAGAGCATCCCAGATGTATTATGTCCCTTGGTCAACCTGCGTCTCTTGAGATGTGGAGAGCATCCCAGGAGCATATGCATCTGCCACTTAGTGGAGAGAATCCCAGATGTCATGCGTCTTCTCGACATGTAGAGAGGAACCCATGAACATATGTGTCTTCCACCCAGTGGAGAGTAGCCAAGATATATTATGACCCACATACCACATGCATCTTCTTGACATGTGGAGAGAAGCCCAGGAGAATTTCTGTCTTACACCTAGTGGAGAGTAGCCCAAATCTCCTGCATATTTCTGACACGTAGAGAGCAACCTAGGTGCACCTGCATCTTCTGGACATGTCATATTGCTCCCTATTTTGAGGAACATCAATCTGGATAAATCCAAGCTTCTCCTTGAAGTAATTGAACTTCACTCTTTCTAATGGATTGGTTAACACGTCAGCTGTTTACTCGTATGTTGCCACATACTGGATATTTAGTGCTCCTCTCTGCACCATATATCTGATATAGTGATACTTGACGTCAATATGCTTTAAATTGTCATGGAAAACTGGATTCCCTGATTGCTTCACACAAATCTGGTTGTCACAAAAGATACAAGTCGCCTATAACTCGAGATCAAACAAATCTAACAGTAGCTTCCAAATCCATATTGCCTCACAACTAGCCAAACATGATTGAATGTAATTTTCTTTGGTTGTACTAACTACCACGCTTAACTGGATCATGCTAAACCAAGAGTAAATATCGGATCCCAAACTAAAGCAACATCCTAAAGTTCTCTTTCTACTTGTGGCACTACCTGCCCAATATGAACCTACATAACCATGCAGATTAATCTTCTGATCTGCCACATACTTGATCCCATCCTCAATTGTACCCTTTAAGTACCTCAATACATGCTTTGCAACAACTGGGTGAACATGTCTCATATTTGTTAGAAACTAGCTCAATGTGTTCACAACAAAGCATATTTTTGGTCTCACGTTTGTCAAGTACATCAACGAACCGATCATTTGTCTATACATCGTGGAATCAACTGTATATGAAGAAGCAGCACACCACAAATTCAAGTTTGATTCCATGGGCATGGCAATGGCATTGTAGTCCTTCATTCCAAACCTCTTCAGGATCTCTATTAGCATACTTTATTTGAATAAGGAATATCCCATATGAATTCTGGCACACCACTAGACCTAATAAGTAGTACATCATCCCCAGGTCCTTTATCTCTAACTATGTGCCCACCCTCCTCTTTGTATATGCAATGAGATCATCCTCACCTGTTAGGAATAGGTCGTCTACTTATAGTAGTAGTATCACTGGTTTTCCACCCTCAACCTTTAAGTAGAGGTTGGAATCTGCTTTACTCTTGGTAAATCCTAAGCTCATCAGAAAACTATCCATCCTACCATACCACGTCTTGGGTGCCTGCTTCAATCCGTACAAGTCCTTCTTTAACATCTTTCACACATGAGTCTGTCTGTCATGTGTCTCAAATCCCAGTGGATGCTTTACATACACTTCCTCTTCAATTACACCATTAAAGAAATCTATCTTGACGTCCATCTGATGTATTTTCTATTTCATTACTACGACTAAGGAAAGTACATATACGATGGAATTTTATCTCACTACATGTGCAAATGTCTCCTCGTAATCTATGCCTTTTTTTTGGGTGAAGACACATGCTACAAATATTTCCTTGTATTTTTTAATGCTTTCGTTTGCTACATGCTTGATATTGTAGATCCATTTGGAAGACACTACATACTTTACTTCTGGTCTCGAGACCACCTCCCAGATATCATTCTTCATGATTGACTGATATTATTCAATCATGGCATCCTTCCATTCCTTCTTTTCTGATGCCTCCTTATAGTTGGAACATTCTTCACCAATGATGTCACATAGTAGCGCTACATAGCTGGAGTATGGTCTTTGTCTCTTGCTTTGTCTAGAAGTCCCATATGGAGAACCATACCTTTCTGCATATTGGATAGTTTCATGTGCCCATGTTGGTCTTCTCTTGTAGGATATATTCTCATGAGGTGGATCTACAGGTCTCTGTAGTTCTGTTATGTCATGGTGTTCATGGCCTTCTTGGACTATCTCTTCCTTAACTGGAGTCTATGGCTCTAGGAACTTTAGGATCTTCAGTTTCTTGGGTGTGGGATTGTATTGATCTATTGTAGGTTGAGTCTTCATCAAATGTAACGTTTTTTCTGGTCTCAGTCTTCTTGAATCCTGGAAAGTATATTCTGTATGCTTTTGATGTGTCACTGTATCCAAAAAATATGCCCTTCTTCCCTGTAGGATCTAGTTTTGTTCTCTTTTCTTTGGAAACATGTATGTACACAAGGTAATCAAATATCATGAGATGGGTGACTTCTGGTTTCTCTCCTAAGAAAGCTTCTTTTGGGTTCTTGTTATCCAAGACACAACAAGGTGTTATGTTTTGTACATATATGACAAGTCTTGCTGCTTCTTCCCACGAGTGCATTGGAAGAACTTGGTCATGAAGCATCACCTTCATTGCTTCTATTATCGTTTTGTTCTTTATTTCTATAATGCCGATTTGTTGAGGATTATAGGGAGTGCTCATCTCCCTCTTAATCCCATATTATCTACATAGGTCTTTGAAACTTTCTAAAGTGAACTCACCACCATTATTTGATCGTAAATTCTTGATCTTCGTAAAGTTTATGTCTTCCTTTTGGTTCGTAATTCCTTCTCAGGATTCTTCATTCATATCTTCATCATTGTTAAGGAGACAAGGAAATATGATCTTCAGGGAGTGATGATCAGAGTTATCAAAAAGTGTAAGGGTTAGACCACCCTAATTCAATCTTTTGTGGTTTTGTAATGGCTTCTATGATGATAGGATTCCATACTTGAACTTCTTGTTAATAGAGTATGAGCTCTACTTAACCTTGCATATTTATTTTTCTTCGATTAGTTTGTTGATGACCTTTATAATTATGATGACGATACGGTATGCTTGTATATAATGTCATGTTCTTGAAACCTTCGTCTTTTGAAACTTTTGGTGATATATTGGTAGGTGTGATTTCAATTGGATTTGTATTTGCAATGTACCCAAAATCCACCTTACTATTTGTGGGAAATGGGGTATAATTTTTTTATTAGACTTCACTCAAACAAACCAAATAAGTTAGTCCTATTGATTATCAAGTACATTCCATGAATTTCAACCCTTGCGAGAATAAGGCATATAGGTCTAATTAACTCATGATTCAACATGTAATAGTTAATGCTTAAATCAAATGGAAAACGTCCTTCTAAATAACATTAGTAAAATTATTTAATAAACCTACCATTGAATATTTCAACTTCACACTCATCAAGCAATGCCAATGATGCAAGGCCATATCAAATATACATATGCCAATGATGCAAGGCCATATCAAATATACATAGTGATCCTTTTTAAGCAACAAAGTATAAAATTTTGTTGTAAGTTAACTACCTTTTTTAAGTGTATAAACTTATTATATCTTCTTAGATAGACTTCAAAACGTAAAAGTTATTATTACACATACTACGAGGACACATCTAATTAGTTCCAACACATGAACATATTACTTTCTTCCTTTAATTTCTTCCTTTAATTCACTTAATATATATTACACAAGTTATATCACAATTTTTTGAGTGAAGTACAACATTCTTGCAAATCTACTTTTTATCCTAATCTACTAATTACTGGTTAATTACATTCAATCAATGTAAACTTCCTCTTTGCACAAAGGGAACAAATCAACCTTGATTATCCTATTAATGTATGATATCAACACACTTCAATCTAATTCAAAATAACGATTCTTCAATAACAAATAAACATTTTCAATGATTATGTTAGTTCCTATTCGTAAAACTTTACGAGCAATAAATACTTAATTGAAAAAATACTTATCTGAATTAAGTAAGCTTGGGCGACTTTGACTTTCCATCCTACCTTAATCTCTTTGTCTGGCTTACTGTCTGTCGAGAGGCCACCCTAAGTTGAGCATGGAATCCATTAAGGTAAAAAATCTATAAAAAAATTATTCCCACATTTACTAAACCCATGACCACCATGGACTTATCAAGTGATTAAGGAGATTAGTTCTCAACAAACTACTCCAATCATACCATGGAGAACATAAGGTTGACATAAGATTTGATTTCCTTGTAATATATGTTTTCTTAATAAGTTAATTAAATACCCCTTAAGTGAGAAGGGATGATAAGTAGTTTATCTATTATAAAAATATTAGTCTTCCTCTCACGGAAAAAATTAGCAAATGGGTCAACCATTTTCATGGAACCTGGCATATTTAACTCTATGCAACAAAGAGCAAGTAATATTTAAAAGCTTTCGTACATGAATGTATGGAAAGGTCGTTTTCTTTTTGGATAGGTTCACTATATATATATGAAAGAATCCTTAAAATCTAGATCACTATTGAAACTAGTTTCAGTCACATTCAATAATCATATAGGTGATTCAATTAACCACTCAAGTTCCGTTAATCTATATACATTAAAATTGTTTAGCTCTCAAGTATGGAAATTTAAATAACTATATTATTGGAACATACAAGGTTCGACTTCCATTTGGACTGTCTTCTGTGGCTGCAAGGAGTTAGGAAAAAGACTTCTTATGCAAAAAAGTGTTATTCATAAACACAGTTTCTGTAACAAAATTCACACTTGTTTCGAGTCTATCATTTTCAACAAGAAAAGAATTATTGCATCTGAGGAGACTGTGATCCCCCTTTCGCCACGGTCAATGGTTAACTTCGTTGTTGGTCCGTTGGATGAACCAAACGTACATGTTTTTTAAGCTCAGACTTTCACCACAAGCGCCCGCTTGTTTAGTAGAGTTTGTTTCTTTTTAATGCTCCCCTCTCTTTCCAAGAGGTCGAATCCTCCTCGTGAGGAGAACCCTAACTGCTCCTAACATACTCATTAGTATTTAAATATTTCTTTTAAATACCTTTTTTATATCAGTTAATCAGGTCGTAGCATTTCCTTAATAACTTTTAAAAAAATGATCGTTTCTAACATATTTTTATATTTCTTATTCCAATACGTTGATAAATTAATAATTATGATCTTTTTAATATACCTATATTTTATCTCTAGCATATATTATATCCAATTTGCAATTTTCATTTTTAATTATAAGCTTTCTATTATAATATATATACTATTTTATCTATATATATAATTTTTGGTCATTACTTAAGGAAAAATTTATAAACTTTATGAGCAAATTAATAGGGGTCACCGATTGAGGAGGGAGCTCTGAGGGTTAGGGTTTCAGCACGATGCGAGGAGGGTGAGGGTTTGCAGGCCACAGGCTTGTCGACGGCTAGGAGAGGTCATTGTTAGGGCATTGGGAGTGGCGCCGAGGGTCACATTTACGTAGGATTTTTTCTCTTGTAGGTGTGGTGGGACAAATTACTGCTTTGAACTGGCGGATTTTCTCCTCAGCCATTTTTCACCAGTTGGATTTCACCTGCCACCTTGGTTTTTACCTTAGTTTTTTACTGTATGCCCTAACGACTATGGAGGCAGGACATCTAGGGGATTACTCTAGTGACCATTTGGAGAGTGAGGCGATCTAGGCCACAACAGCTGCAAAAATTTGGGATGAGGTGGCGGCCCTGGGCCTAATGAGGGGTTTTGGGTCTCTCCTGTGCATGTTGACTATCCGTTGACAACGCTTGGTTTTTCCCCTTCTGATGTTTTGTTTTTTTCTCCTCCATCATATCTGCAACACGAAGGTGTTGGGGTTCAGCGTGTGGATGACCCTTTGTTGCTCGAAGTCGAGGGGGTGTCGTCATGGCATTCAATTCAGCCCCCACTAGGCTTTGAGGAGGGTGACCTAACCCTCAGTGGTGTGTAGGCTGGGGACTTGTTGTGGCAGGGTTAGAAGTCAGCAGTCAGAACCTCTGGGTTGGCTAGGTCAAAACATTTTGCATGAATCTGGTTCTATATTTGGGAGTCTGAGCACACACGAGCATAGGGATTTCTCAAGCCCTAGTTTGGGGACCGGAACTGGCTCGAATGTCAACGGTGAGGAGTCTAGGGAAGGTATGGAGAACCCCAGGAAAAGAGGAAGGAAGCGCTGGGTAAAATAATGCCATACAAACTACAACTATGCCCTTACATCATCACTCAGAAGCTGGATTATGAGAATGTGCCATTTAGATGTCGGAGGTGTCATGCCTATGGACACCCAACATCCGAATGCAAACTCCCTCTATGGACTAGGCCTGGAGGACGACGTAAGTGGTCAGATGGGATTGACAGGGTGGTTCCCTCAGGTCCTACCTCGTCGCTCCCCCATCAGTTGACACACCCTAGTAGTGTTGGGGAGCAGGGGGGTGGATTCTCTCATGAGGAGGAACGACCTCTTTCAAGCCCAGAAAAGGACTCTATAGAACTAGTCGATATGTTGCATGTGCATGAGCCTCTGTATACGGGTACTCCCCTTCCTCCTCTCTCTCCTTCCATTAATTTTTTTATGAATAATGTTTCTTTCTCTGGTTTAGATTGGGTTGAGGGCCTCAAGAATCTGTCAATCGCTCCACATCTTCCTTTGACCCCTCCTCCCCTTATTGTTTTCCCTCCTTCCCATTTGGAGGAGGTCTCCCCTCCACTAGATCCTGACCTGACACCTTCTGAGGAAGACTCCACCTCGCCCACGCCTGAGTCCTCGGACTTGGGTTATTTTCTCCGCTTTGGTACAAAATTGGGAACTAGGGGTCTTGGGAAAGGGAAGGATCGACCTTTGAAGGGAAGAGGGAGGACATCTTTTATTTCCAAGGCTTAGACTAAAGCAATAAATGATCTTTTGGAAGGGAAACAACACTCTATTGAACGGGCACTTAGAGCAGTACGAACCCATAAGAAGGGACGTTCATGAAACTCATGTCTTTTAATTGCAGGGGTGTGGCTGGTCCCCACAAAAGATCAGCACTAAAGAGAGTGGTATTTTTAGAATGCCTTGACATCATTCTTCTTCAAGAAACTCTGGGTATTGATGAGGTGGTGAAGGCTATATTGGAAAGTTGGTTTGCAGGGTGGACGTTTGAAACTTTGGATGTTAGAGGTTGTTCTGGTTGGTTGGCTATTGGCTGGAACGATAGGAATGTGAAGGTTCACAACTTATGGTGTTCTGCGTCGGCTATTGGAATTTCATGCTTGGCTCTAGACTTAGGGGAAGTATTTATAGTTTGCAATGTTTCAAGGTCCTTATCTCAATAGGATCCCCTTCAAGGATTCTTTTCTCAACAATCCTCTCCTTAAAGGGGACTCGGTAATTCTGGGAGGTGATCTTAATTTCTCTTTGGGGCTGGCAGAAGTTTGGGGGCCATATGCTCGTGCTGACTCTTTAACTGGTTTTTTCACTCAGAGACTAGCAGAGAAAAATTTGATTGACATTGAGCCCATCAAACTCAAACCGACTTGGAGTAACAACCATTTGGCAGATAATAGGGTGGCTAAATGTTTAGATAGGTTTTTGGTAGCAGAGAAAGTGGTGGACATATTTTTTCATTTGAGGCAATGGGTTGGGGTAGGGGGAGGCTCAAATCATTTTCCCATTTTCTTTGAACTTCATAATGGCCTGACTAAGCCCCCTGGCTCGCCAAATTTTAATAAAATTTGGCTTAAAGATGACTCCTTCACAAATATGGTTACCTCCTTGTGGATTCCTTTCAATCCCAGAAACCCTCGATCTGTTGCTTTCCAATTTGTTGATAATATTAAGAGACTAAAAGGTCCTATTAAATATTGGGCCCATGCAAAGAGGATTAGGGAGGACATTGAACTGAATCAAATTGAAGCATAACTCTATAGGATCTATGGGGAAGCTGGAGGGGGTCTGAGGACACAAGATTCCAAAGACTCTATGGTTAGATTGGAAGGAAGAAGGAACACTTTGCTGCTAGAAAAGGAAGAAACCTGGAGACCAAAGAATAGGGAAAATTGGCTAGAGGTTGGGGATGATAATACCAAGTTCTTTCATGCTTATGCAAAGGGGAGGAAGGCTGCAAACACTATTTGGAGTCTTGAAAACTCTCAGGGTGAAGCACAACCTGCTTTTGAAGGAATGGCCAAGGATGGGGTATATCACTTTCATTCACTCTTCAGAGCAAACAATCAGGACATTATTGCAGAAATGGTTAGAGTGGCACAACTTTTCCCCTGTTTTGTGGAAGAGGCAAACAATAGAACCCTAATGGATGAAGTCTCAGAGGAAGAATTGAAGGCTACATGTCGGAATTTTCAAAAGGACTAGAGCTCGGGCCTTGATGGTTGGTTGATTGAATTATTCCTAGAACTTTATTATTTGCTAGGGGCAAATCTTCTCAAAGTGGTAGAGGATTCAAGGATTATAGGGAGGTTGCTAGCTTCAATTCCACCTTCAATGCTTTGATCCCTAAAGCTGACAACCCCACTTCACTAAATGACTTTAGACCTATCTCTCTTTGTAATTGTATCTATAAAGTAGTGTCTAAAGTCATCGCAAGAAGAGTCAAAGGTATTCTATCACAGCATATCTCTGGTGAATAGTTTGGGTTCTTGGAGGGGAGGCAGATCCATGAAGCGATTGGACTAGCACAAGAAGGATTGCACAGTATTAAAACCAAAAAACTCAAAGGAGTTGCTCTAAAAATAGACCTTCCAAGGCCTATGATAAAGTAACTTGCCTTTATATGCATATGCTTCTTACTCATATGAGTTTTGATATTGGTTTTATTAGGTAGATCATGAGTTACATTACAATTGTCTCTTTTTTCGGTCCTTATAAATGGAGTGGCCTCTCCTTTCTTTCATTTTGAGAGAGTTCTTAGACAAGGGTGCCCACCTCCCCCCTTACTTTTCCTTTTGGTAGCGGAAGAATTGAGTAGGGCTTTAAGGGAAGCCAAAAGACAAGGCATTTTGAGGGGAATTCAGGTAGCTCCAAATCTCTTCATTACACATCTACTCTTTGTAGATGATCTCCTAATTTTCTGCACTAGTTCAGTAAGGGATGCTGAAATTCTTCGAGGGATTGTTGAGGTTTTCTCAAAATCTACGGGGATGGAAATAAATACTGGAAATCCCACACTTTCTACAAGTTTGTTGAGGGAAGATGAATTACAGGCCTTTGTAAGAGTATTACCCTTCAATCATTTAGAGGTGGATTCAGGGTTGAAATACCTTGGGTTTCAATTTAAACCTAATCATTATAGGAAGAAGGATTGGAAATGGCTTCTCGATAAGATGAAAAATTGATTAAAGGTTTGGAGCCACAAATGGATCTCGAGAGTAGGTTAGTTGGTCTTGGTGAAATCAGTATTGGAGGCAATCCCAATTTATTGGATGTCCCTGTCCTAGATTCCAAAGGGGACTCTGGAGGTAGTTAGGAAGCTATGTTTTCATTTTCTATGGTGTGTGAAAGAAGCAGATTTTGTTTATCCCTAAGTGAGGTGGGAAAGAATAGCAATTCCTAAATCCTTGGGTGGTTGGGGGATGAAGAACATTTTCTTATTTTTGAAAGTTCTGGCGGCTAAACGAGGGTGGATATTATTGAAGACAGAAAGTATTTGGACTCAAGTGGTAACCCAGAAATATCTAGCTCTGGAGTCTGTTGAAGATTGGGTGAGATCCCCCAGAAAATCACATGTGGGTGGCTCGGTGATCTGGAAGGAAGTGGTAAACTCGTTCTCGGAGATTGAATCAAATTTGGATTGGAACATTGGAGATGGGAGGAGGCTCAGAATCGGGGAAGACCCATGGGTTGGGAGTGGAGATCGCAACCTCCTTCCTGAACGGATGGTGGTGGCCTTGAGGGAGAGGGGTATATTTTTTCTGTCACAACTAAAAGTCCATTAAAAGAAAGGGCCTGGGTTCAATCTTGGAGACAGGTGGATACTTTCAGAATCACGGAACCAGACCAAGCAGTGTTGTCTCTTCTATTTCAGGAAATTAACAGGCCACAAATTATTCTAAGAGATAGGTAAGATGAACTCTTGTGGGAAGGTGAACCGCTTGGCATATAATCTATGAAATCTCGATATATGTGTCTAAGTGCAGATGTGAACAACAGGGAGCCAGTTGGTGGTGGAAAAAACTGTGGAAGGTCAAGAGCCCACCCAAAACTCGATTGTTTATGTGGAACACTTTGGAAAATAAGGTCCCAACGTGGGACAACCTGCAGAAAAGGAACAAACATGGACCTGGGTGGTGTGTTCTTTGTAAGTCAAAGGAAGAGTCATTCACACATATCTTTTTAAATTGTCCTTTCATGAGAAAGGTGTAGGAAGAGTGCAAACGAAAAATTGGTATCCTCTGCATTTGGGAGGGGAAATTGGTGTCTCAAGCTTGGAAAATTGGATTTCTGTGGCACACCTCAAATCTATGCGGGCCTTGCCTCTGTTGGTCATTTGGGGGATCTGGTTGGCAAGGAATAACTGCATTTTTTCAGAAAAATCTTGTACGCTAGAGATTACTGCAACATTATTGTGTGGCATTCTAATTGATTTCCCTCATCATATAAGAGCAACAAAACAAAGGGAGACCCTAGTGGTTGAAATTTAGAGGACTAATCCATGGGAGTTTTTCGATGGTGCATCCCAAAACAACTTCTGTGGGGAGGGGCCCTTCTTTTCCTTTCAGATTCTCACTACTTTGAACTTACTTTGGGGTTGGGAGAGGGAAGTAACAACTATGTTGAAATCATGAGCCTAAAGTTGCTTCTAATTTTTGCAGCAGAAAAGGGTTGCCAAAGATTAAACATTTTTGGTGACTTACTAAATTTTATAAACTAGATAAAAGGGACTCAATAGTGCAGGCAGTTAATATTAGCAAATATCCTTTTGTCCATTCGGGAAGTTTAGAACAAATTTGATACTTTCTCATGTTGTCATGTTTACAGAGAAAACAACAAAGAGGTGGACAAAGCCTAGAAGGAGGGTTTGCAACTAGCTCTAGGGATTCAAAAGATAAAGGAATTCCAGGACAGTATTGCATATGAATACTACCATCAAACGTTTATAGAATGAACATTCCTGAGGGGCTGGCATATCAAAGTTTCTCATCAAGACAGATTTTATTTTTTGTTTTTATATAGTAGGACACATAACTTTTTTTGTTGTTGTTTATTTATATCGATATTTATCAGTCTGGCAAGCCTAGTGACTATATATGCTACTTTATAGCAGATTTTTTATGTAGCAAAACTCTTTATTGGCATAGCTCCATAAAAAAGAGCTACATTATGAAGACAATATGTCTTGGAAACAACCTAGTTTTCTCACAACAATGCACAATGGATGTGCATATACATAATGTAATTTTGTTCACACCTGATGAAATAAAATTACGTTTTTTTTCCGAGGAGAAAAAATATTGGTCATTTTATGAATATTTTGACTTGATAGTTACTCTAAATAGAGATAATCGTAATAATTCATAAAGATAAGTTTTATACGAAGATTATTTCCTCTTTAATTAATATGGGCACTTAAATAAGAAATATTAGCTTAATTCGATTATAGTAATAATAATTAACTTTTCATTTAACTGCAAGACTGCATAATCCTACGCTTTTCCATCCAACAATAATAACTCAATCTACTCAAGTTTTCCTTTAGTTTAGGATGACACTTGAGAGATTTAAAACACCAAGTGAACATCCATAGTTCACTTTTTCTTATGTGCCTAAAGCATTAAGATGACACTCGTGATAAACTCATGGCTTCCCAGCCATTACCTTTCTCCCTAGTGGATTCATGCCCCAATAGTTTAGTCAAGTCCAGTATTTCAGTCTCCTAATTCTACCAAATAAAATTACAACTTAGGAAAATACATAAACATTACTTACAATTCTTTTACCGACCTTGAGCTTCTCGTCGAAAAGTTGCACATTTACATTTACCTTGTATTTTTCGTTACTAAAGAATCAGAGTAGCATAGGGGATGTTACAGTATTGGTTCCGTTCTCCAATGTCTTGATTTTTACCTTTGATGACTTCTTTATTTCAACAAGATCAATCATTGTTTCTTTATTGATTCCTAGTTCTTTATTGATAAGTTTCTCTAGCTTTCCTTGTAGTGACTTCTTATCATTATTTAACTACTTGATTTAAGTAAGCTTCAATTATCAATCCTTAAGCATGAAAGTTCTTCATTGTTCTCCAAATTTTCAACTTTGATCTTAAGGTCTTGGTATTTTTATTGTGTTTCATTTAATCTTTTATTTTTCTCGGGAAACCTCATGGTTAAGGTTTTTTAAGATAGAAACTTCTTGATATTTCTTTGATAATTTTTTGTTGAATTCCTTGAGAAGATCTTGTTTCTCTTGTTCTAACTTTTAAAAGCATTCTCCTTAGACTTCATGATTTTTGCAAGCTGTTTTTGGTTATTATTTCTTAGGTGAGAAATCTCTTCATCCTTTTCAGTGATGACCTTGTCACATTCTTTCTTGAGATCTTGAATTTGTTGTTCTAATATTTTCTCATGTTGTTTTTACTGTTCATCATCTAGATTCATAATTTGTGACATAGATTCATGTGTTTGCACCTTCTGTATATATTCCCTTTAGTGCATAATTTTTTACAATCATGGAAAATAAGAAATTTTAAAGTTGAGAGATAGTTAAACTGCCATGTACAACAAAGAATTTAATCCAAAAATGGAATTCATAGTCAATATCAACTTATAAATGTTTTAACCCCACAGCGGGTGCAAAGGACAGGTGACAACAACCTCCCTACCACTAGGCTCAACATACACCTCGACAACAACCTCCCTGCCATGAGGCTTGGCACACACCTCTATGCTACAAATCTAAGTTATAAAACACCCCATCATGCAACAATTTGGTATGAAGGAAAAGGACAACGGTGAGATTAGCTCGGAGCTTGGCTCAGAGGTTCACATGTTAGGAGAAGGTGGTGGTTTTGCAAGTCATATGAGAATGGATCATAACTGGTACATAGAAGACCTGCTCATATTGAGCCTTAATGTGGGAAGGCATTATGGAATTGAAAGTATACATCCGTCGTGTTTGAGGAGGTGAGATTGTTTTATAGTTCGCAGACTCCACGTAAAATCTTGTAATTTGAATGAGTTACTGCTTTTCTTGCTCAACAACAATAACTAGTTGAACATGCAGGGGAGAGGGATTATCACTATGTCCATGAAAATTACTATGGGAATAAGATTCAACAATAAAGGGAAAGCACCCGTGGCTAACCCTAAGCCAACGCGAGAGATGCAACTAGCAATAGAGGCGGCCATGAACTACCACAACACACCATTTTCCATGTCAAGGGAGAAATCACAACCATTAAACACATAATTCAAACCTAGTTTGAGGATTCACAATTTATGGAAGACATGAAAAAATTGGTTTAATGGGTTGTAGACTCTAGAGACACCAGGTCTCAAATGGAATTATACCATTGCTCCCTACATATTTACTAATCCATTGAATCTCTTATGGGCTCCATGCTTATAGACAAAGATAGGGTTATTGTGGACCTCATGGAGGAGCTGACATTGATGAACAAAATGAGGAAGGAGCTTTAGTTGTTGCATGCTAAATTCAATATCGTGGTAGGTAGGTAGGGAGTGGCCTTCCAATTCACAACACCTCGATAGCTCCTCAAGAGATAGCATACTCCGATGATGAGGCGGCCAAGGATGCTAAGGTTCCTCGCATTTGACCCTTATGTTATGATTTGTTACCAGTTGTTTGGTTTTGTTTATGGAAGAATGGCTACCAAATGTTTAGATGTCTAAAGAAGAATGGATATGTTCAAATGGGCTATATCTAGTTTTATTTGTTTTATTTTCATAACACTCTTATGCTATGTATATAGTTAGCAACTTCTTAAGATTAACTTCCAGGCCCTCTCTTTTAAAAACTGCAATTTTATAATTTCCTTTTTTGGTTTATGAACATGTTAAAACTTGGTAAAGCTCTAATTCAAAGCTCAAGCAAGGCTCGTTTTCCACTATGTAGAAGGACCTCATAAGTTCAAACTATATCATTTTTGTACTCTAGTATTAATTAAATATTTTACTATCTTACTTTAAAAAAACTTATAAATATTTTCATAAACTTCAATAAACAATATTTTGAAAATTCATTTTCTTCCTTATATAAAAAAGTTGATCATTTTAAATATATAAATTTCCCTTTTAACTTAATACCTTTTACTTCTTAAGTATGTTTTAATTACTCAATGGAGAATTTGATCTTATTAGTTCCTGCCATCGGCTAGTTAGTCCCTACCATCGACTAGCAGTGACTCTATGAATCGACTTGTCGCCGTTTTGATTACTTTGCACTTAAACCAATACAAAGTTTAAACATTTATCATAAGTTTTGTATGACAACGTTTTTGTTCTCCACCGATCATGCAATTCATTTTATTTCAAAGTATGACAACTTTTTTCTCCACCAATCATGTAACTTGTGCTCTATTTGGCCTCATATTGAGGCAGGGCGTCTGTTGTTCCCAAAATTATTAGGTTAAAATTATGATTGATGAATAATTTTAATAAAACCTAGTAATGCTAGAAATTAGTCTCGCATTACCTCGACATTAAATGTTAAGAGCACAAATTAATGTACTTTCCCATACATTATACTGATACAATAATCTTATTACGGAAGTTGTTGCATGTTCTCCTATCCATGTGTTCATGTTATGGTACTTACACCGCTGCAGCACCATAGCACACATGTTTCATTATCTGCACCTTCACTGCAGTCTGCCACATCCTGTGTAGCCATTCTCAAAGGCCATGGAAAGGTCACTTATTTGTGTTTGCGATTTCTGGATGACTGCCATTTAATGGAGCTGTGAATTTCATGTCTTCTTCATCGAGGAAGAAAACACACATCTTATTACTACATTTGGGTAGACTTGGATAAATTTCAATTTACAGCTTCCATGTTGCGTGGGCTGGATCGTTGGAGGAAATTTCTGTATAGTAACTAGTCCCATAAACCTTTAGTAGATATCATAGAATTGTCAGATGGCTTGGCTTGGATGGATTGATGGCTGGGCGGGCTGGTTAGAAACCGAGGATGGTCGAATCCGACTGGTTGCTGAGAAAACCTCGGCTGGGATAAGAACCGAGGGCTTTCTTTTTATCGCTTGTTAGTTGGCTGGCTGGCCCAAGAGTCTTTTGCTAGATGAGTGTAGAAAGAGTTTTTTGCACGTCCGGTACACTCTGATCTTTGATCACCCGTTCAAGTTCAAACTCACCAGGATAGGTAAGAAACTAATAACAACTATTTACAGGTTTGTATTATAATATTTAAGGCACTATTTACAGGTTTGTTTCTTCAGATGAATCTTAGTGCAAATCTGGTAGTCAACTACCTCCTTTCTATTATAATAGGTGCTATGAATGGTTGTTGGAAAAAAATGCCACAATCTATGGACACAAAATGCATCCAATTCAGTGAATTAACAATCTAGTCTACACTATACTATACATTCACCGAGAATTTTGCTCGTTTTGGAATTAAATGTCTATTAAAAAAGGAAAAATGTGATTCAAGAAAATCCTAGAAATGTTTGAAAATAAATTTTCAGGCTTTTTGAAAATTGACTGACCTGATAGTTGGCTACACTTTACAATTTGGAATTTACAATCCAATATATTTGGCACAAGAGAAATTGTGCCATGCATATCACCCACCAATCAATTTCTTGCTTTTCTTTTCTTACGAAAATGCAAAAAAATAAAGTGTATGTTCAGGTTGCTATTTCTGCTTCTGCAACTAAAAAGAACTATATCAATAATTAACATAAATGACAATTAGGATGCAGAATTGCTGGCAATGTTACTGTGCTTAGTGGAGCAACATATTATAATGAAATGCAAATGGTAAAGTATGAGTAAAATCTGAGTTAATGGAGTCACCTATGGAAGTTCTGCTTGCATTCTCCAAAAAGACAAGGTGCTTGGGAAGGGCGAAATACCCTATTTCTACATGTCATCATATCTCATGGATTGTGAATGGGAAAGTGCATATTTTTTAGGAGTCAAACCAACCTGGAACCTAATGACTTGCATAATACTTTGTTAACCTCATGATGAAGTATTTACAATAACGTCAATTGTCTTGAGGATTCATATACAAGAGGAGATAAGTACCTCCATAGAAATTATTATAAATCCTCTCCTGTCGCTGCAAAATCAACCTCTATTACTTTCATCTCCGTGCCTTCCTCTCCCGTTGGTCGAGCCATCCTTACTCACCCTCCTCTGTCGAGACATCCTTCCTTCCCTCAAACATCAAGTCTACCTCTAACCTTGTCCTTCCTCTTCTTGGACAGACCTGAGCTTTCCACTTATTCTTGGAAGATAGTCCCATAATGTGCAATTGATAAAGCATGCAACTAATAAAACAACAAAATTGTTTATTATCCCGTCCTGCCTGGATCTTAGAAGGTGAATGACCTTCAATATATAAGGGAGAGGGCAGTGCACAATTATCATAGGCATAAAACCTCGCTCTTTTTCCTTCAAAGGGGATATCCATTCCGAGCTCATCTATTAACACCTTTAAAGAACCACTTTCGTCAATCAAAGCATTGACACGAAATGTAGGCTTTAGCTCTTTGAGTCATGTCATAATTCATGACTGGAAATTCTACATCCTACAACAAAGTCAGTGTTGGATCCAAATCAAAGCTGTCAAGAGGAATAGATTTTAGAAAATTACAAAATTACAGTCATCCAGAATTGCCATGCATGCCATTGCCGCCGATGAGCTGCTATAATCATAGCTAGAAGGCCATTTTGCCTAATACTCAGGTCCTTGAATATTTTGTTCCACACTCCTTGAAGATGGCGCTCGCTCATCTTGCATGGATTCAACGTGGTCATGTTGGTTCCTTGGAAACTTCAAGTACATTGCATGGGGTTTGAACGTGGTCATAAGAAGCGTGCATGGCCTCAACGTGGCTCCACGTTTCTTATAAAATTCGATAACTGGTTCAAGAATCGATGCCATAATTGGAGGGTCCACTCAGCCTCAGCCTATTCCAGGATCAATAACTGATTAAGCTTAATGTCGTAGTTAATATAAATGATTACTGTTAAATTACGTTTATTTCATGATGTACTTTAATATAATTGATTACTGTTAAATTATGTTTATTTCATTATGTACTATGTCATTTAATTTAACACCTTTGTATTATTATATACATGCCATTGTTGCAATTTAGCTAATTAGAATGATGACTTCTCCACTAATGTGGATGGTATATTTAGATTAAAGCTTACTTGCCATACGGTATGTTGAGATTTATTCAAATTGATTCAAAATGATTCGATACAACTTCGACTTAAAATAGGTGCACGTTAAGAAACTTGTTATCAATGCTGGTTCACTTTATCCTGACTCCAACCTAGACAAATGATCAAGTCCAACATTAAAATTTACTATGCCCTTGACTCCAACTTGGACAAGTGATCAAGTCCAACATTAAAATTTACTATACCCTTGAAATAAAATTCTTGGAACAACAAAAAAACACCAAACAGACTCTAAAAGGTGTCTAAGACACCTCCTTAGAGATTCTATTCGTCATAAAAAAAAACTAGCACATAATAGGAGGTTCTATTCGTCATAAAAAAACTAAAACTAGCACATTATTATTGCATAAATATTTAGTGCCCACCTAGTTATTTTTTCATAAACTTAACTTTATATCCTTTTTCCTTAATACCTTTATATCCTTTTTCTCTTTTAAACGTTATGATCGATTTGCGTTGAAGTTCTGGTGTTAACTAAATTTTTTTCTTAAATTCCATAGTCTTACATTACACATTGGGTTTTTTTATTTTTCAAAAATATTTGAATCCTAGTTTGTTAGAATGCTATTGGTTAAAAACCTGGATCTTATTGCAGGCTCTACGGTGAGGTTCTTGGCATTTTATTTTTAATGTTGGATCGCCATAACATCTCTCACGGCCAACCACGCTTCATTCTTCATTAAGATTAAGAATAAATTTACAAACCATTACCATTTAAAAACATGAAAAAGAGACGTGTAACTTAGGACGGACCCCTCCTTTAAGCGTTGATTTATAAATGTTAATTTTACTGGAAGAATTGGGCGATTTAGAATTTGTAAATCTGGAGAGATTAGTTGTTTGAATTTTAGTTTTGATGATATGGATTAATTTAAAAACTTTCAAAACATGTTCGTGTGGTTATTTTAATAGGCGTTATCTTTTTACCCGACCATTTGCACCAATCCGACGAACGATAATGTCGGATGTGACAGCTCACTCGAGTTGGGTCGTCTGATCAGTGCAAATGGTCAGGTGGAAAGCTAACGCCATTTTAATATATGTAATGTTTTTTATTTTCAATAAAGCTCATATATGTAATGTTTGAAGTGTTTTTGGCTATTTGAGTTTAACATATTAACATTATAGACATGACATATAGCTGCAGCTAAGAAAAATATATATTCTTATATTTTTTAATGTATTTATTTTCTATTTACAGAGATTTTAAGCTATAGGTTTACTGATGCATAATTTAACAACTTAAATAAAGCAAGGAAGTCTAGATACCAAACTTGCATAACCTTGGGATTTTTCTCCAACCTTGTCACTACCAAGAAAAATCTGCTATATGTTTAGGTCTCCTAGATATGCTAAGAAAATCTAGATTAACCACGGGAGGTGACCTCAAATAAAGGTTCCCATGTATTGGGAAACCCCAAGAGCAAACCTAGAAAGATAACACTAGTACGCCAATGTTGCAAGGTACTGCTTTAATTGATTTATGGAAGTCAAATGTACTTGGGATGAATTGATTCCAATACACTTGAGCTAAAACTAATGATACTTAGGGAAATAAACAAATTAAATCTAAGTTTCTTAATGAAGCTAGGATAAGATGATGAAGATTCCTAGCAAAAACATATTAGTTTAGGATGGCTATGACCAATAATCTAAGAAGTTCAAGTTTATAAGAGACCAATCAAATGAGCCAGATAATACATTCAAGAATAACACTTAACTAATTAACATGAACTTATATAACATGTGCATACAAAAGATAAAGCTTAAGCTTTAGATGTGCTTACTTTGAGTGCTCAAACTTATAAAAAATACATGTTATGATAGCATTCAACACATAAAGCTTTCACTTAGATCTCGGTTAAAAAATATATTTATCCAAGTTTAGAGAGCAAGTGTTGATTACTAGTTACAAAACAAGTTAGACAGTAAAGTATAGCACAAGTAATGGAGTTTTCCATTGGGATGTTTCAAAAGTACTTAGGTTTCACTTATGTAAACAATATTATCTTATCCAAGTTCTTGAGATGAAGAGAGCTTCAATAGAGTCTCTTAATATTTCCCTCTTGCAAAGAAGCAAGATATGGCCTTGAGCAAAGGAGGCCTTTGTTAAAGGTCAAATCTAAGCTCTTCTTTCTCTTAAGTAGAAGCAATTAAGTCTTGAATGTGTTATGTTAAATACAAGTAATAGTAAGCATGTAAAATCTAATGAAATCAAATTCCAAATGCTACAATAAGTTACGCAAATCAAAATTACACAATGCTAGTATATTTTAATGTTAGTATATTTTAAGGAGCGTTTAACACTTAATATGCTTACTATAAAATAAAACATAACAATAAATAAAACCAATACAACAACATAAATCTGACTTTAAATAGTGAATTAAAGTCATACAACACTTCATAAAATTGTTGGAAATTAAAATGAAACACTAAATACATCAAAATATCAAAGTGAATTAAAGCCATAAAACACTTTAACAATGTAACAATAATTTAAGCAAACACACCATTCATGAGTTAGGGTTTTTTTAATGTTTGGTTTATGGTGTAGTATCTTCTTAGGTGAGTGTGGATAACTTATTTATGTAGATTGTGTGCTTGAGTATAATGAGGGAAGCATATAGGCTTGTCCTAAGAAGAGAATCAAAGCTTGCTCAAGCTTTCTTACAATGCAATGAGAATGAATATGGGAGTAAAATATAGGGATGGGAAGAATAGGAAACTAAATGAATATTTGACAATGAGATCAAGTGTCTTTGATGTAGAGAAGTTGATGGACTATGGAATTAAGTACCCCTTCTAGTAGTAATTCAATGCAAGCTCTAAAGTTGAATAGGTTTCTTAGCAATCTTTAACCTTTTCCAAACTAGAGCTTAAGGGATTTTATGCTCCACCTTAATGTCATCAAATTACAAGAGGAAAAGAGATCTCCTAGAAATCCAAATCAACTAGAGGTAATCATACCAAGTTAAATAAATCATGCATGAAGCAAAATTAGTGAACAAAGGTTTTATAGCAATTTGAACCCTAGATATACTTCTAACCAAATCAAGGAGGTTTCTTAGCAATCCAAAATTAATTTTTAAAGCATTAAGACAAATAATCACTCTTACCTTAGTTATTGTTGTTGTTGTAATTTACCTTTTTTTTTCAAGAAGAAAAAGTGCAGTTCCTTGATATTCAATGAATCAAAAGTAACAATATATAGTTCAATGATACAAGATATCATATCCTTCTATACAACAAAATATTGAGCCCAAAAAAGAGCAGTCATTACAAACAAGTGGACTATCCAGCCCATTATCATATATCAAAATATACTCCAAGTGCACTACTAAAGGTCAACATAACAGTGATACAATGTGTCAAGCCCAACTAATCAGAAAGAGCTTAAGCCCAAAAAAGAGGTGCCAATATCCATCCCATCTTCAGGTATAAAAAAAATCATAATAAAGGATAACTCCAAGTGCACTACAAGACGACAGAAGTTCAGTTCATCAGTCAAAAGATAGGATAAGAACAAGTGAGGAGTCCATCAAAAGAACTGGAGAGTATCCTCATAAATTCTCTCTCCCTCCATAAACTCTGAGAAGGAAAGGGACCTTGATTCCAAGAGTAGGGATTCCTTTGATAAGCCATCAACAATCATGTTATGCTCCCTATGACATGCTGAAAAATCTACAGAGAGAAAGGAAATTTTAGCTGCTTTAATTTGACGGAACTAGTGACAAGGTCTAATACCATAAGGCTAGATACTAAGTTTTCCCGGTTTATAATAACTTTGAATTCCCCAAATATATTTATTTCTAGAATCCCAATAGTTGTTGCAAATTGCAAAAGAGTCCAGAGCGTCAACAACTCAGCTTGTGTATTAGTGCTTACTCCACATCCCAATTTCAAATGATATAAATGAATGTGACTAATGAAGAGACTAATGCCATCACCACCCATACCTTGAGATGTTGCACCATCAAAGAAGTCTGTAGCATAATTGTAAACTTGAGCTTATCTAATAGCACGCAATGGTTTGGGAGAACAATCTTCAGGAAAGCTTTTTAATAAGCCAAGAGTACCATAGCACACGGTCTTGATATCGGGTTCTTGTTCCTAAAAAATACATCTATTGTGGACACACCAAATATTCCAAACATAAAAGATAGGAAGATATAGCAGTTTGTAAACATGATTAAACCATAAGCTCGTATTTTCCTGCAGTGTTAGTTCCTTCAAATCAAAGTTTGTTTCCAAGAATAAGGCTAATGAAGTTCTAACATCCTGAGCAAATGGACAGACCACAAAGATATGGTCCACTGACTTCTCCTCTGATTTTCACATGCAACATCTGTTAGGACCAATCCATCCCCTCCTTGATAAAGTTTCCCAGGTGATAATATGATATTCACCACAAAGACAAATAAAACATTTTAACTTGATCGGAACATGCCAGTGCCCAATTTGATGGTATCTCCAACCTTTTAATTCTTCCAAATTTGAAAGAACAATAAACTCATATGTTAGCTTAGTCATGACTTGTCCATTAGCTTTTTTGAACATCCAAGTCAAGTTGTCCTTTTGTTCAGTGAGTCTGATACCACCTTGGGATAAGTCTCTAGTAAAATGTGCCCATTATTCCTTCTAAGGACCAACCAGTTCCATATCCTCCACAGACAACCAATAGGAGTTTGAATAGGATCCTTCTCCCATATTGCGAGCATGTTTTAGGGAAGTAATTCCATAATCGTTTAAGTATGAAAGAAGTTCTGAAGAGAGAGTATAATTATAATTCAATCCAACAATTGGGTCAACCCCCAACTTGATAGAACAACCATCCCCAACTTTCCATCCCAGCACTCTGCTGATCCATGAGAGCACCCTCATAAAGTCACTCCAAAAATAAGACATATGTTGTACAGACTTCACTTCCACTCTAATCCAACTTTTAATAGTTGTCCTATGAAGATATTTAGCTTGAATCACTTGGTTCCAAATCCCAATGCTACCGAGTGCAAGCCAAAATATCTCCATCCTGAGAGAGATGGTGAACCAATCCATATTCTTAATATTCTATCCCCCAAAATAAAAATTCCTTGAGATGGTTTTCTAATCTGCCAAATGTATCTTGCGTCTAGTAGCTAAGCCACCCCATAGAAAAATAAAGATAGACTGCTAGAGTCTCCTTAAAATAGTTTTAGGAATCCTGGCCAAAGAGAACCAATACACCGAAATTCTGCACAAGACCGATTGGATGAGAGTCAACCTACCACCTAGATATAAGTAGTGAAAGTACCAATTAGTGAGTCTCCTTTCAAAAATTTTGATAATCCAACACCAATCGTTTACATAATAATTCAGAGGTTTTAGCGAGTAACCCAAGTATTTAAAGCATTTTTCAACATGTTTCATTTTGTACAGGAGCATGGCTCTAATGTTGTTCAATACATCCTCATTCAATTCATTGCAGAGAAAGGAAGATTTATCCAAACTGATACTCATCCCCGAAGCCGAACGAAAAAATTGAATTCTTTAATTTACCTTATATTACCATGGAGAACAAAACCCAATCACATAACACCATCAAGATCATCCACAAGATAAGTATCTCAATAAAAACATTATTTCATTATGATAGCATTCCCAGGCTCCAACCAACCACTCACAAATGAGATCTCGTCATTTTATAGCATACGACGAGTCTCAAAACAATGAGCACAAATACCATGGGTGGTACAAAACCATGTGCAAATCTAAAACCATGAGTACAAATACCATAGGTTATACTAAACAATAGTTATCTACAAAACCATGAACAAAAATCCACAAACCACGTGATGTACAAAACCATGTGCAAAGTCCACAAGCTCTACTAACAAGTGTGCCCTCCCAATACAAGTGCGCTCCCCTAGACAAGTGCGCTCTTGAAGTTGGTCAGCCATGCACTAAGTGGGAATAAGAGTCAATTACACTCCTTCTTAGGATGGATATCTTATCCACACATGTGAATAAAACAAGTAGTATGTGCCAAATTTCAATCATCTCACGAGGTTGCCTCCAAATAAATGATGCATGTGTATGAGAGTGTCATGTCACCAAAGAAGTACACTAATCATCTATGAACCAATAAGCATCCTCCATATAACACTAAGAGTGACTCATCATGCCAAATCATTATTGAGAATTTATCATCATGGCTTAATTATTAATCAAACCATACTTAGGAATTTTTAAATTAAAACTTAGCTTGATGAGTTTTAATTCAATGTCATTATGCCCAAAATGCATGTATCCATTTGAATTGAAAGGGGAAACTACCTCTAATGAGTTCAAACATCCTCTAAATACCATAGGTGACTATGTCTCTACTCAAATCATCTCGAAATGCCTATGTAGACTTGATCAAATTAATGCCAATCCAACTTAGCTTATTTAAATTTAAAACTTAGGTCAGGTTTTAATTAAAAGGAAATAACTCAAGAATTGACATGTGACCAAGGGGAGAAGGATCATAATGAATCTCAGAGTCAATATCACTGCTAACTAGTGCTAGCACCTTCCTCTGCCCTATTTCTATGCCCTATTGACCAAGTCAAACTGTTGAAAACTTTGACACAATAGACTGACAGAAGAGCCAAATGGGTACTATCTAAATACATTAGTAGACTCATCAAATAATATGTGCATCAAAACCATGCACGATGATGAAACTATAATTGCAAAACACTATATGATGAGTCCACAACCCTACAATAATGATTGGTCTATGGAAATAATAACCAATCAAGTGGCATATACATCAATACATGGCCAAATGGGTATCCACATATGTGCTCATAATGAATGGATCCCATGTACAATGAAATAAGGCCAAACAAGTCCCCTAGTGACAACACTGGATACACACAGAACTGGACCAACATCTATCGAATCCACTAAACATCTCTAAGGGAGGTATGATAATGCCTTTGAAAGTATGAAACTTTTCTATGATGTTGTATTACTGATAAGTAGTGTCCCAAGTGAACCAATTACAATAGTGTACATTTGTAGAATCAATGTGCATAGTAGGCATATTGTATTAAATTGTTTAAGTGTGAGTCATGATATAGCATAGTCATGAAATCATGATGATATACCCCATAAGTATGGTTCAATACCGATGTTTTCAAGAGATATCTAGCGCTACCTATTCTCTTTTCTTGGGGTGTTTGTACTTCTAGGAATATGGTTGTTTTTTATGATGTTGTTATCCCTCCTTTGATTGTTGCTTTACAAAGACTTATAGTTTTAAGTCATTTTCCTCAAGAAGATAAGAAGAGACCTTCTCATGATATAGTTGTTGAACCTATTTCTCTCTCCTTTCCTTGTATTTATTTCTATGGTGCCTCCCAAGGAAATCCTCCCTTGGGAGGTGCATGGGGAATTCTTTTCCTATTTGTTTCTCATTGGATCAAATTTGTAGTTGGAATTGGGTCTAGTTCAAACAACAAATTTGAATTGGTGGCTCTAAAATCGTCTCTTTTTCTTACCCTTTCAACAGATATCCATCATCTTCACATTTTCAGTGACTCCAACCTTGTCATAAATTGGGTCAAGAATAAAATCCCCTTGTGAATATTTATCTTCTCCCCATTTATGAAGAGATTATCTGCATGGTGAAGTCTTTACAAACTATCAACTTTCCACACTTTTTTAGGGAAAGAAAGGTTCAGGAACATCAATTTTCAAAGCAAGGTTTACTTTTGGATGTGGGAAACTATAAGAAATGGGAGACCAGGATGATGTTGTTCAAGTTTTTTATCTAGGTTCTTATATGGCTTGATTTTTACCAGTATTCAGATTAGCTTACTGAGGATTGTGCTCAATATAACTTATTTGTTTTATCTTTTGATCAGTATCTAGCTATGACTTCCAGATATTTTGGTTTTTCTTTATGAAAACATTTTGATGGATTATGTAATGAAAGACATCCTTTTATAAAGGAATGCTCATAGATGCCGGTAATATATTTGGATCTATGTACAAAGTGGTTTATCTTAATATATTTTAAGGTGCATTTTTATTTTTATTTTATTTATGAGGAAAGAAAGTATCTTCAAATAGGTTCGCTTCATTAAATGTTTGAATCAAGGTAATGGATTCAAGGAATCCTTTGTAATCAACATTGTTGGTGTTAGTCTATTGTTGATGAGCTCGATTTTGGAATCAGGGGGGCGCCTTTGCTGCTAAGGGTTCGACGCGGTTGATAGATCTCGGGTCTGTGATAAACCTGGGTTCAATGGGAGCTTTGTAGTGTTGATTTGTGCATTGAAAGAGAATGGCGAGCACTTCAAGAACCGAGATCAAGAAATTTAACGGCCAGAATTTTGAGCTATAGAAGCTCAAAATGGAGGATCTTCTGGTAGATCAGGAACAATGGATTGTTGTGGATCCGGGTACGAAACCCACTGCAGCGTCACAAGATGATTGGGATAAATTAGAAATAAGGGTGAGGAGTACAATACGATTGTGCTTATCACACTCTGTGTTGTTGAACGTATATGGTGAAGATAGTGCAGTAAAGCTATGGGAAAAACTAGGGAGTTTGTATCAATCAAAATCCCTTGTGAACAAGCTGTTTTTGCAAAAGAAGTTGTTTCACCTCAGAATGGACGAGAATGACATTGTAACAGAGAATTTGAATGTCTACAATACTCTGGTAAGTCAGATAACCTCTGTTGGTATTAAAATGGCTGAAGAAGATAAATGTATTACAATATTGTGTTCTTTGTCGGATTCCTGGGACAACCTAATTGTTGCAATAGGTATTTCTAGCCAGGAGACCTTAAAATTTGATGAAATTGTATCATCCCTACTATCAGAAGAGATGAGGCGAAAAACCATGGATAATAATAGCATGGATGCCTTGTCTGTGCGAGGTCGCTCCCAGGAGAGAAACAAAAATAAAGGATCTGGGGGTAGATCTAAATCCCCAGGGAAAAGGAATAAGGAAGTGTTGGAAATGCGGTAAAGATGGGAACTATAAAAGGATTGCAGATCTAAGAATGTTGAGAAAGCAAAGGGATATGAGGATACCCCTTCCATAGAGGCGAATAACTCCTCAGAAGAAGAAGGGGATGTGTACTAGCTTCCACGGGTAATCCTTCAGAACGTGATACATGGCTGATTGACTCAGGTGCATCATGTCATATGACCCCTCATAGGGAGTGGTTCTGTGAATATGAAAAGTAAAATGGAGGATATGTGTACTTGGGAGATGATTCACCAACCAGTATCATTGGACGTGGTAGAGTCAAGCTAAAACTGAAGGATGGAAGGATTAGAACTTTGGCTGGAGTGCTACACATTCCAAATCTAGCAAGAAACTTGATATCTGTCGGAAAGATGGATGTTGCAGGTGTAAAGACTGTGTGTGGAGATGGTGGTTGCAAAATGGTTCGAGGATCAATGGTATTGATGAGGGGAGTTCGGTATGTAACTCTGTACAAACTATTGGGAAAAACCATCATTGATGAATGTAACAATTCTGTTGTGCTAGAGGAAGGAGGTAAAGATAACAAAACCCTGACTGCATCAGGAGGAAAGACAATGCTATGGAATCAAAGATTGGGGTATATCGGAGAAAAGGGACTTCAAGCATTACAAGGTAAAGGTATGGTTGAAGGTATGACTGATTGCACTCTGGATTTTGATTTCTGTGAACATTGCATATATGAAAAACAAAATCAAGAAGATTTGCATTTGGTGCTACAAGAGCAAAGGGAATTCTAGAATTAATACATAGTGATGTGTTTGGACCTGTTCATGTTCCATCATTAGGAAAATTTGTGTATTATGTTTTATTTATAGATGATTTCTCAAGGAACATATGGATTTATTTCCTTCGAAAGAAATCTGAAGTATTTGCCAAGTTTAAAGAATTTAAGGCTCTTGTAGAAAATCAGTCAGAAAAGAAAATAAAGGTGTTGAGGACAGATAATGGTGGAGAGTTTTGTGGGAATGAATTCGAGGACTTTTGTAAGAAGTGCGGTATAGCAAGGCAAAAGACTACTCCACACACACCTCAACAGAATGGAGTTGCTAAGAGGATGAATAGGACATTGATGGAAATGGCAAGAAGCATGCTAAGCAGTGCTGGGGTAGGACAATAATTCTGGCTATTTATAGATTTTATGGCTATTTATAGCTGTTTGTGGCTATTTTTAGAATTTGTCTAAAAATATGTAACTTAATCCCAGTAAGGGATTGGAGTCTTTTTCTAATCCGGGTTAACAGATTAGGGTATTTGTATGTTACGGAATACCTATATTTTGTATTGTGAGGATTTCATAATGGAATGAAGAGAAAATAGGAGGTGTGGCTCCAAGGTTTTCTGGTTTTCCCGATTAAGGGTTTCCAGGGTAAATCTATGTGTTTATGTGTGAATGATGTGTTGTGATCTCTATTTTGCTTAAAAGAATCTGTATGCTTTGCTTCTATGCACAGGTTTAAAACTTACAGCAGCACCTTACCAACTCGCTCGACCGAATCCTATGGGTATTTTACTTTTATTTATTATGCACATCCAAGATATTACTCTACTTGCCCGTCGACAAAGATTACACAGTCAATATAATGCCTTATCAACGATTCCAACTATAGCAATGCGACAAATGCATATAAACTCATTCACACTTATTCACAACAAACATTCATGCAACACAAACATATTCAACAACTCCACATTGACATAGTATCTAACGTGGAAACCCATCCAGGAAAAATCATAAAGGTGCTCTTCATCTAGCATGAGAAATATATGGCACCTTTTTGTCTGCGCAATCAATCATAGACTTTGTTCTAGATTTTATCCTATTATCTATAAAGAATTCTCTCTCTCCTCTCATTCTCTCTGGTCTTTTGTCGCTAGATCTTCCTCTTCTTCACTCTATTGTCAATCCGCGCACATCCTGGATCGACTCACTCTTCTCTACAACTCTACGACTCTTCAACTTTATTTTCAATCTGCACACAACCTAGATCGATTCACTCTTCTCTACAACTCTACGAATCTTAAACTCTATTGTCGATCCACACACATTCTGGATCGATTCAGTCTTCTCTAAAGACACAAAACAACTAACTGACTGACCAGGAAGTAAACAACTAATAGAGCAAGTAACAACTGGGGAGGTAAGTAACCTGCACAAAGCCTGGGTTCTTCCTTTTTAAAGACTCTTTACATGTCTTAATCAGCCGAATTCATTTTGTTATCCAACAAGCTGTCATTCATATTCTAGTTACAACGATTAGTAGGCACTATTGACCCAAAATAAAAAAATATGCTTTTATTCCTTAAATCACATGTGACTCTAGCCGACTCTAGTCAACTTCATACCCACGATCTATCGAGCTGTCCTTTTCAGCTATTGCATGCCTTCTAACGTATTTTCTTCCGTCGCAACCGATCTCGTTGCATTTTTTCCTTATGTCACGGTTTCTCTTTTGTCGCTAACTCTTCCTTTATGAACTTTTCTTCTGTCGCAGCTTCTTCTGCGATAACTTCTTCTGCCTTATCTCTTTCTTCCTTATTTGCTTCTATCACAGCTCCTTCTCCACCCTGTGACCGGATTCTTCACATTATCGTGTATAATCCTAAATGGATTCTACATATCTTTTCTTAGGGCCAACAGGACTCAAACACTCACCTTTGGCTCGTCTCGAGCCACACTGCGCTACTCCAAAACTTCTGCATTTGTGACGACCTTAATTTGAAAATATTGAAATATTTTCACTATATCCTCTATCTCGCATTGCACATCCTCTTATTCCTTCTGCAATTGTTCCATAAGGTCAAAACTGATGTGTTTCGACGTTACAATTCCTGCGAACTCTTCTACTTGTCGCACCTTCTGATGCACATGCTGGATAATTCATGTAACTCTTTCTGCTTCGGTTTGCAACTCTACGACTTTGTCGGTCCATTGTTATTGTTGAGTTCACAATGCTGTGACTTGTTGTTGCGATTTCTTCATTTCTATAGCCTTAGTTGTTTTCTCTTCTAAGGACAACTTCTTCATATTGTTCCTTAGCTAATTTTCCTTCGTCTCGGCAGTGCGCAACTCCTCTGCAACTTTCTCTAATTCCTCATCGTCGATCAATGCTTCCCACATTTGAGAAACTTGCTCAACGGCCTTGGCACATAGTTCCTTTGCTTCTTCTATCCTCTTTGTAGCCTCTATCGCTGTTTTTCTTCTCTCTTCTAACATCGATGGGGGTATACTTGGTTTCACTTGTGCTTCTATATCTGTGACCTTTTTGCGAAGGTCCTCTGCAATCTCGCTAAGTTGAATGGCCTTGGCTTTTGGAAACGTCTCCTCTGTTGTTCCTTCACCGAAAAAAAATGTGCAAGCCAATGCTACAACATTGTCGAGCCTGTGCATGTTCTCCTCCCAAGTTTTAGCTTTTTGCTCGGTCTCTTGGATTGTTTTCTTCATATTTTTAACATTCTTATTTGTTGCTTTTTCCTACTTAATCAATGCACCTTCTCTTACCTTCATCTCCATGACTGCAACATTTTGCATTGCATATACTTCATACAACGACATCTGCGAAAAGTCTGTTGTCACATGGCCCATGTTCTTGGCCATAGTATTCTATTCTGTCGTTCCCAGGTCGAGCGCTATACCCAGCACTTGCGTCTTGATTGGTGGAGTTGGTATAGGTACATCACTTGATCGCTCTTTTGAGGTGCCAGGTAAGTCCTATGACTCTATCACTTGGGGTGTGTATTCCACTGTGACTTGTATTTATTTTGTGGCTTTATAGAGAACCTGTAGTAAATCGGAACACTAGTTGTGATCTTGGTCTGGTGCTTATCTATTTTCTTGAATATCTCCTGCATAATTTTTGCCATTTCTTCTATCAACAGGGTAAAGTATTCACCATCAAGGTTGATAGTTTTTTTGTCTTGTCACCCTTTCTCTTCTTATGTCGTGTATCTACTTGTTCTGTCTCAATCTTCTTTCTCTTCTCTCCTATAATTGGATCTGATGGAGTTGTACTTAAACCATTCTGGGGAGGGTTGGGATCTTGTGTTGCTGTCAGTGGGTCCCCTCCATGTTCTGCATCCCTCTGTGACATCGGTGGATTGTCCTATAAAATCTCTTCATCTACAGACAATTGGTCATCCGAGATAGGAACTCGCCTTTCCTCTGGTCAATATCGGGTGATGGCCTCAACTTCTTCTTCAGGCAGCAAAAATTGTGTCACCAACCATTGGTGTTGCGGATGTTGTCGCGGATGCAACAAGATATGATGGGTTGCGACTACAAACTTGACAATATTTTGAAACCACTAAATGATTTCCTCTGTGATTCTTGCCTGTTTCTTCACCTGATATCGCAGGGACTCTCCATGCATAAAGAATTCAAGATTATTGTCTCTTTTCGTGACCTATCTTTGTCTAACTAGAGGTTCTGGTATCGAACTTCTCGAAAACACATCGGTATGTCTACCCCTTGGTAGTTGGTTGGTTACAACCAAGCGACAAATCAAATCAAAATGAGTAGCCAGGAATAGTGGAATGCATTATCTTTTTTCAGGCGACTCTTTTGCATCTGCGAATAATTCATTCAACAGATAATGTGACCAGTTGATTTAAACTCCCTCCGCACAGAGTTCAGCTAGTGCGATAGTACCTGCATTACATTGGTTTGGTCGCATCTTCCAAAACAATTTGGTAGCTAACACCTTCGCGATGAACCGAACAATATGGTCATTGATGGAGCTGATTAAGAAACCTCTGTATCCTTGGATAAGTCATACTTATCCTTCATCTTGATCATCAGCATAGTGCCCTAGAATTTCCTTGAAAATGGCGATGGGTCTATGCTTGCAAGTGGTAGCCCTGTAATTGCTGCTATGAGTTTGACATCCACATAAATTTTCTCGTCAAGCCATAGGTAGCCACTATGAAATGATACCAACAATTGTTTGACATAGGAATTCACTTCTGCGCTTTAGCTGAAATGCGACATATATAGCAATGACAATAGCCCTGACTGTTCTAGTCCTCTTGCACATTCCATTGGAACTAGGCGCTTCGATGCATCTTGTGCATCATGTACAACATGCATGTATTTCTTCCTATAAATATTTTTGTTTATTCATGTCGTGATCGGCAAAGGGAAACTTTTGTAGGTTTGGTAGAGTATTTTGCAACACCTTAACTCCTTTCGGCATGGTGGGTGCTACTAATGGGTACCATGAATTCTTTGGAATTCTAATTTTTGGCGCATAAGAGCGTCTCAGTGAGACATATGGTGGAAACATAGTCGTAGATTTTGAATCTCCCCCCTCCTCCTGTGGTGGTGGTGGTACTGGTGCTTTCTTCTTCCGGTTTCTAGTGCACTTACCCCATGATATACCAGACGGATCTGGTAGGTCTAAATGAACTTAACTAAAGAGATAACTGGAATTTTTTCAACGTCTTCGACAACCTTAGCTTGAGGTGGGATGTATGCAGCAGTTTCTTCCATGATCAGCATGGGTGATGCAGTCACGACCTCAGATTCAATAGCTCTGCTTGTGCTGGAAATCAAAATGACCATGTTCTGAAAAATTCACTTTGTCTCTTATAGTTGCAGACAACAAATTCTTTTCTCGAATGTAGCAAAATGAACTAACTTTTGAGTGTGAATGGTGATGATGTGTAACCGTTCATTGCATATGTTCTTCACACGCATGGGCAATCAATGAAAAGGTATCTGTCTTTTGAGTCACATTGGTTTTTCGTCTGAATGATTATGGAAACTTCCATGCATGGCACCATTTACCTGTCACATCAAGTGGTAGTTATTGTTCCATAAAGAAGGAAGTGGCTAAAAAGCACGCTGCCAAAATATCTTGGGATTTTCAAATTAATGATGGCCAGCTGTCATTTTTGCGACTCAAATTCTTACTTGCGACAACATCACTCTTCCTGTGACTTGTTTTTAACTTTGACAAGTCTCCTTCGATGTGACAGACTAAGTGTATTCACCATCATTTTTTCTCTTGCGAAATACAAAGAGTCTGCGACATTTTTCTTTTCTCTGTGATAGACTAACAGTATGCTACGGAACAATGCACAAAAAGGTTTAGAAGCATTTCTGCTTTTTCTTTTCTTTCTTTTCTTTCTTTTCCCTCTTTTCTCTTTTCTTTATTTTTTATTTATTTTTAATGCGACCAAGTTGCAACTATCCTAATAAGGATTTAGCCAAATTCCATTTACAAGTCCTTTGACATGTGTTCCATCTAACTTTTGTAATTGCACTGCACCTCCATTAGTGATATGAATTACAATGTATGACCCAATCCAGTGTGTTTTTAACGTACTCAGACGCTTAAAGAATTTGTTTCCATACATAAGAACAAGTCCTCTAACCTGAAATTGCTTGTTCTTAATGTGGTGATCATGCCATACTTTATGTTGTTCCTTTTCAACGTTTTGATGACACCCTAGGACAAAACGTTCTTCTTCCAGCTGCACAAGCTGCGGCAATATTTTCTCGACAGCATCAACATTTGTCATATCTGTGATCGCAACGATTCTTAGGCTAGGTACAATATACTCCATCAACATCACAACTTCTTTTCCATACACCAAGAGAAATGGAGTTTGGCCTGTTAATTTCTTACATGCCGTGCGGTATTCCCACAGTACTGCGAAAATTTTCTAATCCCAGTCATCTCTTTAGACATTTCAAATATTCGTCAATGCATTATCTAGGATATTGTTAAATTACTTGACATCTCTATTCGCTCGAGGGCAATATGGCGTTGTATTTCTATGTTGGATCTAAAATTCCTCTGTCAGTTCCTCAATCAACTGGTTGATAAAGTGTGTGCCTTGATCACTTATCAAAAATTTTGGGCATCCAAATCTCCTCACGACATTTTTAAACAAAAATTTAGCAATAGTTACAACAGTACAATCTTTTACTTTTCGCTTCTTTGACCCATATGGTCAGGTAACCCATCGTGTTCCATGACACATCAACGAAGAATCTCATCAGGGCCCATCTTATACAATTGTCTAGCGATCAACTAGAAGTCTGCAACTTGAACTACTAACAGTTTCTTTCGCGTCGTAGTAAATTCAACTGGCGCATAACCCGTACTCAAAAATTGTATGATGTCTATGTACTAATCATCAAACATGGTTATCGCAAATAGTTATGCATCAAGGAGACTATCGTCGAGGTTATCAGGTTCTTCTCCACTTTCTATCCTCGACAGATGGTCTGGTCCTAAATTCAATCGACTAGGTTTAACAATTACTTCAAAATCAAATTCTTGAAAGAGGAGAATCCACCAATAGATCACCCCCCCAACACTGGCTTATTAACCAAGTATTTCAATGTTTAATGATCTATGTACATCTTGAAATGTCCACCCAGCAAATAATGTCAGAATTTTTGCAAAGCATATACCATAGCTAAACCGTTCTCTCTCCGTCATGGTATATTTTTTCTCTACAGTTGATAACTTCCTGCTAGCAAAAGCAATAGGATGATCAATCGATCCTTCGTCGGGTTGTGTTAGTATCACACTGAGCGCGACAGACGACGCATCGACATGTACATGAAACTCCTTTTTCCAATCTGGAAATATAAGTATGGGCGTTGTATCCATCTTGTTCTTCAAAGTGTCCAGACTCTCTTGGCAAATCTCTGTCCAGTGGAACTTATCATCTTTTTTCAACAACTTTTCCATCGGAGTAGTCACCTTTGCATATCGTTTGATAAAAAAAAATTGTAGTATGTAGTGTGTCCCAGTGTTTCTCTTAATTGATTCACTGTATTAGGTGGTGGTAGGTCGAGAATGATCACAATTTTGGTTGGGTCGACCAAGATTCCACCTCGACAAACCACATGGCCCAACAGAACTCCAAATGGGGCACAAAATATACATTTCTTCAAGTTTAAAGAAATTTGATATTGGTAAGAATGTTCCAACATCATCTTGAGGCTCTCAATATGATATTTAATGAGCCAAAACATTGTCCAATCATTGAATTATACTTCAAGGAATTTATGAATGAAATATTTGAAGAAAACCACTACTATCCTGGAAAAAATAGCAGGATCATTCTTGAATCCAAAGGGCATCATCGTGTATTAGAAACACCCCCACGCCGTCGCAAAAGTGGTCATGTGTCGTTCTTCCTTTGCAATTTTGATCTGATGGTATCTAGAGAACCCATCAGTGAACGAGTAAATTTCTTGACCTCCAACACTCTCCAGTACTTCATTTGTAAATGGAGTCAGAAATGGGGCATGCAAGAAAGCATCATTCGATTTTCTCGGGTCTACACAAATTCTTACTTCACCTGAGGTATTCTTGTCCTGCACTATTATGGGACCGATCCACTATGATTCTTCGATCGATTCTATAATACCTACCTCTAGCATTCGGTCCAACTCGGCCTTGACCTTTTCCTTGTACCATGGATTCAATCTTTACGGTCACTGCTTGACCAGTTTTGCGTCGAGATTTAAAGGTATTTTCATTTCTCCCAAGTCTCTGACGATCCCCTTCATCTCTGAAAATTTTGTAGGGAACAGATCCTGGAACTCATGCAATAAGTCTGTGATCTTCCCTACAGTCTCGTCATCTCAATAGTCTCCAATATTGGTGAATTTTTTATTCTTCGGGGAGCCAATATTAAGTTTCTTTACTTTTAGTGGACTCAGGAATTAGTCGCTAGAAATACCAAATCCCTCGACTGCATGCATACCTTTTGACTCAGGTATTTTTATATCGATCGGGTCATCATCATCAATTTATCAAGTCACGTTGTAGCATTCCATCCAATGGTGAATTGTCACGCTGCACTGATTGAAGTTTGTCACTGCGACATGGATTTCTTCAAATATCTTTGTTTTGATTACTTGCAATGCAACATCAAACAACGAATGATCGTCTGTGAACTCAAATGTATGTGTGAAGCCAGTGGATAAATCCTCCCTTTCAATAGTTCCTCTTCACAGCTCAATTGATGTATACCAATCCTTGGTATCTTGCTAGTGTATGTATAAAGTGATGAAACCATTCTTGTCGTGGACATGCCTCCCATGTCACACGACAATACTCAATATGTTTGACATGATTTGTCAATCCTGTAAACATGCAACCAACATAACTGATCTCTTCTCCAAATATTATCTCCATTAATATTCGACCTTGTGGCCATTCAGAGATATATTGTTTATGTGTGCCCCACCATTTGGTAGGCGTAGCTTTCAGCACAGAGTCAAGGGAGGAAAATCGTTGTGATTCTGTAACTTTCACTTCAAAATCTGTAAAAAAAGATGCAAGGTTAGGTAAACCTTCATATGTAGGTAGGTCACTTTCCTCAACTCCTACCCTTCGCACAGACCATGTGATTCTTGCGCATTTCCTCATAGATACTTCGTGCATCCGATTTTGTCGGTTTTCCAATGCTTCGCCAAAATCAGATGTACAGGAGTTTATACTTCTTCAACTAAGATTTCCATCAGTTGTTGGATTTACGTAGTTGTCTCTCGCAAATGTGATGTTATATATATGATCCAGATAATCACCTTGTCCTTCGGTGTTGAATGGATCCACATACCTCTGACCTTCCAATGGATCATTTGGCGTGACCACCCTTAGCTCAGAATCTTCAAATGTTAAGATTATTTTCTTGAAATTTATGATGGTATAATTGTTGATTTCCCAGTCGATCCCCAAAAGTGGAGGATATGGATTCATATCATTGACAATGTCGATTACTTCAAAGTCGACATATTTTCTTAAACTTTATACCTCGACATGAACTTGAAGCAGTCAACCGATAGGTAGGAATTTCGACCGATTCGATAATTTGAGTTGAATAGGGGACCACTCAAGTCGTGGCTTCCCCATACTTTCCCATGTCTTTCTTGTCAACATATTAACATCAGATCCCATGTCCAAAATGATATAATCCATATCATGGTCTCCTATCTGTGCAGTCATTCTTAACTCGCGACGTATCTTTAACCTTTTTCCAACATGGTTAATTCTTTGGTTTGGTCGCAGCTCTTCTTGCGGTTCTTCTATTAGGGATGTCAATTCTGCGACAGCCTCTTTATCATTTTTTAGCGATAAGTAACTTTTGAAAAATTCTTTAAGTTTACTAACCTTTCCTGTCAGTTTCTTTCGTAATAGTTGGTCGAACATCTTAGGAATTTCCACTATTGGTCTTCCAAAAGTCGACGCTTGATTTATGTCGATGAATTTTGGTCGAGCGTTTAAGAAAACTTCCTTCTCTTTTTGGATGTTGAATGACGCCCTCTTTTGTACCGCTAGTCACACCTGCAGTTGTCCATGCTACGCATCTTGGTCTGCTCCAATCGCAACACCTCCTCTCGTCATGACAACAATGTTTAGTTCCCTTCGTTCATAATAGATCTTTTGAATATTCGGATTGGGATTCTGTTGGGGAAATGGATTTCCCGTAGTTTTGGCATGCCACTTAGTAATTATTTGAGGACTGTCCTCAACAGTATGGTCGATAACTTTACAGTACAAACCTATCTTCGCAAGACTCGCACAATCCTGAGCAAAGTGTCTTGTTTGTCCATAATTATAACATATGATTTGGCCTCTTCCACGACTAAATCCTCCTCATCCTTGTTGTTGTCCTCGACCCCAAAAATTTCCACCCCCTCTGGGTTGATGGTAGTGTTTCTCTGATGGATACTGATTTTCTTGATATTGTGGCTGAGGATACTGAGGTTGTTGATATTGAGCCTATGGATATTGAGCGAGTGGGTATTGAGCTTGCGCTCTTTGAACTTGCATATGCTCTTCATTCTTCATTAAGTAGGTATCCACCGTTTTCTCCTCATTAGAGAGAATTTGAGGTCAAAAATGGGCCTCAAAAGGACCAAAATGTACTATAAAAATCAACCAATTACATTCTAGTATATGACATCATCCCCCATGGTTGAGGTGGCATTGCATGAGTTAAGAATGCTTATTTGTCACATTTTTTATGATGGATGAAAATCCATAGTTAACCAAGGTAGTGGTACAAGTACTTTTAAGTCATAAAGTGAAGTACTCACAATAAAAGTCATTTCACACTTTCTCATAAAATAATATTATTGTTATTTTCAAGTAAAGTACTCACAATTCACTTTCTCATAAAATAATATTATTGTCATTTTCAAGTAAAGTACTCATAATTCATAAAAATGTATTTTCACATTTTTTTATAAAATAATATATTGTCATTTTCATGTTTTTTGATTTTAAATTATATATTCACTCAATTGTATTTAATATCATAATGTCAAACTAATATATATATATATATAATCTTGTACTTTTAAAATAAATTAAATTCATGAATGATATTTATATGAAACAAATATGTTAGTTATGCATAGAAAATAAATTCATTTTTGTTTAATTTTATTTACAAGTTCAAGACAAATAAATGTTAAAAGACAATAATTTTTTGGGAATTTACAATGAATCTTAGTCACATCATTCTAGAGTTATTTTATTAATTTTATTTATAGTCAATTTAAAAAAGTAACTCAACCATGGTTATTTATATTGTGCATAAAAAGTAGTGTAGGAGGTGAGTTGTCATATATACCTACCCCATAAAACCCCTAACTCATAATATTTTAATATATCTTATATTTTTGTAGTAGATCTCTTAGGAGGCCCATTTTTGACCTCAAATTCTCTTTAATGACAACAGCTGGAATGCTTTGCAATCCTTCTCATCATGGCCGAAAGATTTACAAAATTTATAGTACATGTTAGCTGGTGTACTTACAATATTATCCAAGTACAAGCAATATTCTGACAGATGGCCTCGAGTTTGATATATCCTACACCAAGGCATCCCGTGTGTATTTATTGGGTTCGACGCTCCTACTGCGACATAGTTCATGAGTGTCAAGCAGTTATCCTTATGGTTTCCCTCAGTTCTGCATCTGGTACACCATAGTTATTCTTGGATCTCTTTCACTTTCTTAATGCCCTGGAGTTGTAGCATAAGGTTAGCTTACTGTGACTAAATCTGCATCATCCCTGCACCAGTCTCTCCAATCGGTGAGGATTCTAGTTTCATTGCTATCTCCAGAGCTTCGGCCTGCAACACAATCTTTGTTGCATCAATGGGATTCAGATGTGCGGAAACATTGTTGCAATGAACCATTCCTTGTGTTGTATGTCTGACATCTGAAAGCTTACTTTAGGCATTAATGTCTTAAATCTCTAGTCGAAGTCCCAAACAGACTCCGCAGCTAATTGCTTGATCTCTTCGATCTCTGTGATACATTGTGACTCATACTTTTACTTTATGAATCCATCTATTAGTCCCACTCGAATTTGGTCGAGTGTCTTCTATACAACTCCTACCGAAACTATAGAAAACTTCATATACCAGCCTAGCACACGACCCCTCAAGGTTGTGATCATCTGCGCTTTCTTTATTACTTCATCTTGGACCTGTTGCATGGTCCATACTGATTCACATAGAAACCAATTTTTCTCTGAGTCTTTTAACCCATTTCCATTAAATATTGGCAACATAATGTCATTCTCGGGCATTGTATTGGTCCTTGGTACTGTTGGAGAAATTTTTTGACTAGTGAGACTCCCTTGTCCATTATTCCCACTATTATTATTAGCGGTATTTACAAAACCACTACAAGATGAGTTTTTAGATCTTACCTCAGGCGATGTACGTGGGGTTGTAGGTGTATCATACCCATACTCTGGATCTGGAGCTTCTGCTTCTTCTTCTTCTCTTTTGGATATCGGTTGATATCCATATTCCTCGTCGGAAGTGTTGGTTGTGGAGCCTAATCTTCCAGATATAGAGATATTATTTAGTTGTGTTTGTACCCCAGGTGTACTGTACACTCATTCCCCCTGCCTTGGAGTTTGGGGGCGGAGCCCCCGAGAATTTGTTTTGGGATATGTGTTGGCCAACAGTTTTGCGGACCCATGGTATTGGGTTAACCCTAGAATTTTCCCATTGTATTTCCCCTATAAAAGAAAGCATTGTAAAACAACTAAGTATGGTATTGTATTGTATTAGAAGGGAGACTGTGAGAGCGTGAAGAGGAAGTGTAGCGGTTTTGCTGCAAGATGTATCCCTTCATCTTTCTGGACTATAATAAAAGGAATGGCAATATCTTTGTGGATGTAACCCATCATTTGGGTGAACGACGTTATATCTATGTCTCTTTGTAATGTTTTAATGTGTTTTGCATCATTGTTTATTGATTTAATTGTATATCTGTTATTGCTCTGCGGTCCTGTTTTCTAACAATTGGTATCATAGCCAAAAGGTCTATTTGGTTGGTAAACTCACAAGAAAGAAGGGTTGCTGGTTCGAGTGGGAGAAATGGCGGAAGAAGGAAATTTTAGGGTCGAGAAATTTAACGGCCAAAACTATCAGTTATGGAAGATGCAAATGGAGGACTATCTGTACTAGAAGGATCTGTACCTGCCATTGGGCGGAAAATCAAAATAGCTGACGGCTATGAAGGATGAAGAATGGGAGGTTCTTGACAGAAAGGCACTGGAAACAATATGGTTGTGCCTGGCTTCGTTGGTGGCCTTCAATATTTCGAAAGAAAAAATGACAGAGGGTGTGATGAGCGCATTGAGTAAGCTCTACGAAAAACCCTTGGCTTCCAACAAGGTATTTTTAATGAAGCGTTTATTTAATATGAAGATGTCGGAAGGTGGATCTGTTGCCGATCATTTAAACGAGTTTAATACACTTACCAGTCGGTTAAGTTCTGTAAAAGTGAACTTTGATGATGAGGTTAGGGCTCTTCTAATCTTGTACTCATTTCCAAAAAGATGGAATAGCTTGGTCATGGCTGTAAGTAATTCTGTCCCTAGTTCAAACACTCTTAATTTTGATGATGTTGTTGGTGTTATTCTTAGTGAGGAAATGTGAATAAAAAGCACAGGTGAGACATCAGGAAATGCATTGACCATGGAGAGCAGAGGGAGACAAAATGAGAGAGGAAGGAGCCCAGGAAATTATGGCAAGTCTAAAAAGGGCAGATCCAAGTCCAGATTCGGAAAAATAGAGTGCTGGAATTGTGGTAAGAAAGGACATGTGAAGAAAGACTGTAGAGATCCAAAGAAGAAAGGAGACAGACAGCAAGAGACTACTCAGGAAGCGAATGTAGCAGGTGATGTGTTACAAGATTGTTTGATTCTTGCATTAGATAATACTAGTTATTACTGGGTAGTAGATTCAGGGGCTTCATGTCATGCTACACCCCATAGGAAACTCTTTCATGATTATGTTCAAGGTGATTTGGGGCATGTGCTATTGGTGGATGATGAACCATGTAAAATTGTTGGAAAGGGTAAGGTACGAATTAAGTTAAATAATGGAAATGACTAGCTGCTAAAGGATGTAAGGCACATTCCTGCTATGAAAAGAAATCTGATCTCAATAGGGCAGTTGGGAGATAGCGGTTGTTTGTCTACGTTTGGAGAAATGTGGTGGAAGATCACTAAAGGATCACTGGTAATAGAAAAAGGATATAGGGTAGGTACGTTATATTTATGTCCTCATAATACTGATTATTCTATCTCTGTAGCTTCCACAGAAATAGGTGCGACGCTGTGGAATCATAGGCTTGGCCACATGAGTGAGAAGGGGATGCAGATTATCCACTCAAGGAAACTGCTTCCAGATCTGAAGCAGGTAAGTTTGGACTTCTGTGAGAATTGTGTTTATGGAAAACATAAGAGAATTAGATTTCTCATGGTTGGGAAACAAAAGAAGAGTAAAAAGTTAGAGCTTGTCCATACATATGTATGGGGACTAGATTAGGTACAATCTCTTGGTGGCTCTCGTTATTATGTTACTTTTATTGATGATGCAACTAGAAAAACTTGGGTTTATTGCATTAGACAAAAATCTGATGTGTTTGATACTTTTAAGAAGTGGAAAGCTTTGGCTGAGAATGAGACAAGAAAAAGGTTGAAATGTCTCAGATCTGATAATGGAGGCGAGTACTGCAGTAAGGAGTTTGACAGTTATTGTTCACACAATGGGATTCGTAGAGAGAAGACAGTCTCTGGAACACCACAAGAAAATGGTGTGTTAGAAAGGATGAACAGAATAATCATGGAGTGTGCAAGGTGTATGAGATTGCATGCATGGTTTCCCTTACAGTTTTGGGTTGATGCTGTAAACAATGTTGTTTATTTAATAAACAGAGGGACTTCAAGCACTTTGGATGGTGGCATTCCAGAGGAGGCATGGACAAGTAAACAGGTAAAATACTCATTTATGAGAAGTTTTGGTTGTGAAGCATTTGTTCATATTGATAAAGATGATAGAACAAAGCTTGAGGCTAAATCCAAGAAATGTACCTTTATTGGATACGGGGTTGATGATTTTGGTTATCGCTTATGGGATCTTAAAAATCACAAAATCATTAGGAGTAGAGATGTAGTATTCAATGAAAAGGTCATGTACAGAGATCAGTTGCAGGGAAAGAAAGAAGAAAAGGAAAACACAGAGTACACAGTGCTTAATGAAATCAAAGAAAATGAAGTTCCAAAGGCACCAGAAAATCAAGAGCAGCAGCAGGTACCTGAAACTTTTGCAACTGTAAGGAAGTCTACCAGGTTAAGTAGACCCCTTGAATGATTCTCTCCTTCACTGTATTATTTATTGATGACTGATTCTGGTGAACCAGAATGTTTTGAAGAAGCAATGCAGGTAGAAACTAGAAAGAAGTGGGAGCAAGGCATGGATGAGGAGATGGACTCATTGGTAAGAAACCAGACTTGGGATCTGGTTAAGTTGCCTGCAGAAAAAAGGGCATTGCAGAATAAATGGGTTTACAAGTTGAAGGAAGAAGATGGAGGCAAGAAGTGGTACAAGGCTAGACTTGTTGTAAAGGGGTTTGCACAAAATAAAGGCATAGACTTTGATGAAATATTTCCTCATGTTGTTAAAATGAATTCAATTAGAACTATTTTAAGTCTAGTGGCAATAGAATATTTGCATCTTGAACAGTTAGATGTAAAAACAACCTTTCTCCATGGGGATTTGGAGGAAGAGATTTATATGCATCAGCCACAAGGGTATGAGGTCAAAGGGAAGGAGAATTTGGTTTGCAGGTTGAAGAAGAGCTTGTATGGCCTGAAACAAGCTCCACGGCAGTGGTATTTAAAATTTGATAAGTTTATGACAGAACAAGGTTATGATAGATGTCATTTTGACCACTATGTTTATTTCAAGAGGCTAGATAATGGAAGATATATTATCTTGTTATTGTATGTGGATGACATGCTTTTTGTAGGCTCTAACATGTAGGATATAAATGTTCTCAAAAGAAAACTAGCTAAATCAGTTGTGATGAAGGATTTGGGTGTTGCAAAGCAAATCCTTGGTATGAGAATAACAAGAGACAGGAAAAATCACAAATTGACATTGTCTCAAGGTGAGTACATAGAAAATGTGTTGCAGAGGTTTAGAATGCAGAATGCAAAGCCAGTCAGTACACCTTTGGTTAGCCATTTAAAACTAAGCAAGGATATGTGTCCAGAGACATAGGAAGAGATAGATTACATGTCCAAGATTCCCTATTCATCAGCGGTTAGAAGCTTGATGTATGCCATGGTGTACACAAGACCAGATATTGCACATGCAGTGGGAGTTGTGAGCAGGTATATGAATAATCCAGGTAAAGAGCATTGGAAAGCAATACAGTGGATTCTCAGGTATTTGAGAGGTACCACTTCTCATGCATTATGTTTTGGAGGTTCAAACGTTGTTCTACAGAGATACGTTGATGCAAATATGGTTGGTGATAGAGACAGCAGGAGGAGCACCACAGGGTATGCGTTTACTATGGTTGGAACAACAGTAAGTTGGATTTCACAACTGCAACAGGTTGTTGCACTTTCAACAATGGAAGCAGAGTATGTTGCTGCTACAGAGGCTAGTAAGGAGATGATTTGGTTGCAGAGGTTCATGGAAGAATTGGGTAAGAAGTAGTAGAATAGTAGGTTGTACAGTGACAGCTAGAGTGCCATTCATCTTGCAAAGAACTTAGCCTTTCATTCGAGGACTAAACATATACAACTCAAGTACCACTTCATAAGATCTGTTCTAGATGAAGAACTCTTAAAATTGGAAAAGATACATACTAGCCAGAATCCTGCAGACATGTTGACAAAGGGAGTAACCAAAGAGAAATTGAGTTCTTGCTCGGTTTCTGTTGGCCTTCAAGCATGAAGATGAAAATAAGAAATTTGCCAAGTTCAAGGTCCAGAGCATAGTCCAGCAAGTGTAGTAGCAATGGAGTTGTTGTGATCAATCTCCAAGTGGGAGATTGTTGGTTGTGGAGCCTAATCTTCCAGATTTAGAGATATTATTTAGTTGTGTTTGTACCCCAGGTGTATTGTACACTCATACCCCCTGCCTTGGGGTTCAGGGGAAGCGCCCTCGAGAAATGGGGGTTCGGAGGCGGAGCCCCTGAGAAATTTTTTTGGGATATGTGTTGGCCAACAGTTTTGCGGACCCGTGGTATTGGGTTAACCCTAGAATTTTCCCATTGTATTTCCCCTATAAAAGAAAGCATTGTAAAACGACTGAATATGGTATTGTATTGTATTAAAAGAGATACTGTGAGTGCGTGAAGAGGAAGTGCAGCGGTTTTGTTGCAGGGTGTATCCCTTCATCTTTCTGAACTGTAATAAAAGGACTGTCAATTTCTTTGTGGACGTAGCCCATCGTTTGGGTGAACCATGTTATATCTGTGTCTCTCTGTAATGTTTTAATGTGTTTTGCATCTTGTTTATTGATTTAACTGTATATCTGTTATTGCTGTGTGGTCCTGTTTTCTAACAGGAAGAACCTTCGTCAAAGTGCGATGTCAAGTCGTACTCCTCTCCTCTGGTCATACTGCATGTTCCTCTCCTAGTCATAGTTCTTCTTCTCTTTCTCGACCGAAATATTATCCCACTCCTCAGACATCCACTTTCTAGTTCAATTCTGCTATCACCAGTGAACATCTTAACTTACTTTTCTCCATTTTTATTATACTTCTTTAGCGACATATCCCATATTTCTATGCACATCCCTTTATGGGTCAGATTCTAATCCCAGGATCCCCTTATCACATACGAGTATCTTTATCCACGTTCTTAAAGATGTGTTGGCACTCCAACAACTCCCTTTGATTTTGTGCGAAATCAAGGGATCCCCCATATGAATTTTGTAAATATTTACTTTTGGGTCGGTTTTGATTGATTTGGTAAGTGATTTGATTGCTATTATTTCTCGATCTTTCACTCCTTGTGATACTTGTTCTTAGGATTGAACAAAGAGTTTGGTTTTGATTTTCAATGATTCATCTAATCCCACAAGCCTCTACCTTTTAACTAAAATTTGTTTTTCACAAATTTAAAACAATTTAGTTGAGACTTGTTCACATCAAGTTCAATTATGTCTTATAATATTTTTTACCTTTTGATATTATTTTTTTTTGCTTGAACATGGCTAACTTTTACACCTTAAAGTAAAAGGGAATTTTAAAAGGGTACGCTTAGTTTACTACTACGAACAACTATATCATATATTTTATAAAAATTTAATTGTTAATATCCTTAAATTTACCTTACCTTTTGCATTACAAGCTTATTGTTTACCATGTCAAGGATATTTATTAATATCTTTTAAAACTTTTAAGATAAAATATATTGTTTAGAAAATGCTTTTAATAATATATTTATTTATATTAATTACATACTTTTAAAAATATATATAATATTAAAAAGCATTTTCTTTCATACATTTGATATAAACTTTTGATGGATGATAAGATGAACCATTATGAAACACATTTCTTTCTTATATTATGTCTTGAGATTTTTCATACATGCATATCTAACTAAACAGATTTTTAAACATAATTTTAATATGTGAAACATAAATAAATATATTTTTGTGCAAGGATCTTATATGTGGAGTAGTATATTACTACCACTTGATAATTTACCAATTCATAAAAGAGACCGTTTGCATGATTATCATTAAAAGTGGAAGTTCAATACTTTTGTTTTGTCTTCCCTTCACGATGGTTCCACCATTTTAATTCCATCATATAATTCTTTTGATAATTTTAACGAGTCTTAGGAAAGGGTAAATGAATTTGTGGAAGTCGTGATCAAATTTATTGTTTCATCATCAGGTTGTTGAGGTTATTCTGCCACTATTTTGTCGAACTTATTATCAATTGATATGGAGGAGTTGCTAGGGTTAATAAGTTTGTTGATTGCAATGTAGGTTTGGTACAAGAAAATCGCTAAGCTCGAGACCTATATTTGCTACATTCTAGATAATTAGATCGAAACTACCATGAAGAAACAATGATAGATTTTTATTTTATTTTATCTCACACAAGGATCTTTGAGATCGTGGGAATAATGTTTTACTGCCTAAATTTCAAGAAAGCAAGCAAAGGATTGATCATTAGTTAGAAATTATTTTTGTTTTTCTGCATTCGACATTTTCACATTTTAATAAATGTTTGATCCTGTTTAACTTTATGCATGTTTGAGAGTGAAAGATGCGAAGTTACCGCTTCTATGACAAAGCTTAAAAGGAACCATTTCTAGAAGATTCAATTAAAATCTGAGACAGCTCATTTATCCAAAGCTTGATAATGATGAAACGTCCATGATTTTGTGTAGATGGTCGTTTATATCAAGGATCATGATCGCCTGTATAATGGGGATTCGAATGCCAAAAGGAGGGGATGGAGCTAAGGGAACTTTGTTTTCTGAAGACTTTGTTGTGCTTCTTTTCCAAGAGATATCTCCACAGATCAGAAAAGACTGCTCTTTTTCTGTATTTTGTTTTGGTATGTAACTTTGTTTACAAACAAAAGGGAGATGTTGCCAGAAATGGTTTTTGGATATGCAAGATGATTCTGTAAAGCTTTCTTATCTTGAATTATTTTGTAACCAGAGATTCTTCTTGCTTTTGTTTCAGATTCGTTGGATTGTTGTAGTAATGTTTTCTGTTGATCCATTTGAATATTAATTAGATACAATCTATCTGTTTATTTCTTTTGAATGATAGATTTGTTGTATTTAATTGCTTGGAATGATTGCAGATCTGATTTATAAATCATATATGCATAATCGAATATGTTAATTAGACTCTGTTATATTGATGTGCTACAACATGTTGCTGTTTGTTTAATTTTCATTAAGTAAATAGTAATATAAATTTTCTTTTATATATCAGACTTATATTAATCTCAATTGCTCTTGATCAAGATAGGCAGTTTTAGAAATAGAATTAGTTTTTTTTTAATTAGGTTTTATTTTATTTTATAATGAAAAATACAATTTAGTTGTTGTTAAAACATGTGTGTTTTAATAGTTATTAAATCTATATGTTTTCAAACTATTGAAATTTTCATCTTAGATTAGTCATGTTAGTTAGATTACATCTTTGAGATCTTTATTTCATTTTAATAATTTCTACCACTAGATTGTGAGTCTCTCTTTTGAGAGCAAACTCATAAGGCAGCGGGGCCTTTGTTCCCGCGAGATTTAGTCATCCCAAACACACTAAGGGTTGTTTTAAGCACTTTGTGTGGACTATCTCTCCTTGTTGGCTTCGGGACAGTAAATCCGGCCAACAAGATGTCAAGTACCTTCCTAGTGGTCCTTGGAAAAAATTTCTTTCGACCTCACTATATGAGGTTATTGTGTCGACAACAAAAACAATAATATATCCCTACACAATATTGTCTACCCAGAAATCAACAACCCTAGATATAGGGTTGCTAATAATCTTCAGACTCTGAATCAATTGAGGATTCCACTCTTTCGGTTCTCCTCCTTGGAAATTCTTTCGTTGGGTCGCTAGCTTTAACAACCACTCATATAACAAGATATGAAACTACAAAAATAAAATATCATGGATATCTGTATAAATGTATTTCTCCAACCATTTCGTAGGATTCAACCATGATCCTTTACTTTCTCCTTGTGCAAACTCTAATGCTTTAGAATCCACCCAGTCTTGGATTTCTGACTTCGTCGGATGCTAAAATATATCCCTCACCACAATGATTCAAGGTCTCGACAACAGAACCATTTGTTGGTGTTTGTCCCTTCGACCCAGGTTCAGACCTCCTTTGCATGAAAATAAAACCCAATATATCAGCCCGACAGAGCAAGGCTCAGTCGGCAGCACCTGCAACACAGATGCAGTCTCACCCAAGATATTTCTTATGGGTAACTGCCAGAACCAGGTTTATGTAGTTGGGTGGGGATTTCTCCACTTGTAGCACCTTACCAAAACAATCGACCAAAGCCAGTGGGAATTTTACTTTTATTTATTATGCACATCCAAGATATTACTCTACTTGTCCGTCAATAAAGATTACACAGTCAATATAATGCCTTATCAGGGATTCCAACTATAACAATGTAACATATGCATATAAACTCATTCATAAGAAAATACATAAACACGTATTCATAGCAAACATTCATGTGACGCAAACACATTCATCAACTATACATTGACTCAGTATCTAACGTGGAAACCCATATGGGAAAAACCACAAAGGTGCTCTTCATCTAGTATGAGAAATATATGGCACATTTTTGTGTGCGCACTCAGCTACAGACTCTGCTTTAAATTTTATTCTAGTATATATACATAATTTTCTCTCTCCTCTCATGCTCTCTAGTCTTCGGTCGCTGGATCTTCTTCTACTTCACTCTACTGTCAATCCACACACATCCTGGATCGACTCACTCTTCTCTACATACACAAAACAACGAACGGGCTGACCAGGAAGTAAACAACTAACAGAGAAACTAACAACTGAGGAGGTAAGTAACCCACACACATCCTCAATTATTCCTTTTTATAGACTCTTTATATGTCGTAATCAATCGACTTCATTTTGTTAGCCAACAGGCTGCCATTCCTACTCTAGTTACAACGATCAGGAGGCACCATCGGCCCAAAATACAAAAAGATGATTGTATTCTTTAAAGCATGTGTGACTCTAGCCAACTCTAGCCGACTTCATACCCATGATCTCCTGAGTTGTCCTTTCATCTGTTGTACGACTTCTAACATGGTTTCTTCCATCGTGATTGATCTTGTCACATATTTTCCTTCTGTCGCTAAATCTTCCTTTACAAACTCTTCTTCTATCGCAGCTTCCTCTGCGACTACTTCTTCTACATTATCTCTTTCTTCCTTATCTGCTTCTGTCGCAACTCCTTCTCCTTCCTACGACCGGATTCTTCACATTCTGGGGCATAATTATAATCGAATTATGCCTATCTTTTCCTAGGGCCAAAAAAAACCAATCAACCGAATAAGAGTAGCATGTGTCAAGATAGAAGGGGTGTGCCATTAGTTACCTTCCCTTTGATCCCAACAGTAAGATATTTCCCTTGATTCAAAATTTTCATTCTCTTTCCATTTTTCTGTTAGTGTTATATTAGTGCATTGGAAGATACTGGCCACAGTTTTACACCTTTCAGATACCAGTGATGACATGGCCTTAGCTATGCTACTAGTGAGCGCACATAGCCCCAACATAGTTGCCACAATAATGGATGTAAATTCAAATAGGCATAGCACATGCTGTCACCAAGCATTGATATCCCCAACAAAGATCACATACTCTTCCAATCATTAATTGCCGTATAATAACAACAACATAGGAAATTTTGGATCTTAAGAGAAATTCATTGCTCAATTGTAGCTCTACATGACTATTGATAACCGACCTTGAGGAGCATAATTGAAAGATTCATGGACTGAGGATTAACTACAACAAAACAACCTTTTGACACACTTATGTAATAACAAAGCATAAATGGTGGCAGATCCACAAAGGGGGAGAGCAAGGGTCAATCAACCAACTTTAAGCTAATGTCATGCAAACACGCAATGGAGTGGTATGGATGAAATGATCAAGGTTAAAGGTGGAAAGAAATAAGAGGGAATAATCCTTAGAAATACCAAATTAAGAATAGTCATTTTGATGCAAAGTATCTCACCAAACCAACAACTCCTCACCCTTGTCAACCTATGCAAGGTACTACTAGCTATACTCATCAAAACAATCAAATACAATTATGGGTGAAATCATGAAGTTGGGTGTCTATTTTGGGGGGGTCTATGACAAAATCGAATTTGTTTTTACATGTTTCTCAACTTCGAACAAAGAAAAGT